>BMAO01034966.1:0-436373 GCA_019973975.1 Trichonephila clavata
TACTGGGAATGAACCAACATTTTTGAACTGAGTAATTTAGAAATGGATTTTTATTCATATTTTATAATATCAGTAGCAAAACTTGAGCAAAAAACACCTGTTGTTATTTCAAATGATCTCTGAAAATAATGTAAATTTTTCAAAAAATTTAGCTCAACTCCGGTATAGAAGTCCTTGCTATATATAAGCAAAATATTATTATAGAAGCAATTTTCGTTAAAGGATTGGCCGCGGTAGGCAAGTGGTCAAGCATCGGATCATGGCTAGCGTGTCATGAGCTCGAGCCCAGTTCCAGTGAAGACCCGCCGTGTAGGGGAGCGGGGCACGCTAAATCTGTCGAGAGCTCAAACGTCCTCCTGTGGTGTGGTGTGGTAGTTAGGAGAGGTGGAGCCAGCTCATGTGTTGTCCGCGTCAATTGACCATGGTTCAAAATTACGCGGTCCGTCGCCAAAAGCCCTCGTGTAGCTAAACAATACGACATTAATATTCACTCACTCACTCATTCAAAAAAGGATATTGTTTTGAAAATATGTCATTCATTTTCTTGCAAAAAAAATTGCATTTATGTAGTTTTTATTGTAATAATATTTTTAAAACACATTTATATGTATATTCTAATTCAACTGAGATTAAATATCAAAAAGTTATTCTTTTACACGCTTTTTTAAAATTATGATTTCTTGTGTAGTCAGTCACCTTTATATTAGCTTTATAATTTCTTTGTAGTAGTTTGTTTTTAATGTAACACTCAAAAACTACTCGAGGGGTGACGGACCTCCTAATTTTGAACGATCATGTGACGAGGCTGACACCCAACTTCTGGCACTCCACTCTAAATATCTACTCTACTCCAACAAGAGGACTTTAACTTCGGTATATTTTAGATTCATTCCTTCTTATATACCAGTAAGCTCGGATGTCGTCCTCGTCAACGGAAGATGGCTCAAAATTACGAGGTCCGTCGCCAAAAGCCCTCGTGAACAGTGCGACGTTAATAATCACTCACTCTATATATACCAGTGATTCCCCCCAAAGGGATCTACATCAATCCCCAGGGGCTTATGAAAACCTTCAAGGGTTCCACGAAAACGAAAAAATGTTTGGTGTAAATTGGGGTCTACAATAGTGCCTCTCATTAAACCAGATCGTGACTTTAATTTTAAAAGAAACTTTAATCAAATGGGATGCCAGATTTTACCTGTATAACAGATTTATTTAATGAGGTTACCCCAAACTTAATGAAGTTAATTGGCAGTTATAAGGTGGCAGCATATATACAAAGGGTGATCAAATGAAAAGGTACGAAACGACACGGTGGGTACAAATATAGACTTTATTCAAAATATACACCATAGGCCTGAGCACAACGATCCCACTGATGAACAAGCCGCAGGATTCCTTGTTCCCAGAATTCCTGTGGCTGTGACGAGACCCAGTCCTTCACAGTGTCCTTGAGTACGTCGTCCGAGTTGAAGCGCTTTCCTTTCAGGTGTTTCTTCAGTGGACCAAACACATGGAAATCGCAGGGTGACATGTCCGGACTGTAGGACGGATGGTCCACCGTCTCCCATTGGAACTTGTCCAGTTCCATTTGTGTGACTCTGGAGACGTGTGTACGCGCGTTATCATGGAGCAGAACCACACCCTCCGTGAGCAGCCCCGGTCTTTTGTTCTTGATGGACCTGCGTAGGCGTCGGAGTGTCTCACAGTACACATCGGAGTTAATGCTTTTTCTGTGCTCGAGTAATTCTGTGCTCGCATCATTTGGACGCCGCTTTTTATGAGCCTTTGCTCTCTCCTGCGCATGCGGGCACCCGCGCATGATCCGATTCACGTTACATCTGTCGAGAGCTCAAATGTTCTCCCGTTGGTGTGGTGGGGTAGTTAGGAGACGGGAGTGCCAGCTCAGGTGTCGTCCTCATCACTTGACCATGGTTCAAAATTACGAGGTCCGTCGCCCAAAGCCCTCGTGTAGCTGAACAGTGCGACGAAAAAATTCCCTCACTCATTCACGCCAGAAGGCATTCAACTGTAATGTTAAATTATGCTTACTACTTTGTGGATGCTCACTACTACTGTCATCAATTGGAAATAAAAGGATCTTTATACATGGAACAAAAGAAATTCACTGTAGTTTTGGGCAATATATTGAAGATTTATAAAAGTTCTAGTACCTTTATTTATACATATAATGGCCATGGTAGCCAAGTGGTCAAGGTATCGAATGGTGGCTGGTATGTCATGAGTTGGAGCCCAGTACCACTGAAGACCCCTTCCCCCCCCCCGTGTAGGGGAAAGAAGCACGTTAAATCTATCGAGAGCTCAATCGTCCTCCAGTTGGTGGGATGTGGTAGTTAGGAGAGGGGTTGTCAGCTCAGGTGTCGTCCTCGTCCCTTGACCATGGTTCAAAAATTACGATGTCCGTCGCCAAAAGCCCCCGTGTATAGCTGAAAAGAACGACGTTTTAATATTCACTCACTCACTCACTCATCTATATGTATATAAAGGATAAAAGTGACTCACTTATCACGATATACCCGGAACTATTAAACCTACAGACTTTTATAGTCATGTTCCTTTCATGGAGTAGAGATCAGGTGTTTCCGGGGGTTAAGGGGGACTTATAAATAATTATTCCCATTTTTTTAAACTATTAGATGTGCAGTCTTGAAATTTGGTATGCAGATTCCTTTCATAAAGTTGAAATTCACTACAAAATGGGTTTTTTGAATTTTTCTTTTATTAATTGAAATCCGCTAAAAAAATGTTTCTTCTGAAAAATGGGGTTACGGGGTATTGATAGCTAAAAATTCCGTTTATTGCTCTGTTAGATTTGAAATTTGACTCCCATGCTTATTTTACGGAATAGAGATCCATTAAAAATTGGTTTTGCTGAAATCCACTTGATGATTGGGTTACGAGAGTGCAAAATATCCTTCTACTTAAATTTTAGAGATTACTAGAAAATATTAATTGGAAGTTCTGTCCTTTTTATATCAAGAGGCGAGAGTTACAAGTATAAGTACTATATTTTTCAATACGATCGAATTCTTAATGTAAGGACTTAGATGTGAATAATTGAATAATTTATGTATATATATATTTATACACAACATCATAAACTACCCAACTAAGCGAGGAAGTGGGTAGGTAACGGCTAGTTGCATATATACCTTTCTGTGATGCATATCATGAATTTAGCACAATATAAAAATGAAAATCTCAATTTTTAGGGATAAAAATTTCATACAATATTTATTATTATTATAATTAACAATATAACTTGCATTTATATGTATGATTATTATAATTAATAATAATCATACACATAAATGCAAGTTGTATCCCAGAATTTTCTGTGAATCTAAATTCTTCGCATGGGCTCTGTTCTTCTGGGATGATTCTCGCTCAGGGTGCAATAAGTTTAAATACCAATCGAACTGATTTTTTTTACCTATTTATGTAATTTTTTCAGTTATTTTTGTATTAAAATCAAATTATGTTGAAAGAAATTCAATTTGAATGTTTAAGTGAAAAATGTAAGATTCTAATTAAGCGATTTATATATATATATCAGCAGCGCACACAAAAATTTTTCAAGGAGGGGGGGCCATGGTCGAAAGTCCCCCTAGTCGTATCATATCTCAAGACAACACCAATTGATTCTTTTGATTTTGTTGATTTTGTTAAGAAAAAACAGTAAAAATAAATTATTGAATTCATAATTAGCATTAATTAATAAAATAAATTGTTAATTACAAGTACTAAATAAAATTTTACATTTTATATTTATATATAGGATTATCATCAATCGAAAAAAACTCAAGGGCTTTGTGGGGATCCTGACTCCTAGGACACCCCTTTGTTTTCACCACTAATATAGATATATTAATACTACAATAATTCCGTGGAACACATTAAAATCATCAAAAATGATAAAAATATTTCAAATATTTAAACTGTTTTCTTTTACAAGTGTTTAGGGTCCTACTGTCTTTTCTTATTAACGGAATTCAGCTTTACGTTAAAAAAAAAAATAACAATTGGAGGTGCGGGGGATCGAACCCCGGGCCTTTCACATGCAAAGCGAACGCTCTACCACTGAGCTACACCCCCGACGATCTCTGGTAACCTATTAAATTTGTTATCAATATGATTCACTTTTATCTCATTTCGATAAACATTGAATTGTTTTGATTATACATATTTGCTTTAATATACTGATTAGAAATCGATAAAACGATCCAGACTGACAATTATCATTTCGATTGTGATAAGTCTCGATTTTATTTTTTTAATCAATGATATCTTACGGTCATTTCTTCGAGTGTTCCCTACAGCCAGTGACAACAAAATACATTTTTATAATTAAATTCGTGCTTTTTACACAGCAATCATTTTACTTCAATTGAAAAAACTGGAAGCAAGTTTTTTAATAGGAATCTAGTTGTCACTGAATATACATTTTTTTTTACATTTAATTATAATTTATGACATTATTTTTCCTCGGCTTTTTTATTATAATTGAAGGACATTCACATAAAAATTAGCATTAAAAAAAAGTTTACTTCTACATGTATAGAAATACTGTTTATTTAGAAGAAATGACTTGCCTTTTATGAACTAAAAGAGTTGTAGTTCTAGAAGAAAACTATTTTTTCAAAAGTCTGGAATAAAACCTCGAATAAATGTCTTCAAAACATAAGAGCAATTTTACTAATAATTCAGATTTCTTCGTAAAAAAAAGGGGGGGTGTGCGTTATACGGCGGATATACCTAAAAATTAAAAAACTAAGCTTGAAAGTATAGGTGCACGAAAAACATCGGTGTGTGATATGCGCTGGATTTTATGGTATTTATAAAGGTTATAAATAAATTTGATTTACCCACTATAATAACGGGGCCGTGGTAGCCTAGTGGTCAAGGTAACGACTCATAGCTGTGGCATATCATGAGTTCATAGCCTAGTACCGCTGAAGACCCATAGTGTTGAGAAGGTCGATGAGAGGGAGTCAAACGTCCTCCAGTTGGTGTGGCGTGGAAGTAAGAAGACAGTTCAGGTGTCATCCTCGTCACACTTGACCATGGTTCAAAATTTCAAAGGTTCGTCTCCAAAAGCTCTCGAATACCTGAGTAGCGTGACGTTAATATTCACTCACTCACTTCTTTGGAGGGCTGCTAGATGCCCAACCCTGAGCTACTTCTAAAATTCTTTAAGTTTCTTAATTGCTGCATTGATACAGTAATATTGAGAGAAAATAATACAATTACTATTTTACTTTATAATTAAACTTTGCAAATATGGATGATGGGTTGTTTCCATTATTGAAAATTATCTATATTAAGCATTCAGATTTTACCTGCTATATTGAACAAATGTTGAAAAATTCAGTCAAAAGTGAATGACGTGAGAATCAAGTCTGAAATAAAATGAGACAACTTGATTTCATTCCTATATTTTTTTTAAATTATTAGCTTAATCATAAAATTTTTTGAGGTATTCCATTTTAATAAACCTACAATTTTAACTTACGTAGTTATACATAATTTGTTATAATTGTTTGATTCTGCCTTAGCTTACAAATTGCTTCAATATAGCACAAATCACTCTAGATATAAAGTGTGCCATTGTATATTTCACTGTTAGCTTAAATTGCCTTTTTGTAAAATTGATAAATTGGATAAATTTCTTTCAGAAAAAGTGATAAAAATAGAATTAGACGGTTTATAAATGTGCTCTCTTTAGAATACATGCGATATTATACTTTATTTATCGTTTTTCCCCCCTCCTTTAATATATTGGTTATTGATGTAGTAATAAGTAGCTACGACAGATGGCGCCACGAACGTTCCTAAATTGTAGTTTTTGTAAAGTTAGTTTTCATTATTCATTTGAAGTTTCTTACGTGCTAGCTAGCTAACTGAGAAGGTCGTGATAAATTGTGCATATTCAGGGTCGCCGCGTGGGGGTGGCAAAATTGTTCACCACACAAGGGCGCCAAAATTTATAGTGCTTATAGATTTTTTATTTAATGATACTTACAAAAGTTGTTGATAAAGAACTTGCAATTTTGCATGTTTTATATTTTTTTATATAGCAATAAAATAAGATTTTATTTTTCAATTTTATATTTTAATTTAATTTTGCTTTCGTTTCTGCGGATTGTTTTCGTTTGTGTAAAACAAAATTTGATTTCCGATACCAAAAATAAAAACACGTTCCGTGTGGAGTTCGCGCTATTATACGGAATGTGTTCAAAATCTAAGAATTTGTAACATGTAACAACAGGAATTGGGAATGATTTGTATCGGCATAAATTTTTATTCATTATATGCTGAGAAGATGTTGTTGCTCAATGTATTTGTTTTGTTTGCAATGATAATATATGTACATTTTTAAAATTATGTAAATCGCTTGGTTTTTCTTCTCCAAATCATATTTTGCTTTATGTATACTGTAATTAAATTGTTCTCAAAACTCGAAATAAAATCTTTATCGCTGCGTTTCTCAAACTGTGGGGCGCGCCCTCCAGGAGGGCGTGATAACCCTACTTGGGGGCGCGAACGTATCGCGAAAAATCGAAAACAAAAGATAGAAAATAATTATCAAATTTAAAATAATTACAAATTAAAATACATTCTTATATAATAAAAAATAAAATACAAATTCCCACTGATCTTATACTCAACACTTATAAATGTATCAGTATTTAACAAAGTATTTAATAATTAAGTTATCAATGTTCAATAAAAAACAAGTTTTTTTCTAGTGACGCCCCTGGTCTTGTCATATACAAAATATTTATCTTGATAAATTGTGCGGTTTATAATTAAAGTCGTATTGTATTGTAGTTAGGAACGTTTCAAGGCATGGGTCAACTAGGCCCAGGTCCAGGACCTCACTCTCAGTGGGGGTCTCATATCGTTCTCGACTCCATCTTAATAAGATCATGATCCGGATAATTTTAATGTCGTCAAATATTATTCCCGTACATTCCCTTCGAAAAACAGTTAATTTCAAACTGCATGTCAATTGGTAAAAGTGATAAGACTGCATTATTATATGATGACCGTTGCCCAGTGGCGTAACGTAACCAAGCCCACTTTTCCGCTTAGGCACGCTAGGCACATGCCTGCGGCCGCAGTGGCCGAGTGGTCTAGGCATCGGATCATGGCTAGCGTGTCATGAGTTCGATCCTAGTACCACTAAAGATCCGCCGTGTAGGGGCGCGATGCACGTTAAATCTGTCGAGAGCTCAAACGTCTTCCCGTTGGTGTGGTGTGGTAGTTAAGAGAGGGGGGTGCCAGCTCAGGTGTCGTCCGCGGACCGTCGCCAAAAACCCTCGTGTTGCTAATCAGTGCGACGTTAATATTCTCTCATTAGGCACATGCCTAGGACGAAAAAGATTTGTGGGCGCAAAAAGTTGAAGGGTGAAAAAAAGAGAAAAACATTAAAATTACAGAGAACGTGCAATCACCCAGTGTTTATTAAAAAGCCAATTATTCTCTTTCATTTTTATATCTAAATTATCAAATCTTCGTTTCACTATTGGCCAAATTATTATGTAAATCGCTTCACTTTTCTTCCCCAAATCATATTTTGTGTCATGTATACCTAACGTGACCATTTATTCCTTGACTCAAAACGGGACATTGTTTTATTTAGGTCAATTAACAGGTTACAATGAAAAAAACACTTTTTTAAAGTTATTTATTCAAAAAAAGTTAGTTAGCTTAGAAGTTACGAATTAAAAATTATACCCAAAATGTTTAGTTATATTTATATTTATCAGAGGAACAAATTTGCTTTAGTATAGCTGGTGAAAATTTTAAGTAAGAATGAAACTCTTTGCACGTTTTTTTTATATATTCACCTTAATTAATAACATCGCCTTTAGAACTGAAATTTGAAACTGGGTTTTCTCAGATGTCCACAGTTTGTGCATCATAGAAAATTCTTTTTCTACTGGAGCCCATTTGTAGCAGACAAACATAAAATATATTCAATTAAAATAGAAAAGGTTTCATGCTGTACATTGTTGGCGTAAAAGTGTTTGAATACTTCCACCCAACGAGTTTCCGTGGAAACATTTAGATTATTTCATTCAGCTGGTTTTTGCGATGTAATGTAGTTAAAAATTAATGAAAATTAATCAAAAACTTTTTTGTATCTTTATTACAGTCAACATACTCCTTTTCAATTAATACATCCATAGATTTTTGAACGTCTTCTCATGCGGGGACCTTTTTTAAATCTGCCCAATAAAATATCTCCATTTCTTTGGTAAGAAAGCAAGTCCACTGCTCCAGATATTTAAGTCTTGTTTTATACAATTCTTTAGCCGTCCTTTTCACAAACTCTTCATCTATATCAGTACCATTACCTTTTGATTTCACCAGTAATTGACGCACCGTAAATGGAGAGACTGATTGGTCTGTTTCTGAGTCCAATTGTCTTTTAGTTGATTGATTTTTTTTTGCAGCTTCAGTTGCCAATACAGTCTGACCTTCAAGTTTCAATACAGGTTTCCGAACAGCTTCGCGCGGTTTCCGAAAACGGGACAATTTTGCGTCCCAGAGTTCATTTCGGGGACACCGGGACTCGTAATTATGAAAAGGGACAGTCCCGTTCAAAACGGGACGTCTGGTCACATTATGTATACCTGTTATTAAATTGTTCTCAAATCTCGAAAAATAAAATCTTTATCGCAGAGTTTCTCGAACTGTGGGGTGCGCCCCCTAAGGAGGGCGTGTTAACCCTACTTGGAGGGGGGGGGAGCGCGAGCATATTACGAAAAATCGAAAATAAAATATTTAAAATATATATCAATTTAATAAAATAATTTGCAATTTAAAATAATTACAAAGCAAAATATATTCTTATATAATAAAAAATGAAATACACATTTAAACTGCTATAATACGCACTACTTATAAATGTATCAGTTCTGCACGAAGTATTTGATAATTAATTTATCGATATTGAATTAAAAACAAGTTCAGTAATTACTAATGACTGTCTTGGGCTTGTCATATACAAAATTTGTTTACAAAACTTAATACTTATCTAATTAGTGCGTTTAAAATTAAAGTCGTATTGCATCGTAGTTGTACCATCAAAGTACATTTTAATTGCATTCAGTACATTGTTATTGTAAGAAGTGGGGCGCGATGAAAATTATGACTGAAAACCGGGTCGCAAATATTGAAAGTTTGAGAAGCACTGCTTTTTCGTGATTTACAACACTCTTGTTTGGTATCATGAATTTCTTTAGATTCTAAGCAGGATATCTATACACAAGGGCAGCCGAATTTACGATTTCTTCCAAATTTAAGATATAAATATAAAAGGTTGCAACATAACTGTAATCGTCGCAATTCAGTTGAAATAATTTCGAATTTGTAGAGATTTCACCTAAATTCCTTTCGTTGTTTGTTCAGTGTTGCGAACTTTACTTATTGGAAAAGTTCTTGTTATTTTCAATATTTTCATTTTTTTATAGAATGTTATTTGAAAATAAACTTCAAGTTCCATGAAAACTCTTACCATACTTATTATTACATCTTAAAAAGCCTACACAAGAAGCTACATTCTATTTTTAATAACAATATGATTCATAATAAGCTAGTTTCCTGTTTCAATATTTCGCAATCTTCTCGTATGATGTAATTTTACTGATGTAATTTTGTCTCCCGTCCTCTGCTCTTTTGCAGATATGTTTTTTTTTAAAATAATTATAACAATATTGTATTAAATTTTCTTGTTCATGCATATTTTTTGTATCATTTCCTCTCTATCTCGGTGGGCCATTTTGTAGCTCTAAGCCCTCTGTTGGATGCGAGTTCGATCCTCCCGAATAAATTAATAGCTAGGGATTTTTTCAACGACGTTTTATAGCCTAGCATTTAGTTTCTGCTTCCTTTTAACGTCAGTAAATACTCGAGCACATACAAATCGTATTAGATAAATTATAAAACTAAAATTATAGATTTAAAAAAAAGAAAGAAACCAAGTGGGGTACGTTTAAGCGCAAACAACGCCAAGAAAGAGAAGACAGTAAGTAAAAATTGTAGCTTTGTATATATTTAAAATATTCCCATATTTTTACTTTTTTTACTAGATAGAATTCAACCAAAATAGAGAGAGCCCTCGGTTTTTTTTTTTTTTTTTTTTTTTTTTTTTTGCACCAGGGTTTTTAAATACCTAGCTACGCCACTGCCTTTAGGAAAACACTTTTTTTCAAAGAGAGAGAGAGTTGACGCAATTTTAAATCAGTAATTTTTTCAATTTTACTTCATTCCTTTATAACTGCAAACGGTAATTATGAATTTACTTTTGATTTGTTTTGTATTTTCCCTTGAGTTAAAAAATGTACAAATATTTTTATCATATTAAAATAATAGTTTTATCATTAACATTTTTATCATATTATTCAAAACATGCATTTATTATTTGCTTTCCTTTACAAAGGAGTTAGTAAAAATAATGTCCAGCTTAATGAAATCTAATTTAAAAAAATTTTATTTTGTGAATTTTCTGTGTTACATCAACTAATTTTAAGATTTTCGTCTATATTTATACATATATTTCAATGGACTTTTATAGTACTTTTATGTTGATTAATATGCATCAATATTTGTTTTCTTTGCTTGAATACATCTTCCAAAAACACACTTTTCTATGCAAGAACAGTCTTATAAAGTTTAATTATTAGTGTAAACATGAAATTCCAAATAGTAGTACTTAAGGTAGTACTGGTATTGAAGCTTTTTTCACGAAACTTCAAAGTTTAATTCCCAGCATTGATATTTTGACACTGATCGCCCTTGCATTGAGCTATAGAAATAAAAATAAATAAAACATATCTATAATATTTCTTCATTTTTGAAGGAATAGAAAATGTTATGCCTGTGTGTAAAACTTGATTTAAATAATATAAAAATTATTAATTGGAACATGACATTCTTAACGCGACTATTGCTGGGATGGGGGAACTTTTTCCTGGAAGCTCATATCAAGTAGGTGTCTGATACTTTCGATATCTTGTTTCACTAACAACTGGTTCTTTCTTGAAAGTATGCCGATCCCCAGTCTAGAAATCACTTTACTTTGAAAATTCTCTGAGTTTTTCTTTATGAAATTTTTTGCCTTATAATTTTGTAGAATTATTCTTTGTTGAAAATTTCATTTACCTTTTTGTACAACGTTTGTGATGTGATTTATATTTGCACAATTCATCATATTCTGAATATAATACTGTTTGTCTTACATCATACAAATATTTAAAAATTCAAATTTATCGTAACCAGATTATTCACTGAACATTTGGTTACTGAAATACACACATTTGTGTTAAAATTATTCTTACTTTTTGAGAAATATATTACTCTGGAATACCCTACTCATATCGTAAAGCATTTGAAATTTACTTCAGATAATTGTAGATCAGATGAAGCATATGAACATGCAATTGCCAATGCAAGTATCGTTGTTGATGATTTGGGGGTGGATACTGATTTTCCACAAAGTCGAAACACGTTTAAATATAAGCTGTTTCAAGATGAACAAACCGAAGAACCAATCAACAATCCAAGACAAAAGTTTAAGGTTGAATTTTACAATATAATATTAGACACTGCTCTTTCTTCAATTTCAGAAAGATTCAGTCAATTAAAAGAACATTTCAATTACTTCAAGGTATACTATGTACCTAATTTAAAAAACTGGAGTGACAATGAAGTTTTAAGACATTGTGATGAATTAGAACGAAAATTAACGGATACTAAAAATATTAATGAAAAGGACATAGATGGATTAAATTTGTTTGAAGAAATAAAATCTTTCCGGATGTTTTATCAAAGAAGATATGTCACCTATTGATGTTTTAAATTATATTTATGAAAACAATCTTATCCATACATTTCCAAATAGTGCAGTAGCTTTACGGATTTCTTTAACCCTGCCAGTTTTGGTGGCTACTAGAGAACGAAGTTTTTCAAAACTTAAAATTATAAGAAACTACATGCGATCTACTATGGCGCAGGAGAGATTATGGGACTTGTAAATCCATTTGTATATCCATAGAGAGCGAAATTTTGGATAAATTAAATATAAAGGAATTGATACGAGCATTTGTAGCTGAATCATTATTGGAATATATTTTCTAAATTTTATATTTTACTTAAAAAATTTTATATCGTTTTTGCTTTGTTTTGTTTTTAAAATTTATGAAATAATAATAAAAAAAAACAATAAGACAAACGAGTTTTAATATTATAATTTTAAAGCTTTTCAGTTTGAAAGTCAAATTTAGAATACTATAAATGAGTATTTCTTATTTTATTTGTAGCACTTTATAAGAGTGCAACAGAACCCCATAAAGGGGCGCCGAATTTCAACTTGAAAAATGGCGCCTAATACCCGCGCGGTGGTCCTGTGCATATTAGATGAAGATTTATAATGCATGGATTTCTTTTCCTATCGACTAATACATTTTCCTAATTGTGTGTATTCATTATAGCACGTAATTTAAAACAATGCAGAAGTGCATGAAACTAAAAATAAAAGAGGGAGAGGGGAAAAACCTTATAAATTTTTTTTTAAAAAAAATGTTTCAAAAAATCACATTTTGAATGGATTATTTGTATTTTTTTAACTCAGAAATGTATTTCTTAATTTTTTTTAAATTTTTAATAATCATATCGTTCTCATTTATTTTATTTGGGAAAAAAACCTTAAACTAACAGTATATTTTTAGAAATGCAAATGAATTATAAGGTTCTATATTTAGAAAGAATGGGATGCAACAAAGAAAGGGAACCCGTGACATTCTTTTTAAGCATTTTTCAATTTTGAAAGGAAATCGGTAGAATTTCACACCTTAGTTGCTAAACCAGGTGACACCAATCCTAACGGCGTCACTGACCAAAATATCGTCTTTCGGACGGCGGCATTTTATCCGTAAACAAAGATGAGTGTCCGTCCTCTGGAGACAGTCTGGAAAGCTGGGTGAACACGTTCCAACAGGTGAAGCGTTGAAACGTGTAATTCTGCCTTAGAATCTTGAAGCAGATTTTACTCAGAAATTGTAAATTCATAATTCAGTGAGTGAGAAATTTACTATATCCTATGTATTGAAAATTGCCAAATTTATTGGTATAGGAAGCGCATCTATGTATATATATATATAACGGATACTAAAAATAAAAAAATTGTCAATATTATTTACATTTTGTGCAGTCTATCTTTGCCTAAGGTTAGAAAAAGAACTGAAACCGGAAACATTACATAGAGAGAAAAATTCTTAATTAGTATGGCATTCCGATTTTTTTACATTTTGTAAATAAGAGTAGAAAAAATATTTTAACAAATTATACACATTTTATTTTGAGGAAAAACATTTTTTTTCTTGTACACATTACTCTCTATATATTACGTTACCTATGCTTTAATACCAAATAAATTTTAAACTTTGCACGTTTAACAGAAAAACTTCATATTTATTAAACATTCATAAACTTGGGGTATCGGTATCTATCTCTCGAACTTATCTTAAAATTCCATATAAAAGAAACATCTGTATTAATACAATATAGCTTATATTAATTCAAAGAGTACAACTGTTTTATAAGTAGAAATTTGATAATTTATAATTTAAGATAATTCTAAAAATACTAATTGTTGTGTAAGAGAATTCTAAAAATATTAATGGGAGTATAAGCGAATTCGGAAAATACTAATTAGTGTATAAGAGAATTCTAAAAATACTAATTGATGTGTAAGAGAATATTTAAAATACTGATTAGTGTGCAAGAGAATTCGGAAAATACTGATTAAAGAAAACTCAAAATAGTATATTAGAAGGGGGGTATTTTCAGTGTATGGTGGTAAACATCTTTGCCTGGGAGACTGGTAATTGAAGATACCTTTTTAATTTTTTTCCCATATTTTATTGACGAATACACACGCATATCAAAAATTAGTAAAACAATCACTCAAGGAGAGATAATAGGGACAAAAGTATCCTTTTTTTCTTATTCCAGAGAGAAATCAGCTTTAAAACCTTTTCCTACCGGAAGCGTCTTGAATCTTCGTTAATCACGATTTCGGGTTTTTATTATGCTGATTGTTCAGATTCGATGGCTGATGCAATATTGCATCATCTCGCAATGAAATGGGCCAACGTGGCAATTTTTTAGGAGATAAAGCTGTGGTAAAAGGGTATCTCCCCTTAAATGGCTAAAAAAAAATATATTCACACAATATCATGGGTAGGTTTTGTAATCCCCTGTTATGTTTTCAATCCTGGGATTTCGGGATTACATTATCCAAATCCCAGGATTAGGATTGGACTATATTTAGGAAAAATACTTACACATTATAGCATAGGTGAAATTACAAAATAAAACTGAAAACATAATTAAAAAATTGTTTTAATATTGTTATTTATTGAAACAAGTTAAAAAAATAAATAATAGGACATAATGAAATTTTTTTTTAAAATAAAAGTTCACATTTCTTGGGATTTTCTAAATAAACTTTCAAAAACTACAGCTTGTCCACCGTTTCATCGTTCAAAAGGCTTCTTATTTTTGTAACAAATTGCCCTTTCGAAAAGAAAATGTTCATTCAGACTTTGTACTAGTAGGTTTTATAGTCATTAAATAGAAGTATGTTCTTCCCAGGTAGACACCACTTCTCCCACCATTTTCAAAAAGAGACATTTTGAATTTTCGATGACAGTGTTTCAAATCTAATAGGCTACATTGGTTCATATACCTCTTTGATAATTTTATCTATATATATATATTTTTTTTTTGGTACACTTAATGGTTTTGTGACCAAATTGATTCAGTTTTTGAATCAGAATGTGATCTATTTCAAGTGCTACCTTATTTGAAATAATAGATCCAGTTGGATGAATTGTTAGTAATGCAGTTGGATTTGAAGCGTATTTTCTTTCAAGCAAGTCCACTATTAATATATGGCTTTTAATTGAAGAAGAGACTATGACAAAGTCTATTCCTGAGACGCTGCTTATATCATTGTGTATGTATTACAGTAAATCACTTAGATCTGTGAGGACGTTCTCTCATACGAGAAATGAGAACTGCACATAATTTTAACTCTTAGCACTGTTTACATCTTTAAGCTTCCTTAGCATAAAATTTATGGTTATGTCTGATGCAAACAGATTGCAATTGCGACGGTAAAATGCTTCAGTGGTTGTTTTTACTGCGTACATATTTAATTTTTAAAAAAAAATTCAGAAAATTAAATTCTTAAAATTTTTTTCTCGGAAAAGAATTTTAAAATATAATTCAGACAAAAATTAAATCCCGGGATAAGTTATTTTAATCCTGGGAATTCCAAACCCGGAGCTGCAAACCCTAGTCTTGGAAGAAGAGGCCCAGGATTTTCATAAAGCTTCAAGAGTATTATATAGAATTATATATATATAAATTTCATATACTCCGCCAGTAATAAATTAATTTATATAGGTTCAAATATTTATTCTTTAATACTTAATTAAAAATAACAAAAACAGTAACTCAAGTAAAAAAAATTTATCAACCTAAAGTTTAGAATATGAAATAAAATGGGAATAAAAGATTTTTTGTCTGTGGGAGGAAAGATCACATATTAGCTTTATGTATATTTAATAACATTTTAAATAAAAAAAAACTTAAATGTTAAAAACCCGAAACAACATTTTACTATGATTCTTGTTATTGTGAATCAAGAGTGCTGAGAGAGAAATTATTTATATTTTTGCTCGTAATATTTCAAAGGTAAATTATAAAAGCTCTCTCTCTCTCTAGTTCAATTATCATCTCGACTGAATTTCTTCGAAAAGTGTTTTCAAAACGATTTGCTATACGAGGTACAACACACAAAAAACGAGACTGGTCCAATAAACCATCGTATGTACAGAATCTGTTCTCCATGACGTTATCACCTTTAAAGCCTTTGGCACCCTTTAGCATTCACACACTTCTGCATTCGGTGCTGCCATTTCTGCTAACAATTCTGGAACGAGGTTTTGGAAGGCCCTTCAAAATGAGCTCCCTTTAAGCAAAATTTAACTGTAGGAAATTAATAAAAAGTCGCAGAGGCCAAATCAGGTGAATAAGGAGTATTCTCTATCACAGTAATGCTTTATCTGTTCAGAAACTGCTTAACAAATAAGGTAGTGTAAGTGTTTGTATTGTCTTGAGGCAAAAGCCATCCATCACTCTCCAATTCTGGCCTTTTTTCCCTAATTATTTGACGAAGTCTTTTTAGCACTTCAATGTAGTTGTGTTGATTAACAGTCTAACCACGGATGTGAGTGGAAACCCACTCATATCATGAATTTTTGCAATGTTTTGGTCTGCAATCGCTGACCTTGGGCTTCCAGCACGTTCACCATTTTCCACACTGTCCTTTCCCCCTGAAAACTGTTTATGCCATTTAAACACATCTACACGAGACAAAGTTTCATCTCCATAAGCCTCGGTTATTATTTGAAATGTTTTCGTGGCTGATTTCTCAAGGTTTCACAAGAAACTTGATTTTGATGCGATAGTTTCCCGCAGAATGCAGTTGCATGTGTTCACTCAATGTTTCCCAACTGGCGTGATCGATTAGAGCGAAACTGGCCACATGGATAGAGGAGGGGTGTGGGATTACGTCATCGAAACAGTTATTGCTCTTTTTCAAGCCACACAGTTAGTCTCGTGTGTGTGTGTGTGTGTGTGTGTGTGTGTGTGTGTGTGTGGTGTGTGTGTGTGTGTGTGTGTGGTGTGTGTGTGTGTGTGTGTGTGTGTGTGTGTGTGTGTGTGTGTGTGTGTGTGTGTCACAACTTGCAAATGAAAAAAATCAGTTATGTAAATGACAATTTAATATGAATGGTTAGTGAAGTCTGCAGCTTTTGACTACTTATAAATATGTTACCAGGTTATATTGAGGATTATAAAAATTGATGCTGTAAGAGTTGACCCAAAAATATTTGCCAGAATAAAATTTAAAAAGTGGTAGCCGAGTAGTTATGGACTTGAACTCGAGACTGACATTGTTTTGTCGAGTCGTGTAGGGATCATTGAAGATCTATTGTGTAGAGAAACTAATGTCGTTTAATCTTTTGAGGCTCATAGCCTTTACGTTGGTGCGGTCAAGAAGCTTGGAGAGTGGATTGCCAATTCAGAGGTGACGACCTCGTCACTTAATAGTATACCAAAATCAGAGCACTTGTAAGAGTGACTACATGAACAATAAATAAAACCAGAATAAACGAACCCAAAAAATCCCCCACTCGGCGTGTAACCTGTATTTTACTGTCACTCGAATTCAGACTGATAAATTAGGATATAACATGTTTCGATATTTATTTCACACTGTTTGCTTTAAATTAGATGCTCACAATTTACATATATTCATTATGTAAAATAAATCTTCAATTTGTGGGAAATTACAAGAAATTTAGCATGAATTTTTCAATAAAGGAAGTTAAATTTAATGGGAAAAACTGTACAATATTTTTTCATACCTAACAAACCATATTTTTATTTATTTTTATTTTTTATTTATTCCTTTATTGCTCATACGTGGGGGGCGGGGGGGGGCTCTGTTTGAAAATTAAAAAAATCAATTTTTTTGCAAATCCAATACAAAAATTTTCTTTTTAACTATCTCTCTCAAGGACATGTCAACTTTAGGTAAGTATAGGACTTCATGCCCCCTTCCGAGGTATCTGAGTAGTTTTTACTCTCTTCAGCGAAGTGTCTGACCGTAGAAGACGTCTTGCCGCTCCCCTTCGGGGAGTCCTAGTAATCTTTTCCCTTTTTCTCTATCTTCCTCTTGTTAATGCTTAATTTTTTTCTTCTTCTATATCTCAAATACAATTGTAAAAGTTATGTATACTATACACTTGATTACATGTAATGTAAATAATGCTTAAATCTACATCTCGCGTAAATAAAATTACTGTTGGCATTTTAACATTCAAATGAAGAGAAACTAAAGCGATATTCATGCACAACCTTCTTTTTTTTATTTCCAATGGGGCTGCGTATTGGTAAATACCATTGCAGACCAAGTATATTCTTCGGGAGTTGGTGTCACTTTTAAGTGAGGGACCATATAGGTAATAACTTTTCTCTTGTAGATCCCGCTGTAGGTTCTTACATTAATTCATCAACAAAGAAGAATTCATCACAACCAGGCATATAAGTACTCAATTCATCTTCAGTGGCGAAAGATTTTATTAAGTTTTTAGAAGCCACACAACACACACAATTAAAACCAATATAAAAAATATACTATTATCAAAAATTAAAATATTTGCACGCCATTTTTATATCTGAAGCTACAGGGTGTAGCCGACATCGCTTTCTCCGCCATTGTGGTTCTTCCTCCTTTTTTATTTCCTCCCGATGGCAGCGCCACATATATAGTTTTGTTTTGGTCCGGCGAATCTTACATAGGTGAATACCAATAACTGCAGCATAATTTTGACGCCCAATTTAATCCCGAGAGGGAGGCACCTGAGCACTGGTGATGCGAAAATGTATTAGGAATTTTATTTTGCCGAGAATAATGATACATTTATAAGTATATCAGTGTAAATGAATATTTGTTTTTTATTATGGAATGGGTTTTTTTCTGCTTTCTTTTAGTAAATGAATAATTATTTTAAATCTTATTTTGAATTTGGATATGCTCACGCCCCCCCCCCACGCCACGTAGGATTATCTCGCTCCCGGGGGGGGGCATCCCGCAGTTTGAGAAATGTTGCATTAAATTTTTAAAAAAATGTGTGTGTACTTATGACCACAAGATAGAAGTGAAAATTTCTGATTTATTCAGGGCATGAGAATCCAATTGTTCGGATGTATTATATTTTCTTTTACAGCAATTTCGCACGCGGGCGTAAAGTATTTATCTTTTTCGTGTTATTCATCAGTGGATTAGTTTATTCTATACATATTCTGTAAAGAGCAATATTTAAATCATTATGTATTCTTATTTACTTATTTTTGAGTATATACGATATAAATGTCAATTTTAGTTTAATTATTTAAAAAAATATTTATATGGAAATTAACTCGCCAAGATGGCGACTCTGATTTCCCATGGGTCGTATGCGCTGAATCGGCAACCATGTGCTTCCTTTCATATAATGTCGCCAATACCGTTGCACTAATATGTATAAGACCGTTCATATAACTTATATAACACCGAATACTATATAAGGCTTTGACAATTTATGCCCTGAGAGCCCCGTTTACTTTTCTTAAAATTATCTAAGCAAACAAAAGAAGAGGGTCATACTTTTTCACGATTAATGCTTTTATTTTCTCGTAATCTCTTAGCTGTTATCACTAATATAAACCAAAATATTGGCAACTTTCTCGCCAGTGAAATTCATCAAAAAATTTATGATATTAAGTATTTTGACTCATTTTTATGTTTAAATGCTCTTTCTACTGAATCAATAAATAGATCCCATGTTTCGTTCCTTCTTATCGTCAGTGAGTGAGTGAATATTACTGTCGCACTGTTCAGCTACACGAGGGCTTTTGGCGACGGACCTCGTAATTTTGAACCATGGTCAAGTGACGAGGATGATAACTGAGGTATCAGTTATCAAAACGGGACGTCTGGTCACATTATGTATACCTGTTATTAAATTGTTCTCAAATCTCGAAAAATAAAATCTTTATTGCAGAGTTTCTTGAACTGTGGGGTGTGCCCCCTAAGGAGGGCGTGTTAACCCTACTTGGAGGGGGGGGGAGCGCGAGCATATTACGAAAAATCGAAAATAAAATATTTAAAATATATATCAATTTAATAAAATAATTTGCAATTTAAAATAATTACAAAGCAAAATATATTCTTATATAATAAAAAATGAAATACACATTTAAACTTCTATAATACGCACTACTTATAAATGTATCAGTTCTGCACGAAGTATTTGATAATTAATTTATCGATATTGAATTAAAAACAAGTTCAGTAATTACTAATGACTGTCTTGGGATTGTCATATACAAAATTTATTTACAAAACTTAATACTTATCTAATTAGTGCGTTTAAAATTAAAGTCGTATTGCATCGTAGTTGTACCATCAAAGTACATTTTAATCGCATTCAGTACATTGTTATTGTAAGAAGTGGGGCGCGATGAAAATTATGACTGAAAACCGGGTCGCAAATATTGAAAGTTTGAGAAGCACTGCTTTTTCGTGATTTACAACACTCTTGTTTGGTATCATGAATTTCTTTAGATTCTAAGCAGGATATCTACACACAAGGGCAGCCGAATTTACGATTTCTTCCAAATTTAAGATATAAATATAAAAAGTTGCAACATAACTGTAATCGTTGCAATTTAGTTGAAATAATTTCGAATTTGTAGAGATTTCACCTAAATTCCTTTCGTTGTTTGTTCAGTGTTGCGAACTTTACTTATTGGAAAAGTTCTTGTTATTTTCAATATTTTCATTTTTTTATAGAATGTTATTTGAAAATAAACTTCAAGTTCCATGAAAACTCTTACCATACTTATTATTACATCTTAAAAAGCATACACAAGAAGCTACATTCTATTTTTAATAACAATATGATTCATAATAAGCTAGTTTCCTGTTTCAATATTTCGCAATCTTCTCGTATGATGTAATTTTACTGATGTAATTTTGTCTCCCGTCCTCTGCTCTTTTGCAGATATGTTTTTTTTAAAAATAATTATAACAATATTGTATTAAATTTTCTTGTTCATGCATATTTTTTGTATCATTTCCTCTCTATCTCGATGAGCCATTTTGTAGCTCTAAGCCCTCTGTTGGATGCGAGTTCGATCCTCCCGAATAAATTAATAGCTAGGGATTTTTTCAACGACGTTTTATAGCCTAGCATTTAGTTTCTGCTTCCTTTTAACGTCAGTAAATACTCGAGCACTTACGAATCATATTAGATAAATTATAAAACTAAAATTATAGATTTAAAAAAAAGAAAGAAACCAAGTGGGGTACGTTTAAGTGCAAACAACGCCAAGAAAGAGAAGACAGTAAGTATAAAAATTGTAGCTTTGTATATATTTAAAACATTCCCATATTTTTACTTTTTTTTACTAGATGGAATTCAACCAAGATAGTGCCCTCATTTTTTTTTCCACCAGGGTTTTTAAATACCTAGCTACGCTATTGCCTTCAGGAAATCCCTTTTTTTTTTCAAAGAGAGAGAGTTGACGCAATTTTAAATCAGTAATTTTTTCAATTTTACTTCATTCCTTTATAAGTGCAAACGGTAATTATGAATTTACTTTTGATTTGTTTGTATTTTCCCTTGAGTTAAAAAAATGTACAAATATTTTTATCATATTAAAATAATAGTTTTATCATTAACATTTTTATCATATTATTCAAAACATGTATTTATTATTTGCTTTCCTTTACAAAGGAGTTAGTAAAAATAATGTCCAGCTTAATGAAATCTAATTTTAAAAAAAAATTATTTTGTAAATTTTCTGTGTTACATCAACTAATTTTAAGATTTTCGTCTATATTTATACATATATTTCAATGGACTTTTATAGTACTTTTATGTTGATTAAAATGCATCAATATTTGTTTTCTTTGCTTGAATACATCTTCCAAAAACACACTTTTCTATGCAAGAACAGTCTTATAAAGTTTAATCATTAGTGTAAACATGAAATTCCAAATAGTAGTACTTAAGGTAGTACTGGTATTGAAGCTTTTTTCACGAAACTTCAAAGTTTAATTCCCAGCATTGATATTTTGACACTGATCGCCCTTGCATTGAGCTATAGAAATAAAAATAAATAAAACATATCTATAATAATATTTCTTCATTTTTGAAGGAATAGAAAATGTTATGTCTGTGTGTAAAACTTGATTTAAATAATATAAAAAATATTAATTGGAACATGACATTCTTAACGCGACTATTGCTGGGATGGGGGACCTTTTTCCTGGAAACACATATCAAGTAGGTGTCTGATACTTTCGATATCTTGTTTCACTAACAACTGGTTCTTTCTTGAAAGTATGCCGATCCCCAGTCTAGAAATCACTTTACTTTATATATTCTCTGAGTTTTTCTTTATGAAATTTTTTGCCTTATAATTTTGTAGAATTATTCTTTGTTGAAAATTTCATTTACCTTTTTGTACAACGTTTGTGATGTGATTTATATTTGCACAATTCATCATATTCTGAATATAATACTGTTTGTCTTACATCATACAAATATTTAAAAATTCAAATTTATCGTAACCAGATTATTCACTGAACATTTGGTTACTGAAATACACACATTTGTGTTAAAATTATTCTTACTTTTTGAGAAATATATTACTCTGGAATACCCTACTCATATCGTAAAGCATTTGAAATTTACTTCAGATAATCGTAGATCAGATGAAGCATATGAACATGCAATTGCCAATGCAAGTATCGTTGCTGATGATTTGGGGGTGGATACTGATTTTCCACAAAGTCGAAACACGTTTAAAAATAAGCTGTTTCAAGATGAACAAACCGAAGAACCAATCAACAATCCAAGACAAAAGTTTAAGGTTGAATTTTACAATATAATATTAGACACTGCTCTTTCTTCAATTTCAGAAAGATTCAGTCAATTAAAAGAACATTTCAATTACTTCAAGGTATACTATATACCTAATTTAAAAAACTGGAGTGACAATGAAGTTTTAAGACATTGTGATGAATTAGAACGAAAATTAACGGATACTAAAAATATTAATGAAAAGGACATAGATGGATTAAATTTGTTTGAAGAAATAAAATCTTTCCGGATGTTTTATCAAAGAAGATATGTCACCTATTGATGTTTTAAATTATATTTATGAAAACAATCTTATCCATACATTTCCAAATAGTGCAGTAGCTTTACGGATTTCTTTAACCCTGCCAGTTTTGGTGGCTGCTAGAGAACGAAGTTTTTCAAAACTTAAAATTATAAGAAACTACATGCGATCTACTATGGCGCAGGAGAGATTATGGGACTTGTAAATGCATTTGTATATCCATAGAGAGCGAAATTTTGGATAAATTAAATATAAAGGAATTGATACGAGCATTTGTAGCTGAATCATTATTGGAATATATTTTCTAATTTTTATATTTTACTTAAAAAGTTTTATATCGTTTTTGCTTTGTTTTGTTTTTAAAGTTTATGAAATAATAATAAAAAAAACAATAAGACAAACGAGTTTTAATATTATAATTTTAAAGCTTTTCAGTTTGAAAGTCAAATTTAGAATACTATGAGTATTTTTTATTTTATTTGTAGCACTTTATAAGAGTGCAACAGAACCCCATAAAGGGGCGCCGAATTTCAACTTGAACAAGGGCGCCTAATACCCACGCGGCGGTCCTGTGCATATTAGATGAAGATTTATAATGCATGGATTTCTTTTCCTATCGACTAATACATTTTCCTAATTGTGTGTATTCATTATAGCACGTAATTTAAAACAATGCAGAAGTGCATGAAACTAAAAATAAAAGAGGGAGGGGGGACCTTATAATTTTTTTTTAAATGTTTCAAAAAATCACATTTTAAAAGGATTATTTGTATTTTTTTAACTCAAAAATGTATTTCTTAATTTTTTTTAAATTTTTAATAATCATATCGTTCTCATTTATTTTATTTGGGGAAAAAACCTTAAACTAACAGTATATTTTTAGAAATGCAAATGAATTATAAGGTTCTATATTTAGAAAGAATGGGATGCAACAAAGAAAGGGAACCCGTGACATTCTTTTTAAGCATTTTTCAATTTTGAAAGGAAATCGGTAGAATTTCACACCTTAGTTGCTAAACCAGGTGACACCAATCCTAACGGCGTCACTGACCAAAATATCGTCTTTCGGACGGCGGCATTTTATTCGTAAACAAAGATGAATGGAGACAGTCTGGAAAGCTGGGTGAACACGTTCCAACAGGTGAAGCGTTGAAACGTGTAATTCTGCCTTAGAATCTTGAAGCAGATTTTACTCAGAAATTGTAAATTCATAATTCAGTGAGTGAGAAATTTACTATATCCTATGTATTGAAAATTGCCAAATTTATTGGTATAGGAAGCGCATCTATGTATATAACGGATACTAAAAATAAAAAAATTGTCAATATTATTTACATTTTGTGCAGTCTATCTTTGCCTAAGGTTAGAAAAAGAACTGAAACCGGAAACATTACATAGAGAGAAAAATTCTTAATTAGTATGGCATTCCGATTTTTTTACATTTTGTAAATAAGAGTAGAAAAAATATTTTAACAAATTATACACATTTTATTTTGAGGAAAAACATTTTTTTCTTGTACACATTACTCTTTATATATTACGTTACCTATGCTTTAATACCAAATAAATTTTAAACTTTGCACGTTTAACAGAAAAACTTCATATTTATTAAACATTCATAAACTTGGGGTATCGGTATCTATCTCTCGAACTTATCTTAAAATTCCATATAAAAGAAACATCTGTATTAATACAATATAGCTTATATTAATTCAAAGAGTACAACTGTTTTATAAGTAGAAATTTGATAATTTATAATTTAAGATAATTCTAAAAATACTAATTGTTGTGTAAGAGAATTCTAAAAATATTAATGGGAGTATAAGCGAATTCGGAAAATACTAATTAGTGTATAAGAGAATTCTAAAAATACTAATTGATGTGTAAGAGAATATTTAAAATACTGATTAGTGTGCAAGAGAATTCGGAAAATACTGATTAAAGAAAACTCAAAATAGTATATTAGAAGGGGGGGGGGTATTTTCAGTGTATGGTGGTAAACATCTTCGCCTGGTAGACTGGTAATTGAAGATACCTTTTTAATTTTTTCCCATATTTTATTGACGAATACACACGCATATCAAAAATTAGTAAAACAATCACTCAAGGAGAGATAATAGGGACAAAAGTATCCTTTTTTTCTTATTCCAGAGAGAAATCAGCTTTAAAACCTTTTCCTACCGGAAGCGTCTTGAATCTTCGTTAATCACGATTTCGGGTTTTTATTATGCTGATTGTTCAGATTCGATGGCTGATGCAATATTGCATCATCTCGCAATGAAATGGGCCAACGTGGCAATTTTTGAGGAGATAAAGCTGTGGTAAAAGGGTATCTCCCCTTAAATGGCTAAAAAAAAAAGAAATATTCACACAATATCATGGGTAGGTTTTGTAATCCCGTGTTATGTTTTCAATCCTGGGATTTCGGGATTACATTATCCAAATCCCAGGATTAGGATTGGACTATATTTAGGAAAAATACTTACACATTATAGCATAGGTGAAATTACAAAATAAAACTGAAAACATAATTAAAAAATTGTTTTAAGATTGTTATTTATTGAAACAAGTTTAAAAAATAAATAATAGGACATAATGAAATTTTTTTTAAAATAAAAATTCACATTTCTTGGGATTTTCTAAATAAACTTTCAAAAACTACAGCTTGTCCACCGTTTCATCGTTCAAAAGGCTTCTTATTTTTGTAACAAATTGCCCTTTCGAAAAGAAAATGTTCATTCAGACTTTGTACTAGTAGGTTTTATATTCATTAAATAGAAGTATGTTCTTCCCAGGTAGACACCACTTCTCCCACCATTTTCAAAAAGAGACATTTTGAATTTTCGATGACAGTGTTTCAAATCTAATAGGCTACATTGGTTCATATACCTCTTTGATAATTTTATCTATATATATATATATATATATTTGGTACACTTAATGGTTTTGTGACTGGACTCACTCACTGGAGTTACATGGAAGTGGCTTTCAAGACACTAATATTTAAATAAAGAAAATAAAACACACTTCACTGAAAAAGTGTGCAGGAAATTTTTACTTAACAAAAACACGCGCCATTCAAAACTCACTGACACGTCATTAAAAAAAAAGGAATTATTATTATAGTTTTCCTTATTTTTCATGCATACAAACATACAAAATATTTTTGTTTATTAATTTTTAATTATAATAATGCAATGATCAAATAATGTTAAATGTATTAAATTAATGAGATATTTGTTTCTCAACTCTTTCACTTAGGTTTTGAAAGTTGATCTCAATGCAACTGAAAAACAGAAGCAACTTAATAAAATATTACCAGTTATGGGATTTATCTGTTACAAAACACTACACTAAAAACAAAAATATTGCTCAAAAGAATCGTATTTTGTAAAGTTGTAATGATTCTCTCGGGCCGGAAAATTATTCAAAGCGGTGCGCTGGTTGAAAACCCCTGGATTAGTACATTGCACATTTATATCCCCAACTATCTCTCCGCATTGTCGAAATAATCCGATCCAAGTTTTTTTTAACACTCTCTTGCATTAACTTCACTTGTATGAAACGGAACCTTTCAACTCAATTTTTTTACCCACTTCAAAAGGTCAGATGAATTCGAAAAATTTCGCTCACTTATCAAGGACCGATGACAATACAATAATTTAATAATTTTGTTCAATTGTTCTGATAAAGATCATCATGATTAACGATTTCCGATTTTCAAATTGCATCCCACATCTGGCAATTCCAGATCCCATTTCAGATTTGGTGACTAAGAAAATAAGTTACAATTTAGTTCGATTAACTATAAAAGCGTGCTTTTTTTTATTTTTTTAAAAATTATAATTTATTTATAAAGAACCGGAAGTAAGCCATGCTCTTATATTTTGAAGTCATTTATTCGAGGTATTATTAAATAATGTACTTCTAAAACTACTGTAACGGATCTATAAGAGACCTTCTGAATAATCCTCTTGAGGAAACTTTGGGGCTAGCTTTCGCATTAATTCACAGCCATCCCTCAAGAAGAAACCTTGATATGTAGATTAGTTTGACTATATAAAGTCAAAATTTTTTGCAAATGTAAGATAGAAGGAGCAGAGGAACTGTTGCGGTGATTCATAGGTGAGATTTATTTAATTATAGCAACGTGAGTTAAGGAAGGAGTTTACCACTATAATAAATTAGTAGATTAAGGTTTAAGAATCTAAGATAGATTGAATTAGATTATATTAAACAGATTACTTGCGCTTGTTTACTTAGTGCAGATTGCTCTTTATATATCATTCCTACGGTCTCCTCTTGTAGTTTCACTTGTGGTTGATTAGTGTGTTTAAATATTAATAAAACAATAATTATTATGGAAGTTTCTGGTGATGGTTTGTTCCCTCCACCCCACCCTTAGGTAGCAAAAACTGTAAAGGAGCGGCTTCAAATAGAAGTTGCTCACACTACAATCCCTTAAGTTCATAAGGAATGTTATTCCTTCTAATTGCTTTATCGCGCTCTTTCATTTCTACAGCAGGTTTCAAAAAAATTGTAATACTAAAGAAGCTGCTAAATATGCCTGAAGTTTTTTTTCGTGTAACTAACTTGGTATCCTCTCTCATCGCAATAAATGCTACAATGTACTCAAAATACCTGTATTTTTCTTAAATAAAATTTGCTTTGACTTTTTGCTATAAAAAGCTCATATACATAAATTTCATTCCCCTTGTGGTAGTACTTAACATAAATAATTATCTTAATAAAAACCTTTTTTACGTACCATATTTTTATAAACATTTTCATGCATAGTCATCCACTTCTGAGTTATAGTCCAAATTTCAAGTCTCTAGCTCATCGGGAAGTTAGTTTAAAATCAATTACAAAATTCCACCCGGACAGACATACAAGAGAGTTAATAAAACATGGTAACCTGGGGGCCCCTCTTTGACCCCAGTGCCACAAAATTGAATACGTAGACGCAACTCGACCCGTGCTGTCGACAGGTGGTCTTTGTTCGTGTAAATTCATGTAAGTTCCGGAATTGCAGGGCCCCTGTCGAAATCAGGACCTGACTCTTCGAGGCCCGGGTTCGAGACCATAACTTTTTTTTTATATTTTCATGCATTATCATCCACTTTTAAGCTACAGTCTAAATTTCAAGTCTCAACTCAACAGGAAGTTGTTTTAAAATCAATTACAAATTTCCACCCGGACAGACATACAAGTGAGTTAATAAAAAAACATGCTAACCTGGGCGCAACTCTTTTACCTTAAAGCAGTGATTCCTAAAGTGATCTATATAGACCCCCAGGGGTCTATGACGACCTGCAAGGGGTTCACGTCAGCAAAAAAATAATTTGGAGGTCCATGAGGTGTAAATGGGGGTCTATGATAGTGGCTGTTATTATACAAACTAGATCGTGACTTAAAATTTAAAATAAAATTTAATCAAGTGGAAACTAAATTTTACCTATTCAACAGATATATTTACTAAATTTAATAGGGTTAATTTCCCCTTACAAGGTGACAGCATAAATTTTATTAAAACAAGAACCATTTCAGCATTTCTTTCCGGAGTTAAGTTAAAGGTGTATAATACCGGAGGTCCCGAATTTTCTTAGAATCTCACAATCTGTCAGGGCGTTTTAACCTACGTTCAACATTTAAATGCCTTTAATTCAGATTTTGAAATCAGATTTGAAAATGCTTTGACTAAGGTAATACAACAGTAGACAATGAATTCATATGGTCACATTAAAAATAAATGCCCCATTACAATAGGAACTGATCGTAATAAGCACTAACGAAGATCTTAAAAGTTTGGAAACGGATTTCAGCAATTTTGGCTTTGAAAAAATAAACCTATTATTTGTCCCGAATTATGAAATATCGTGAGAACGTTTTTAATCATTTTTCCTACTGAAAAGCAGCGCGGTTGCCAATCTCCAAAACAAAACAAAAAAAGAAAAACTTAACATTACTAACAGAAGAGGTTTAAGATTAAAACTGACAATATTAAAACCAAATGTTGAAAACTTGTTATTGTAGTACCAGACTCATCCCTCCCCTTAAAATCGTTCATTTATTTATTTTATTTAACATTTATTTTATGTATTAATTAACTTTTAATTTATTTAACATGCGCGCTTTTTAAATTGTAATCACTACACTTCATTACAGTTGGAATTTTAATTCATTTAAAGTAGTAGCACCAGCTGTCAAAAAGACATTTAAGTTGATAAATTTGAAAAAATCAATATTAATTAAGCAAGGGGTCTACCCCAAATTGAAAAACATGGCAAGGGGTCTATGACACAAAAAAGTTTGGGAACCTCTGCCTTAGAACAACGAAACTACACGTAGACTTAACCAAACCCTTGCTATCTACAGGTGGGGTTTGTTCGCGTAAATTCGTTTAAGTTCTTGAGTTAGGGGTCTTTTGTTGAAATCGGGGCCCGCCTTTTCGGGGGCACGGGTTCGAAACTAGAACTTTTTTTACATGTTCATGCATTGTCATCTACTTCTGAGGTATGGTCCAAATTTTAAGTCTCTAGCTCATCGGGAAGTTAGTTTAAAACCAATTACAAAATTCCACCTGGACAGACAAGAAAGCGAGTTAATAAAAACATGGTAAAATTAATTTTTATTTTATTTTCCCCTTTATTTATATACAGCAGAGCATCTTTTCAGCATAGGTAGGTTTTGAAATTCTGAAAAGATTTTTCGTACCTCCTTAAAACTCGTATTCTGAATCTTATTAACCCTTCATTAAATAACTACCTTAATTTGTTTACTTCCATTTATGGATCTTTTATTGATAATTGCTACAGATTTTTAAACTTTTTATAAGGTATTAAAATGCATGAAGAGTCTCAAGCAAAATTATGGGTTTATGCAGTACATGAAGTTTCTACTCTTAAAATATGTTATAGAGATGCCAATGTCTATTCAACTGTTATGATTTCTTTATTTGTCTTTGTAATGATACCTTTTTATTCGATGCATATTTTCTAAGCCAAAATATTCTGTATTTTTTACACTGAAGGGGCGGGGAAAAGTCTGCGAGATAAGCGAAGGCGTTCTTCGACAATGAATCTGTGGTTCCATCATAACGCAGACAAAGATGCCCTGCTGGTAGCGTCGCGGCTCAATGGCTACACGTTCCCTCTGATGGAGACGTTATTCTACCTGAGAATGGCGCGTGAAATAAGGCTGGATACGATACACAGAATAAATCGGATTACCGAAGAGGTGAAGAAAACTTTTTAGAACTAAAAATCTTTTTATAAATTTGTGGTGCTTGTCTTTGAACCTTATTCCTCGTTTTCATTGTATTTGTTTTTAAATGTTTAGTTCATTAAGCGTAAAATTGTCGATTTTAGTGGATTAAAAAGTTGAATACTGAGTGGATTGAAAAGCTGCTTAACTAAACTGAAACTCTAGATTTATTTGGTTTTTTGTGTATCGTAATGCAGAAGCAAGTTCATGTTAAATGTGAGTAATGATTATGAAATATTAAACAAAAATTTAATTTATTACTGATATTAATTTGTGTTTTTATAAATCAAATGCCTTGCAAAATTTCTATTCAAAAGTATGTGTGTATCTGTTCTAAAACAAAACTTCATCTCAAATACCATCATTAAATGGGGGTATAGTTTCTATCCAAAAGCGCGTTTAGTTAATTTAAGGTATTCGAACAGGTTAAAAATGACCAAATTCAGTCAAGACAGATATTTTTTTTTTTAATTTTATTGAATAGAGCTATCTTTACGAAACATACTTTGTTTCTACACTACCTAGAACCCAAGTTACAATCAATTTTATAAATTTAGAAAAACCGGAAGTGGATGTTTGATCTACCAGAAGTGGGCATTTAAATTGCTCAAAATCTATCATGGCGGATTTGTAACTCAAAATATTACGAAAGTATTTCTATAAAACTTTTTGAACCTGATATTAATGTTATTTTCTAGAGAAGGTACTAAAATATTTCTTATTGTATGAAATCTTTTTGAGTTATGGTTTGTTATTTAAATAATTGTCTCATAAAAAATGTAACATTTCTTATAATGTTTACTCAATCAGCTCTAAAATTTTCAAATTTTAATAAAAAATTGAAATTTTAGTACATTTTCTAGAAAAATGCATCTAATTTTTTTTAGTAATACTTTTACTAATATATGTTTATTACTTTTTTCTCTAACTGCTTTGAAGTTTTTCAAAAATATTGCTAAAATTTCACTTATAATTGAGATTTTTGTAAAATTCAGGTAATTTATTTTAAATTTTGATAGTTTAATAGTAATATTTATTGGTTTTGAGTCCTAAAAGAGCATTTATAATGTTTTAGTATGCTATTTTGTTAAAAAGTACTCCGAACGTGTTCATACCGAAAAAGTACTTGCAAAAGTTCTAGAAATGATGTTACGGAAACTAGTTCTGTTAAGTAATGGGATAGAGCAGAAACTATTTATTGAATATTATCAAATCATTGAAATTATATTTTCTTTTCTGACTGTTGCTTCGTTGTTATTCTCTGTGTGTACTGTTTTTTCTGAAAAATCCTTTTTTGCTTCTAAGCATTGATTGAAGCCAGCGTACTACGATCGTTTTACACATTTTTGCTTATTTCCCTAAACACCACAGAAGACATAAACACAGCACAAAGAACATTATTTCTCTGATTATACAGGCTAAAGCAGAAGTAACTCTCAGATGACTCGAAGCGCCATCTATCATTTAATTTACAACATATTCTTCGTTTACCTTAAGCAAATACTTTAAATTGAGACCATTCCTTTCTCAAAAAAACTACCTTGGCGATGTTTCCAAATAAGTATGAAAAATATCAAAGTAACCCTAAGGGTGTATATTCTAAAAGGGTTTTGATTATGATCTTACTCTCTCTCCGCGAACTACAACACAACAATCCTTTATCGAAAAGGGATCTGACTTCAGAGAAGGTCTGTGATTGGAAGTTCTCTTTCTTAAAAGTTAGAAAAGGGGGGGGGGCAAAATTTCCGGGGAGATCACATTTTTCTCCACCGAAAACATTCCAGGTATAAAGTAGTTATCATTGCAGTTTTAGTTTTCCACATTCGCCGCTCAAGTACGTGCAGCATAAACTGTTCATATCCCGTACTATGAGAATCATTCGAAGTTTTAATATCGTTTTGGTAGAAAGGATTTTCACAAATGCGAAAGCTTGTGTGTGAAAGAATTGCGACTAGTTTGAAGAAATTTTTCTTGCACTGGAATATCACTCTTCTTTTAAATGCCTAATTATATTTTGGTATGTATTTTTTTTAAAAAAGTGTCATAAATATTCCTTGTATATATTTTGATAGTTGTTATTTTTATTCTTTTTCGAATGCTTAAGATATTGTTTGCTTGTATTTTTATTGTAATTATTTATTTTTTGCACGTACTGACTGAATAAATCCCCGCAAAAAATTAATAAACAAATAATAACGATAAAAAATAACAATTCTATATATACTACAAAAATTAACTATTAGTAGTAGCAACTTTCAAACAGCACAATGAGGTGAACTGGAAAAAAAATTATGAAAATAAATCTTGCTCAGTTTTATGATTATTATATTAAATAATTGACTGATATTTTAATAGATAAAGCGTTAGTAGAATTTAATAGAATTAGTAGCGTTTAATAGAATTCAAGCGTCCTTTGTTATTTGACCATGGTTCAAAATTACGGGGTCCGTCGCCAATATCCCTCGTAGTGCTTTGTAGTGTGACGTTACTTTAACACTCACTCATTCCTTTTTCAACTGAAATTTCAGAGGAGCAAGTTTCGTTAAAGTAAATAATATAAGGACTTTCATCGATAATTTTAATGTCTCTTTACAAATTACTATGCTTCTAAATTGTATTTTTGTATTCTTAATTTCTCCTGCCTATTATTTTTCTTCAGGTTATTCCATATTGAAAAATTGCAATTATAATGTAATTAAAACATTTCCTGTGGTTTTCCTTACAGAAAAAAATAATTCTATATAAATTTGAAAATATTTTTGCGCAGACAAATTCTTGTTAATAATTTATAAATAGATTAAGCTTTCATGTAATAAATATATGCATAAAGTTATTAAAATATGCTTTTATATAGGTTTTAAAGTTAACAAAATTATATACAAAAAAGCAGCTTTTTACATTGCGTAATATTAAATAATTTTCAAAATATAGTCAACTTGTTTTCAGTAGCTTACACGGGCCTCGCTAAGAAGCCCATTGACGAAAGAGCCGAGGGGTATGGTAAAGGGACTTTCGGCAAAAAATTAAAAATCTGTAGGTGTATGGAGAAGTTTATTCCCCCAAAATCTGACCTTTGTATAAAGGGACGTCTTAAGGTTTCTTGCGGCCCAGGGCCCTTACACAATTGTAGGGCCTACCTTTGACCCTTAAAAGTAGACAGTACTTAGCATACGTTGTCAAATACTCGTACAAACAATAAACCGAAACAAATAAATGTAAATGACTTACAATCACACAAACGGCTCAATCAACTACCGCCTTTTGACTGAATGAATAATAATGGTGTATGGGGGTAGGCCTACACACAGTCATACACGACGGTCATCACACGTAGCCAGTTGACATATTGTCCGAAATTCTCATTTTTTCGGAGAATATAACCGGAAAAACATTTGACCGTTGAAGTTTTTCGAATCATGGTCTTTTTTAGACTGAGTCGAGAACGAGACGAGGCTCCCATTGTGACCGAGGCCCGGGGCCCAGTTGGCGCATGCCTTAAGACATCCCCGCTTGTGTACACCCCACTGCCTTTTTTCACTGAGTTATGTCATAAACCATATTAGCCGGTCAAAATGTGCTCGATATCAATTGTTATAATTTCTTACTAGTTCTATTCCGAAATGCAGAGTCAAAGTAAAAATGTAGTACAAAGCACCCCACTCTTTTACAACAATAACATTAATTTTTTCGTTAATCATTTTATTCGTATATTAAGAATTATTTTTTACTTTTTAGTTCGATTAACCTAAAGCAAGTTTTTAATTTTTTTAACAATAATTTATTTTTTATTTTTTGTTCTCAATCCACAATAAAAGCTTCTTTCCTTAGTTTTTTAAACTACCATTTATCCATTGATGAATTAATCTTTTTTGTTTGTTGTATTTGTATTAACCACGGGTGTTTTCACGTTAGGATTGTAACAACTCCTTTAGTCACCAAAACTGGAAATGGGAAATCATTGTCCTGATGATCCTGATCAGGACAATGATTGTCATCGGTCCTTGTGAAGTGTGTAAAATTTCGAATTAATCTGACCTTTTAAAGTGGATAAAAATCGAGCTCAAAGATTCCGTTTTGTACAGGTGAAGCTAATAAAAGCGTGTTAATTACACTTAATTATTAAAAAAATATCATAGTTTATGAAAGAAAAGTAAAGTTAAAAAAATATTTAAAGAAAACACACTCCAAATCTTTCTTAACAATACACAAATTTCTTTAAATTTTATTCAAAAAAAAGTTTTTTAAGTTTAAACTATTTTTGTGAACTATAACCGAATTTCCAAACAATTCCTCATGATGTTTACCATTAAAAATACCGCAACGCCGGATGTTCAACTTAAAGAAGGGGAAGAGAAACCCTGAACATTTCTTATTTTTCCTTACAGTCCAAAGCAACCCCTAAATAAAGTGATTCATGTCGCCTGTGAGAAATTTCCCGCTTCTAATAAATGTCCATTGTGTTGGGGGATCGTCTGGCTCCCTGAACAGACGACGCCTGCAAGAAAACTGACCGTGACCGGAGACTAATATTCAGATCAAAGGTGGTGGTCATGAAAAAAGGAATTCTCTTCAGCCCCAGCTTCCGAAACTGGAATATCGCGAAGCGAAAACGTGCGTAGGAATACTCTCCGAAAGACTCAGCAGTAAGTCACTATTTATTCAGAAGATCAAGTTTTTGTTCGATAGTATGGTAAACAACGCGTAGGTTCTTTTCTCCCCCCCCCCCTTCCATCAAAAAATTTGTTTATTATTCGCTTTTTATACGTGCCATCTGCTTATTAAATAGAATGTGATTTGTTTCGATGTTTCAAATGTTTTTTTTTTCTTTTTAAATGTTCACAGCTTTTTATTTTAAACAATTTGATTGAGTATTTGATTGAGTATTACGTGTGCTTATTTAATACCTATTTTTTATGCTATTGCAATTTTGGATGGGAACCGCAATATCAATTTTTAAATTATAAAATCAAATATATGCAAATATTTCTGATAAGATAATTTGTAATGGGTCTTTCATTTATCCTCTGGGGAACTTCATTTTTATTGTTGCGTGAGTATAAAATTGCTTTCTCCGTGGGGGAAATGTGATTATTGCAAAATGTAAGTTACTATTTAAAGGGAAGCGAAGAGAAAGAGGGAGTAGATGGTCTTTAGACTGATACTGAAATTAGGCTGATGATCTTTCTCCGTAGAGATCCTGGCTCTAAGATCTCTCCGGAGAAAGATCATCAGCACTGAGAAACTAATAATCAAATTTAAGTACTGTAAAATCCGGCGTATAACGCTTACCTATACTTTCAAGCTGCAGTTTTTAATTGTCTCGTATATTCGCCGAATAACGCTCAGCCCCTTTTTTGGCGAAGAAATCTGAAATGTACTAATGTGGTGCTTTTATGTTTTTGAGTGATTTAATCGAGGTATTATCCCAGGCTTTTGAAAAAAAGTATACTTCTAGATTTGTTGTTTTCCCTAGAAGTTCATAAAGTATCCCATTTCCTTAAAATAAACAGCATTTCGATATACAGAGAAGTGAAATTTTCTTAATGCTCCTATTTTTTTTAAGCTATCATTTTTATATCCGGCGTATAACACGCACTCCTAAATTTCGATTTCATTTTTTGTGTTAAAAGTGCCCTTTATACGCCGTATTTTACGGTGTTTTAAGAATTATTTCAATTGGGAAATAAATTAAGTTGACCACCTTCGTTTATACAATCTTTTGATAGTAAATTGATAAGTAAAACAGAAGTGTGTTGAGAGAGACTTTATTAAAATGTCTCTTGAATCTGTGTATCCAAATTCACATCACAATAGCATTGTGATTGATTTGTGTTTATTTTCTTATTTTATTGAAAGATTACGATTTCTCTCTTAAAGAGATGCATAGTACATTAAAAAAAAACAAATTTAAGAAAAAAATTAAGGAAAGATAGTAATGTTATAATTATAATTATCGACAAAAATTATTCCAATGGAATATTTGTCAGTAATTTAGTTATCTTTTTTTTTTCTTTAAGAAAATAAATATTTTTCCACGGCTGTTACATTTATTTTAATTCAACAGCATTTTCATGATTCAAAATACGTCCTGCGATTTACATTTAGTTTGAAAGTTATAATATCTTGATTACCTTTATTGCAGTTTTTAAGAAAGTCAAGCTTCGCCTATTTATTTTACGTAGGTAATTTATCCATTTTTATTAAATTTCTCCAGTGTTACATCAGGAAAATTACCATGAAATTTACTTTTTTCCCCTTTTTCTATAAGAAATTCTATTAAAAACGCTTTAGCTTTTTAATTTTTTTGTCCCTCTTACAAAATGTACTCTTACTTACACTTTATTTAACTTTAAAATTCACAACACTATTTTATATAAAAAAAGATTTTTTTTTTAAATGCACGCAATTTTTAACATAATCATAAAATTAAGAATGATGTGTAACTCTGCCTAAAATATTGACTGCGCTGTATTTTGTACATCTAAAAACAGATCTTAGCATTGTGAATATTATATTCTTCAGTCGCATTAAATATTCATTCCAAAAATACTTATCAATATAACTTTTTTTATAAAAAAAAAGAAATAACTGATTAAAATGCAAAAGTAACGATAACTTTATGCGGCTTCTCTTTTTAAGAAAGTTTCCTTTTTTCCATATTTTCACTTTTTACCTATAAAATTTATATTTGCGAATGAAAATAAGAATATTTTCTTGCGATATCTACATTATATTTAGTTATACATATATTTATTGCAAAATGTTCTGAACATTTCAAACTTTACTATTGATAGCAAAAACTTTCCATTAAAATTTTTTTTTATTTTTTACTTATAAGAATTTTTAAAATATTCTCTTTCCCATTATGAAATCGTTTGAATTAGGATATGAATGTTTGTAAACATTTCAGAAAATTTGTGGAATATTTTTATACTTATGGCTATACAGTGCTTCAAAATGAGTACTAAATTTTAGAGGAATAAAAATTTCAAAAACACTTTCAAAGGGATTTTCAAAATTATGTCTATGTTTCACTCTTAAGTGGTCATTTTAGTATTTTGCTGCATCCTCATAAAAAATTTTTAATAAATATTTATAAAGCTGAAAATTTCTTAGAAAATTACTTTTTTTTTCAATTACAATTTTTTGCTATTTTTTTCATGTATATATATATATATATATATATATATATATATTATATATATATATATTGTAATTAAAAAATTTTAAAACTTCTGAAGAAAAAAATTTTTTTTTTATTTATTTAAACATTAATGATGGTTTTTTTAAGGGAATCGTTACTGGAGGGGGGGGGGATTAATTTTCGATTAAATCTCTTTTTGGAGGGGAAGGGGGGATAAAAGCATTCAAATATTTTTTCTTATATATATAAGGATGCGAAGTCTGAAAACAATCGATATAATCAAACTCATATGATACTTTTACTAAGCTAATTAATTTTTTTACATGCAGCTTGAATTTCGAGAAATATTTTAAATACAAAAAAAACAAAAACATTTCGAGTTAAAAAGCTAAAAAATAAGATGTCAATTATTGGCATGGCCAAGTAATTTTAGCACGTTTTTTACATGTTGTATTTTAAAATAATGCAACTAATGAACTTTTTACTAACAGTGTGTGTGTGTGTACTGCACCACTCCTCTAAATGTACTATTGAGCTGAAAAGAAACAATGACACAAATCTGTATCAGCACTATAAAAAAGCAAAAACTAGCGAAATTCAGGAAAATTTGTAGGAAAATTCGGGAAAACTATGGGAAAATTTAAATATGATTCGGCTCATCTAGGGCACAAATGCGTCCAAATGCCGAAAACCCGAGGTCAATTGGTTGAGAAAAAGGCACGACAAAATATGAGACGAAGACGAAATTTGCGTCCTAATAGCGCTTTTGTTCCCCTACGTGAAAAACGCGCAAAAAGGAGCTTTATAAAAGAATTAAATCGCGCGCGAACATAAGAGCCCCATAGATGACTAAAAACAGAGTTTTCATTTTTGTTGTGTAAGCTTATTATACGTACTTAAGGCATTTTTTTCCAATCAAATTATATTGTTTGCGAAGTTGGCTTTTTATGTCCTGTTTCTCTCTAAGTTTATTTTTATTGATTGATAAGTTTATTGAGTAAAAAGGAATACCAGCTCACATCTACCTATGGATGTATGAAGTACGTATTTCATATTTTTAAGGAAAATCACTAAATTTTGCTTATATTATTCGAAATTGTCTTAATACATTCACATAGATTTACGGCATATATAACTCGTATTATCTTCTAGGTATTGTATTCGTTCAAGAAATTTCTTTTTTAAAGAGGGTTCACCCATGTAATGGGCTAAAAAAAAATTAAAAATTAAAAAAAAATCCCCCCATAAATTGATTCTTTAACATATCTAAAATACGGTGGTAAGGTGATTTTTTTAAAATTCGAAGTCGTTATAAAGAAGCAAGTGTTAGAAAAGTAGCTGTTCGGAGCGCCTGTTGCGTACAGTCGGCTTGATACCATTGAACCATATTCGTTCATACAAGTATAGACAAATTTGTAGAGGTTTAAAGGGAAATATCTATAGGTATTGAATATTTCGTCGAACTTGTTTTAGTCTTCGCCATCAGGTGGTGCCGATTGAGGGTAAGTTAAGATTTTCATTGTTTTGACTTGAAATTTAAAACGCGTTTTTCTCAAAACTGTGTTTTTCAAACTTTCCTCCATCGTATCCCAAGGGTAGTCTTAGCACATATACACGCACCAAATGGACTACTATCATTCTAAAATTCACAATATTTATATTTCTTATAGCAAAAACATAACAATAAACCATGAAATTCGAAACTTTTCTTCAGAGGTCTACCAAAAATCTAATTTTTGATATTTTCATTTGAGTGTAGTCCATTTTGTGCATTTAAGTTTATAAATTAAAACGCCGTTAATTCTTTTTATTTCAGATAGGCAAATCAGCCCGAATCGTGGAGGATGTGAGCGTTCATTTTTTCGAGGCGGGTGTGCTCAGAGCGCTATAACTCGCGTTCTATTGAATATTTTTGGCTAAACATTTATATACATACTCTTAAAATACATATAAATAAATGATAAAAAAAAAACTTAAAGTTCTATCTCTCTTTTTCCAGGTAGTCAAAAAAAAAATTCTCTAAAAATGCTTAAGAAATGGGTCGTCTCATGGATGAACCCCTTAAAGCTCGTCAGGAGGATAAGTACGAGATTTATGATCCGGAGGGGCTCCAGAGATCTTTCCCTCTCCCCCTTCCTCGTCTATACCACCAAGCACAAATCTTACAATTGCATTTTATCTTGAGGATCTATTTCAAAACAAGATAAATTGGCTTTTTTTTTTTAAAAAATTTAGTTAAAAAGTTTTAAAAGTTATTTTTTAGTCTCATTTTAAAAGTTATTTAAAATGTAAAAATGTTGTTTTTTACTGCTTATCAATGTGGTTATTGCCATATAAACCGGCGCATAACATTCGCTTTTAACGCCAAAAAATAAGATCGAACTTTACAGATACGTGTTATGTTAAAATCGTTAATTAAAATCGAAGTTAGAATAAATTTCTTAATCGCTTGGTGCGATTAAGAAATTGCGCCCAACAGCGGTTGTTGTCGGGTTACATGGGATCCAAGATGGCGGCTAAGCGGTAACAAATCGTCAGGAAAATAATTGTAAAGAACTGTTTTAAAATATATTTCAAATGAAGAATATAGGAATATATTAAAAATAACCAATATCAATAAAATATAATAAAAATTATATCTAATGATAATATATTACTATTATCATGTAATATAATTTAATAGTAATCATGATATATGGTAATATTCATATAATTTTATGTAATAATAATTATATCTATAATAATATTCATATAATATAATTATTACATATAATTCTCTTATAGTATATTAATAATTATTTTAAATAACATAATTATAAATACATATAACATTTGTAATATAAAAAGTAAACTAAAAATAATTATAAATAAATAATATAATAAAACAATTATTCTATATTATAATTATTATATTATATTATATAATAAATAAAATAACTGCGTAATATGTTTTAAAATTAATAATGAATATCAATTAATAAGTGCTGATAACTTTCAATATTCTAAACTGCGAGTTCCTTCACTGAATTTCATCGAACAAGGAACGTTCAAAAAAGCATTGTTAAAAAGTAAAATAAAGTGGAAAAGTGCTATTTATAGCAAAAACTAAAAGTACAGCACTCATTTTCTTAAAAAAAAAAATATCCTGGTACTCATCAATGATATTAAAAATTTCCATATTTGAAAACAGCACAAAATACAACAGAAGACTTAAATAGTAGCGTGAAGAGCAAATATAATGGAAATGGTTAAATTTTTTAGGAAATCGAATTAAAATCGTCTGAAATTAATAGGGTTACCGCGGAAAAAAACCAATAAGCATTAACTCTAATATACGTTATCCCCATGGCAACCACATGACCACACGATTAAAATATTAAGGTAACCATATTGTAATGTTATCGCCCATCTTGGCGAACATTAACAATAACTTGGTGCGTAGCTGTCCTATACCAAATTAGCACCCCAGAAAGAGTTACGCACTCTGATAACATAGGTCGACGACATTCTACATTTTTTTAATGATATTTTTAACTAGGCCCGGTTTATTTTTACTCTTAGCTTTTATTATATATCCACTCACACACTATTCCTAGACTGGCAAAACTTATATAATTTCCTCTTCCATATGTTTTTAGTACTTCTAATACCTCTTTTCTTGCTCTTTAGGGTTTTAGTTCTAGAAATATACCATTGTATAATACTTCGAACAAATTATTTTAAAAGATAAGAGCATTGCACATGTACATTGTAAGTTTCTTCATTTAAAAAAAAAGTTCTCGTTATACGCCGGATTATACGGTGCTTGCATTTAGTACAAATTAATTTTCAGATTATGCTATTTATTGAAGTGAAAACTTCTTTAGCGGCGTTGGGCACTTTTTGGTAGGGAAAAATCTTATGGGTTCGCGTCACCGACATGCTCTGACTGGCGCATGCGCAATGTGCTGTTCACCTTAGACACGTTTTGGATGGGTGAAATCTCGTGCGTTCGCGTCACCGACATGATTATAGCAGTATATCTGTAGCAATACAGCTGACGTATAGTGCTGTGTATATCTTATAAGTGAAATTGAATGGATTTAGTGAAAACTTCGATGTGTATATACTGTGAATTGTTGAAACAGTGTTTCTGTTTGATTATTATTTGAATCGTTTAATTGAAGGATCATTGTGCAGGACAATAGTGCAATACTAAATAAATATACTAATATTTTCAAGAAAAAAAAATAAATAACAGAAAATAATTTTAAATACTTGTTTTTATTTTAGCGTTTGAAAATTTTATATTATTTAAAATTATTTTAAATCTTCGTATTTATCCTGGCGTTTGAAAATTTTGTATTATTTATTTTCTAATATTTAAACTCTGAAATGCATCACGCAATTCGGAGTACCGTTTCACAGTGGCTTAGACGTTTTCTTACTACCGTGGTAAAACAGACTTCTAGTTGTTCAATCATATTTTTATCGTGAATTTTGAAATTAAAATTTTTAAAAATCTAATAAAAATTCAAGATTAATGTGTTGAAGTTTAAAATTAGGTTGTTAATGCAAATAAACATCAACAAGTCATCGAGAGGATCTAACGTTAGAATTGAAAAGGTTACAAAACAATACACTACAAACGGCACCAAAACTTTTCTAGAATTCATCTCCAACCAGAAAGGATTATCCATATTTTCATTCAATTGCCAAAGTTTGCATGCGCATGCAGCTGACCTAAAAATGATGCTATCGAAAAAAAAGTCAAATGTTCTGTTTTTGTCAGAAGTTCGTATGAAAAGCGGAGAACCACTTGATATTCCAAATTTCAACTTTGTTGTAAGTTGTAAGCTTCCCGAAGTTCCAGCAGCAGGCGTAGCTGTTTATCACAATACTCAAGATACGTCACACTTCATTACTTCGCATATGGACACATACATACTAAATTAACTAGAAGCCCTGATATAGGCGAAATAAGCGTCGCTCGTTGCGATTCCGAGAATGGACAATACATATTAATGGTTGCCGTTTATATTTCGCCTGGGAAATCTGAAACAAATACAGCAATTTTTATTCGAAAATTTGATGATTTATACATAAGAAGGTTCTGAAATACTCGAAAAAAGATTTGGCGAAAAATATGATAATGTACCGATGATTTTAAGTGGAGACTTCAATATTAACTTTGCATATGATAAAAATCCACCACTAATTGAATTTCTAAATGAAACACTTAATTTAAATATGTCCAATGATCGAGAAAACTCAGTACTACAAAATATAAAACAACGATCGATGCGGTTTTTACGCGATACTTAGATAAATTTGAATCAAACATTTTCTTTTCTTACTTTAGTTACCATAAGCCTATTGTATCTTTTTTAGAACAAAATGAAATAATTGAAAGTACAAAAAGTCTATTGTTGAAATTCATGATGACAATGATGCAAACAATTAAAATAATGTTAAAAATCAAGTACATTGAAGTTTAAGTAAATACAAATACTATCCATAAATATGATTGTATATTATTTATTATTTCAATTGAATTGTATTTATATTTTGTCATGATCTTGTACAGCCCGTAATATATTTGAATAATAAAAAACCATATAAACATGCATATAAGTGTTGCTCGGAATGTCAATAGATGTGAAAACCAGATTGAAGTTGATAATTTTAATTCAAACCTTATGAAATTTCAAATTTTAATGCTAAAAGTTCTAAGTTTTCACTTCTATCGCGACTGCCAATTTTTTTTTTTTTCTTCTCTTTTTAGGAAACATGTCTTCAATCAGTTACTTTAGACTCTTTTTGCTGCTCTATTTGTGCACGGAACTTATAACAAGTGGCGCTGCTCTAGAACTTTATAATCACGAAATTTCATATTCAAAAGCGGTCGACCCACTTTATCCCTTAGCGACCGAACTCAGTGAACTGTCAACTAAGCCCGAAAATCAAAGCAAAGGCGAAAGAAATCCAAAGAAGGAAAAAAAAGCAAAGAAGGGGAAAAAAGAAAAGAAAGAAAAGGAGAAAAAAGAATGGAAAAAAACAAAGAACCGTCGGAAACATCTCGATCAGTCTGGGTTTATGGAACTGATGGGCCCAGATTTCAAGGTAACTATACAGACAACTATGCATTTTGTAAAGGTTTTTGCTGTATACTAGCTGGTAGAGCCTGATTTGTTTCGGTTAAAAAGATTTTAAAAAATTAAGATTTCTTTATTGTGTGGAATGAAATAAAGATATTGTCTCCTTGCAAACCTTAATAAAACAAGAAATATATGAAAGATAAAATTATGGATAATTTACTTTACAGCCGTTTACTTTATTTCCCTTTTATAATTAAAAAAATGAATTTCCTTAGCTATCTTTGAAAAAAAATGAGAAAGAGAAGGAAATGAATATCTTCCTCCTCCCCCCCCCTCGTCCTGGCACCTAGTGATGTAGACAAACCGTATGAAAAAGGAAATAAGGTTACATTAAAAAACATGTAAGGAAAAGCTCTGTGACGTAATCTGTTATTGTTGCATATCCCCGGAGATCAGCTAGGCTAAATCAGGTCCTTGAATTATTCTATCCTATGGAAATATAAAAACAACTTTGGATTGGCAACAAGGTCCTGTCTAGAGAACCCCAGGCACTCTAGAATATGCTCTGGTGAAGCAAGGCCAGTGGTACAGTCGGCAGAATCCTATTTTAATTTACACTTTTTTTTATCACCAATTTGGTGAATTATTATTCCCATATTAGATAAAAGTTTAACACAGAAAAATGAGTTGCTGCCGCAATTTGTTTTTCTTTGTCAAAGATGTGGACTAAAATAGGACATGACGAGTTACGATATGTTTCTTTAGAAAATTATATTACATATTTCAGAGTAACTAAGAGTAAAATTCAGATGTGTACGTTCAGAGGTTACTATTTTTTAATGAGTCTCATTGTGTATGTCAAATTTGGTTGTTAAATTAGCTTTAATAGCGACTGATGCTTTAATTTTATGCGCCATTGAGTAAAATAAAACTATCTGAGTGCACAACGTTCAAAATGCTTTTACCCTGCCTTGACCCTATGGAAAAATTATTTCTTCATGAAATAATGGTTAAATATACTATAGAAAAGTCCATGTTAAAATCATTTAAATGTGTGCTTCGCCTTGAAAATTTTCTCTGGGCAAGTTTCTTACTCCTGAAATGTTTTTTAGAGGTATGCAGACTAACAAAATTATATAGTTTAGGATTTCAAGTTCCCCAACTCAGCGCTAATAATCAAATAGGGGGTATGTTCTGTATATGATGTATGTAATATTAAATGCTAGATGAAACTTGGCCAAACACAGCTTATCACCAATAAAACCAATTAACAAGCCAACGGAAGATTTTTTTTTACTCAGAATATTGAGGACTATAACAGTGTCGGTTTATCCATTGAGTTCCCAGGGACCAACAGCCTGGAGGGACCCAGAAAAGCCAGGATAAGCTACACTTAACCAGATTTTCTGGTATTAAATTTTGATCCACCAGTGCCAAGAGGGTCTGCAGATCTTCTGCGCTCAGGACCCGAAATGAGCTTAAATCGTCACTGAGCTGGACCGATGGACGCATTTCGACTGAAGGAGTTGAACGATTGTTTATGGCATTAGGCCTGAGCCTAGACATGGACAGCGGTCATCACATAACAAAATAGTCCTACCACTTTTGCCAGTTAGCATGTAGTTTGAAATTTTTGGGAGAATATGAACGGGAATAATATTTGACAGTTAAAATTATCCGAATCATGATCTTAATAAAAGAATCGGAAATGAAACGAGGCCCCACCGAGGGTGCAGCCCTAGGCTCTGGCCTAGTTGGCCCATGCCTTAAGACGTCCCTGGCCCAGGGCCCGAAATGAGCTTAAATTGGCACTGGACTATGGTATGATATAAGTTTAATAGGCGAGATATCTTTAACTACGCGTTATGGTGGCGAATGCGAATGTTAAAACTGTTTGTCCTTTTGTACATATATATTGCGTATTTTTAATCTAGATACGAAAGGGAGTAGATAAACAAAGTTTGTAAATAAGAAGGATAACTTCTAGAAACATTTTGCAGGGGGAAATATTGTAATTTTGTTTATATTTCAAATTAATTAGTTTTTAAGTGAAAAAAATTAATCTCTGTACTCCCATCAATAGGTACTATTTAAAAGTTCAGAGTTTTCTTTCTCCTTAGAAGTAAAATATATAAATCATTCCTCATGGCACAAAAAAGAAATCAGCCTGAAAAAAAAAAGAGAGAAATATGATTATTAAATATACTGGAACTCGGACAGTTTTTATACACATGCATGAATTGGTTTTGTCACTTGTATGCTTAAAAATATAGCAATGGTATCAGTTTTAACAACTAGGGCTGTGGAAACCATCCGAAAAGTTTCAAATATAATGTACGTTGAAAAAATTGTATTTATAAGAGTTTTTCCTCTTAAGTCCTTGACGTGTGCGCTCGAATTAGTTATCAGAGCAGACCAAATTGCGCACATTCGAGATAATTCGAGTGGGTCATATTTTATGCTGGTGTAATTCTCCTACTTGAATAAAAACAGCGATCCATCATCGTGATTTTGTTAATTACCTAAATTAATAAAAAAAAATCTAGTAGACTAAAATCTTTTGGAATTCTACACTAACGAAATGTCGTTTTCCCAGTTTTGCTCCCCTAACACCAAAAAAAAAAAGTTCGTACGAAATACTGCGCTGTATGTTGTGCAAAATGGATAGCAAAGGAAAAACGAAATGAAAGAGTCAACATATGTGCAATAATTGCAATGTGCAGCCCCTTGATTCTAAATATATCACACAAAAGAAAATTTTGAATTAAAAAAAAAGACAAATATTATATTATTATTTCTGTTGAAATAGCATAAATAAATATTTTTACTGATAAAAATGGTTTTTTTTTCGAAACAACTATTTAAAAAGAAATATGTTGTTGTTGTTGCTTATGCCACCTGACCGATAGTAACATCAGATCCAGATCCACGAAATTTATCGCGGCTAAGGGCTAGAATTTTACGCCTGTCGTTAGCCTAAGCTTTTGAGCCCCCATGAAGGTGACAGTGTGATTTTGCTCGGTACAACACGATAGATGGCTACACCATTCGGACCCACTGATTTAACGAGCACCTTAAAAAGAAATATAATAAAAGTCGATGTCTGTGCAAGATTGCAATATTCGACTCTTATCTGCAATGGGGATCAAAATCCAAAATTAAAATAAAACTTTTAATTGATTTTGTATTTTTTTAATTAATTTTTTTTTTCAGAACGAATTTTTAAAAAAGGTTTATTGTTTTTTGCTGGTTTTTTTTTTCTTCGAAAAAATGTGTGTGCACTGTTTTATATACGAGTGGTTTCAAAAAGTAAGGTAACAAGCCAATTCAAAGTAAACATTTGTTCAGGAAATAAAAAATATATATTCAAAGCAGGAAGCACAAATACATATTACTTCTCTACATAGTCGCCATACTTGAGGCATTTGTTCCATCGACAAATGCCTCGCCAAACCATCAAAATCAGCATCATAGAAATCGGCTTCAGAGTTATGTAATCTCTTTAAGACGTCATGCTGAACCTCAGAATTGCTTCTAAAATGCTGACCTCCCAAGTATTTTTTAAAGGTACCCCTCCCCCACACACACACAGAGAGAAATGCCACGATCACCACCTTGAATCAAACCTTCGACAAGGCGAACTTTGTCATCTGTGGTGAACGTGCTTGTGTGCAGAGGCGGATTAACGTAGTTGGAGGCACCTGGCGGTAAAAGGTTTGAGGACCATGGGCTTAAGAGTCGAAAAACTTAAGAGCTTACAGAGTTTTGCTGCACTGTTTGATTTCTCTTTGGCAAATTCATCAGTGATTTTTACCATATCCATTTTGTCCAAAACATTTTATTCTGTATATAATATGGCCATGTTGTTCAATTTGTCTTTTCTCCCATAGTACTTCTTAAATTATTTTTAACACACTTTAAAACTAAAAAAGATCATTCACCTGATGCATTAGATTTCGGTATTGTTAAAAATATTTTCAAAAGTTTTTCAACATTAGGATTTCTTTTGCATCTCGATAAATTTCTAGCGGAGGTTTCATTGTATCTTTGTTTTCTTTTCATTTCTTGTTCCAAGGTGGCGTGATTGGTTTGTCGCTGGCCTTTGCACATCAAGTTTGGGGCCCCTACCAGCGCTGAGGGCCCCTGGCGGCCGCAAGGTCCAACACCCGCTTAATCCGCCTCTGCTTGTGTGTGTTCACCCTGTTCTCTCTTCTTCTCCCACATCTGTTCTGTCTTTGTCAAATTCAGAGCACGAAAACAACATCTGTTTTCGTGACATAACACTTGTACCGTATACATACTACGACTTGCCGATGAATTTCAGCTGAAGACATATTCTTCAAATGCAAATACCATATTACACTTCTTATTTCAATCGTGGTCCATGCTTCGGTCACGCAGTCATCTAACTGAGACTTAGTCATGTTACTGGAGAACCAGATCTATATTTACCAGCACGTTTGAATGCTGTGATCGTCTTTACTATCTTCAGAGATTTTCATTCATACGGATAATTTGCACACCCACCAGAGTTCTTGTTACCTTACTTTTTAAAACCCCTGCCTGTATTTTACACGTTGTTAAAATCTATCTTGATTACTGATGAAAAAAATTCTTTTTGTTTTCAGAAGGTTTGGATGGCCTCGGATAATCCGTATAAAACCAACGCATATGAGTCTGTTTTAGATCCTCACATCCCCCGGAAATGGGAAAAGAACGAACTTGTTAGCGAGATGAACAAGATGAATTTAACTCAAGAACTGATGGAATTTGCTCCAGAACTGTTGCATCAAGAATCTCAAATAAGAAATTATTTACTCAAGAGATCATCCTGTCCCACTGTTTTTACTTGGTTTGACCTTGGCAGCACCTTTTGGCCTCGATGGATCAGAAAAGGAGATTGTGAAAATCGCGAGGCGTACTGCTCATTCCCCCCCGGCATGCACTGCGTACCCAATAGAAGTAAGACGGTGCTAGTCCTCCAATGGACATGTGATGATGAGCAAGATAGATCATCCACAAATGTTGTAGTAAATAACCCACCATGGATCGAAACTATTATTGAATATAGCGAACCAGGTGCAGCACAAGTCGTGGTGCAAGGCATAGAAGGGAAAAAAGACAAGAGGAGAAATAGAGACAAGAAAAGGAGAAACAAAGAGAAGAAGAGAAACAAAGACAAAAAGAAGAGAATCAAAGATAAGAAGAGGAGAAACAAAGACAAAAAGAGGAAAAATAAAGATAAGAAGAAAGAAGAAAAAGCAATCAGGCGATCAAGGAAAAGATTGCCACTTCATATTTGGGGACCGCCAAAAAGGACAGTACCAAAGATCCCTAAAACCCGGAAGAAACATAGGTGTAGTTGGATAAAAGTGCCTTACACAATCACCGTTGACTGTTTCTGTAATTGTTAAACTCATATGTAGGACTCAATTTAAACAAACTCGGTTTGTTAGGACAATTTTTTTATTCCTCGTCCTTTTATATAAATTTTTTATTTGCCAATGTGTTGTAATTATTTTTATTCTGTGAGGAGGGAATGAAAATGCAATGGCAACGACAAAGATAGGTATCACGCATCTAGTATGCTCAGAAAATGTAACGATAGTATTTATACATCACATTTTTACAGACAGAGCACGGAGGAATTTTCCGATGTTGCAACTTTTGCTAATTTAAATAAAAATTGGTTCATTTCTCAACCTTTCTAGTACCGTTTTACTTATCCCTTTTTTGAATATGGGAGTGTTCTTTTGAGTAAAGGTTATTCTCTATCTCTATCTATCTATGTATCTCTCTTTTTCTCTCTCTCTCTTTCTCAATAATAATTAAAGTTTTATTATCTAATTTAAAAATTTTTAATTCCTGCCTTACTTGTGTAACTTATACTTAAATTAAATCGTTTTTTTTTTAATGAAAATGTTATTAAATGTTTTGCTTATGAAATTTATACAAATTTTTAAGATATTTATGAATGGCGTAACTAAACACAAACGTGTTTAGTAACGCCTATATATATATTGAATATGTTTATATAATAAGTAGGGAAAAGGGAGTATATATATCTACAACACTGAGTCTTTCTGAGGGAAGTGCAACAAGTCCAGTAAATGTGAGAGGAAAATGAGACAAAATGAAAAAAGGGGGAAAATATGTCTAAGGAAAGATGAAAAAGGAAAAAAATCTAATTCCAACTCCCAGGATCAATTGCACTTGAATTTTATCCCTATTAGCGTATTGATAACATCTGTGTATACATGAGTGTTTATTATACCCTGAATTATCTTTATCAAATTTTACTATGTAAGTGTGATTCTTTCTAATGTTTTCCAACACCAAATTTACATGCATTTCTATGTTGCCTAATATTTAATGTAAAAAAAAATCTTGCATCCGTTTGTTTTGTTATTTATATACTTAAAATTGTTGTCAGATTGCTACCGATGTATTTTGTATTTATTAAATAAAGATTCTTACATATATTTTTAAAGACATGTGTTTGGAATTTTCTTTATTGAAAGATTTTTTTTCTCAATAAAAAAAAAATCATTTCAAAAAGTTACTTAAGACTAAATATTTGAAACGCATTTTATCGTTCTTTTTTTTAAAAAAAAAATTTAATAAACTAAAATGGAGTAAAGTAAACAGAATTATACTATCGAATATAGGTTGTTTAATAAAAAAAATCAATTTGATTTCATTTGATTTTAATTTACGCCGCACTTTGAAACAACACGAGAGCTATTAGTGGATGAGCTCTTAATTTTTAAGCAGTCAAGTATCAAGGATGATACCTGAGCTAGCACCCGAGTTGACTCTCATTCTACACCTAGGTTGCTCAACCTTTTTGCCACGGGGCCGCATTATATAACAGATATTTCACACGGGAGGCAACATGAGATTAATGGAAAAAACTGTGGAAAATTAATCAAAATATTGAAATGTTTTTTTTTAGCTTTTAATACTATATATAAATCTCTATCAAACACTCATAAAAAAAATTTCCCCGGGTTTTATGCATTTTTACTTGAGTTGTGAAATAGTTTCATTTCCTACCACCCATTACCCATTGTTGTACAAACAAAGCTTCCATAACGTTAGATAATCGGATTTTTTGGTAAAACCTCTCTTATTTTTACTTTAAATATTAATTTATCTAGGGCCGAATGGTAGCAAAAAGAAGTTTTGACTGAATTCCAGACTGAAATCACACACACACACACATTGGGATAATAGCCTTTGTCGCTCCACATCCCACAAAAATAATAACTGTAATAATAACACACACACGGTATATTATTTGTTAATAATTTAAACTCAATTTCACACACACGCACATCCCCAAAAAAATCCTACTCCAGTTCTTTTTCGCTACCTCGCTGTTATTTGCTATTACTACCTGTTGTAGTTACAAATAGAAAAAAAAATCTTGCTATTTGTACCCGTACGACATCGACAGCAAGATTGGTAGATTTGATTGCTTGATTGTTAGAATTTCCCGCTAACTTTTTAATGCTTTGTTCTTAAATAATTGAATTTTTTTAGTGCAATGTGGGTCATGAGTGAATCACTCAGAAAAAGCCCAGCGGGCCACATGTGGCCCGTAGGTTGAGTATTACTGTTCTATACCAACGTAGACTATATATATATATATATAATATATATAATGTATATATATATATAATGTATATATATATAATGTATATATATATAATATATAATGTATATATATAATGTGTATATATAATATATAATGTGTATATATAATATATAATGCGTATATATATAATATATAATGTGTATATATATAATATATAATGTGTGTATATATATAATATATAATGTGTGTATATATATAATATATAATGTGTATATATATATAATATATAATGTGTATATATATATAATATATAATGTGTATATATATATAATATATAATGTATATAATATATAATACATGATGTATATAATATATAATACATGATGTATATAATATATAATATATGATGTATATAATATATATAACATATGATGTATATAATATATATAATATATGATGTATATAATATATATAATATATAATGTATATAATATATAATGTATATAATATATATAATATATAATGTATATAATATATATATAATGTATAATATATATAATATATAATGTATATAATATATATAATATGTAATGTATATAATATATATAATATATGATGTATATAATATATATAATATATAATGTATATAATATATATATATATATATATATATAATGTATATAATATATATAATATATAATATATATAATATATAATGTATATATAATGTATATAATATATAATGTATATAATATATATAATATATGATGTATATAATATATGTAATGCATATACTATATATTGTATATAATATATAATGTATATAATATATATAATATATAATGTATATAATATATATATATAAATAAAATATATATATATAAGCCTTCAGAGATGCATCACACCTTTACGTAGCAGGTTAGAATAAGCTTTAAGAATGATGTCTGCATACATCTCATTTTCATAATAATCTCAATTTCATAAATTGTTGCAAAAGTAAAATCTCAATCTTCCATGAGCATGAAAATATTTTATTTGATAAATATCAAAATTATACAATCATTCGTTAATTTTGTCATGTGTTAATGACAAAAGGCAGTATTTCGAAATTCAGAAGATATTTTTGACTAAAAAAAATAATCCAATATGGTTATTCATATAACTGTAAAGCATATATGTCTGTTTATCAATCCATGACCTTAAAATTAAAAATTCTATAAATACAGTTGGATCCCGATTTAAAAAATTCATTCGGACCGAACATTTTGTTCGTTTATTCGGGGTTATTCGTTGTATAGTGGTCTAAACGAAATGATAATTTTTTGCACTTACTTTTTGTAAATTATATAAGCAACTGCTTACACGAAGCCCACACATAGTTAGAAATTTCACACTTTTTCTTCAACAGCTAAAAGCACTATAAGTGAATTATTACGCACCAGTTAATTAGAAATTTTTAAATACCGACTAATAAATGCTTCAAAGTCTTTTTGATTCTCAACTCGAAAGAGTTCTTTTTTAGACTATATACGGAGAAGAAAACATCAAATCATTTACATCCTGCTGCATAAATGAGAGGTGTGTTTTCACAATTTTCAAACAATGTAAAACATTAGAAAATGTGACAATTTTAATAGGAATTTCATTATCAATTTCAACATTAGAATCGCTATCTATTGGCTCTGACAAATCAACAATATCCTCAATTTTAATTGTACAGATAGGTCACTTTATCATCAAATGTATCACAATCGTTAAAATCTTAAAATATACCCTGGACTCACAAGACTCATCTGCACCTGTTAAATCTAATAATAATACCCACCCTTTTTCTGTTGAAGCTTGTTGCTTACAAGAAAAGTCTTCTATTCCGAACAAAAAGTATATGACATCTGAAAAGAAAAAAACAATCCAATTTTTTCTAAAGCAATCTACTAAAAATGTTCCAACTGCTGAAATAATTCGTTATTTCGGGGTTTATTATTCATTAAATAGGGGGTTTTGCCTTCATTTTAACCGGGGGTAAGGAAAAATTTGTTATATCGCGAAATTCGTTAAATCGGTATCTGACTGTACTTATTTTTTTGTTAACTGGGAGTTGAGTTGTGGAACATATTAAGGTATCCGACTACTTGCAATAACTTTTTTTTTAAAAAATGAAGATATGTAGATTTTTTTTGTTGGTTTTAAATTTGTTTAGTACATTTTAAGAAAAATAAGCTAAAATTAAGAAGAGAAAAAGAAATTACTGTTACTAAAATGGGAAAAAATGGGTAAAAATTTACAAAAAATAACATAAATTCGGCCCATTCAAAAGTTTATGAACAGATTTAAATTTTTCAATTCTGATGTATTGTTATTTTATTCAGTTTTGAATTGACTTAAAGATAAGATATATTTTAGTTTTTACAAAAACTCTAGAGCACTTTATCTTTGTTATTATATGAAATTGCTTTAAAAAACAATGATTGTATTCACGTAAGGTCTGTAATTTTTGTAATAAAACAGTAATTGATAAATCTGAAGGCTAAAACACTTCTACTATTCTACAGAATATAGGCAAAGAATTTCAGTTACTTATTTTCAAAACTTTTTGAGCAATCGCTGTGGCCCCTTTGAGTATTTTTTAAAATAAACACACACATTTCAAGTAAAACGCGTTTTAAAGTATGACGCCTTGCTTAAAGTAATGGCATCTGCTTTTACTAAAATACTTGTAGTTTTTGTTCCAGTGAACGGATTATAATAAACCTGGTATTTTTATAAAGCTAATAAAATGGCCTATAATATAAAATTATTAAAAAAAATTGTGTGTGTTGATTTTTGGCAAAATTCAAAATTTTAGGATAGTCAGATACTTTAAGGGCAACTAATATCAATTATTCGAAAAAAAATGCATATTATAAAAATATTTCTGTATGAGATCCATAAGTGAGAACGTATATTAATGTCTATTCATTTTATCTATCCGAAAAGGGTTAAGATCTTCAATTTAATTTTTTAACAAGAACAGAAGCCTTAAATTCAAATACATGGTAATTAATACACAATGCCTAAATTTACATAGCATCACAGCTGCAATGTATCATAATTTTAGAACTGCAAACTACTTTATATATCCAGCTAACGTGTCTCTATCTTCATATTAAGTTTTGAATTTTATAAATACTAGTTCACTATCAATTGCATCGACAGCTGGTATAATTCTTCAGATTTATAGCATCCGACGCTTCTGTCAAAGGGAGTAAAAGTACAAAAGCAACTGAAATTCACAATACAGAGTAAAGAAGTACAAATTGCATATCGCTTTTATTCGCAGCACCCAAAGGCTTCGATTCGGCATTTTTATTTATTTTTTACCCTCACTTCACTGAGAATAGCAGCAAACTTCGAGCTCAATTTCGAACTATTGTTAAAAGTGCCCCAGTCCTTGCGTCCATTCAACAACGGACAATAAATGGTCAAGCTTCTAGCTGCTACAGCAAAATAAGTTTTCGTGGGGGGGGGGGCAAGAGAGTATGACAGGTGATTTCTCAGTAGAGGTCATTAAACTACTTGCAGTGTGTGTTGAGCTCTTAAAACTTTTACTGTTTACAAATTGGTTGAATGATTTAGTAGAACTAAGCTAAGGTGACTAGATTTTAACATTGGTAATGCTGGGCACCGTTGACGGGGGGGGGGGGTATCTTAGGTAAAAATTTGGTCTAGATAGAACCTAAAAATTTTTCAAGGAAAGCAAAAATAGTATTGTAATATATATATATATTATTTTTAAATTTCTCTCAACTTAAGTACAATTTAGAAATATAATACATTAAAAATTATGTATAATTATACTAAGAATAAAATATTACTGTATAATAGTATTATTTATTCTTCTTTGGTGTATTTCTCGTTTGAATCAATTTGTTAGTAGATTGCTGTCGTTTTTTAAAAGATCATGACATTTTTCACAAGAATTTGTTTTATTATATTTCACACATAAAAGGGCTTTCAAACTCTTTATGTGTGTTCTCTTTCTCTCTCTGCGTGTGTGTGCTCTTTATTTAAATCAAACTGTGATTTTTCTTTACAGTACGTCCCAAGTAATGTCAGGATCTCCGTTAACGAGAGAGGAAGATGAGTCGTCTCAACCCGAACTCCTCTTGACATCAGAAGAGCAAACAAACATGTTATCCTCTTATATATTGACAAACGTACTGCCCCAACCCAGAAAACCAAGAGCTTTGGAAAGCCATGGGAAACCCTGACCACTGTGGGTCCTATCCCGAGGCACCTGGAGAGAACCGAGACGTTTCCCGCCTTCGTCTAACCACCGGACATGACTTCCTGACTAATTCCACTAGCTTGACCTGGCTGCTGACGTGCCTACCCGCTCTGTGGCCATGCCAGGATGGATGGTGACCACCTGTTCCAATGCATTGGACTCTATGAACACCCGACTGACAACGTCGTCAGTCAGTAGTGGGAGGCTCGGCATCAAATGGTCAAGAAGCCAAGCATGGGCGTTGGATAAATAAATAATTCTTTGTTGTCGAGTAACCAAATAATTGAAAAATCATGTCCGATGTTATATCTGTGGAGTCAATGTTTTTTTCGTTTCTGAGGCCACTAAAGACCCTTCACGTAGAGGTCCCTTGACGCTGATGCGCATTAAATCGATTGAAGCTCAAAGCTCTCACGTTGGCATTCTGGGGGCGGAGTAGAAATAAGGGAGCCACCTCAATCTTCACCCTGGACACTTCATTTTAGTTCAAAATTATGAGGTCTGTTGCCAATAACTCTCGAGTTATATTGAAGCGTGAAGTTAATAAACAATCACACACACACACACTGAAACTTTTCTTCATTTTGAATGTCATAATCTACAGACCGAGGGTTACAATTTAATATTTACAATTTTAAAATAATTCTTACATGCCTATTTTGAAGGAATTTTGCTTATATTATATTGTGTTTTGATCATTTTCCATGGTGGCCTTATATGTGGAATATTAAAAATAAATAAATAGGACTCATGTTATTATTTTTGAAAATTACATTACTTTTTTATTATTTTATTTTTTAAAAACTATTTTTATCCATTATTTTATATTTAATTGTACATTTATTTTGGAACATAATACAAAGCCAATATATTTTGATTTTTTCTTTATCGAAAAGTATTTTCTTCAAAATATTTCTGTCATAATCGATTTTTTTTTTTTGCCGTAAAGTATTGATTCAATGTTTTGTTTCCCCTACTTGAATATTAAAAAAAAATTTTAACTTTAAAATTGCTGTTTTACTTTATTTATTAAGCATATTCAAAATGCTGATTTATTTTATTTTTGAATTCTTTTAATTACTCAGGTTTTTATCACTGCGCAGTCGTAATTTATCATTTATTTAAAAAATTTTAATTTTGTGGAGTTATTTAATAAATAGATTTAGATGTTTCACATAACCGTACGTGAATTTATTTTGAGGAACATTTTGCCATTTTCCCCCCTTTTCGGGGAAAATAGGGGCAAATATTGTTTTCAAATTAGGTAAGGGCTGCTTTAACACGGTATAAAATCTCAACACACTGAGTAATCAATCCTATTTGTGAAAATTAATCGACATTGCATTTTCCCCATAATTTTTCTCTTAATATGAAATGACTCTGTGTATTGTTTGTTAGTATTTAATTTAATTCTATCATTATTTAAATTTGATTCAAAATTATGAGGATCTTTACCAATTCTTTCCAAACCCCCCCCCCTCCCTTCGTTTTTTTTTCTTGTGATATGGATTTAAAACAATTTATCATATGATAAAATTTATATGAATAATAGGCTTAAGGAAGAGAACAAATCAGTCTTACAATAAAACTGAAATATTAATTATAAAATCAAAGAACATATGTGCTTCATCCAATTATTATTAATTAGTTCTTTTTATTCGCGAAATTAATTGAAAATTTTTATCCCATAAGAAGTTTTTTAAGTTAATAGGATTAAAAAAAGATTGTTAATATTCCTCCCACTTCATTTTTTGTTGTTTAATTTATTACTCATTTTGTTAAAAAAATCTTTCAGACATGACGCAGAAGACTTGTTTAACATTTATCAATCGAGTGTGCTTAAATTAAATATTTATTTTCATTAACCCTTCTTTTGAGTTATTTTTAGTTATTTTAATTTAGTGTTTAACACTTGAAGTAATCAGACATTTACACAAGACTAAATAAGTATAAAACACAAATATTTTTATTTTTTAAAAAAATAATTTACGGACTTCAAAGGGATGAAAAATCAAGCCTCAGTTTGAAGAAAGCAGAATCAATCAGCAGAAAAGCTAACTGTTAAGTAAAATAAAATATCAATTAAATCAGGTAAAAATTAACCTAGTTTTATAAAAGCGTTTCATCCCAAGATAAATCTAAGAAAGCTGCTTTAAAAGCAATTGCTATACTGTTTTCTTCATGCAACTGGATCTAAAAAAAAATCATAAATAAAATTCAAGAATGCAATGCATTTCCATTCTAATATTTATATTTGAATAAGCAGATTGAATATATATAGAATGGCCTTTCTGAATTGATATATTAAGTAATTATTCTATTATTATCACACGCAAAAGTAGAATGAGGGCTGTTGACGTCAGACCTCGTAATTTTGAAACAAAACTGAACTGAAAAAATTGAAACTAGAATTGAAAAAGAAATATTATCATAAATCATAATAAAGCACATCAAAAACAAAAATTTAAACAGAATACAATAAACAGGTATTTTCTTTATTAAAAATGTTAGAAAGAAATAATTTAATATTTACTATATATTTCAGGAAAATAATGAAAGATTAATTTTATATAAAAATTCTTCGATTTAAGTTTAATATCTTTTAACACACATTTGTACCTAAAATTTGTAATGCTACTTAATATTTTCCCCCGGCTTCTCTAAAGAGGCTCTCTCTGCATTAATTAATGGTAATGTCCCAATATACAAAAAAATATTATTTGTTTATTTGTGCGTATATTTTTGCAAAAATTATTTCACTTTCACATGAACTGATCTATGGATTAACCTCTTTAAGTGAAACGATGTCTCGCGCTCTGATTCTCAAATGTTTTCTTTCATATACTTTTTAATAATGATTTTATGTGTCGCAATTAGAGTTTCTTTCCCGGGAACCCGGATTCCCGGGAAATCATAAAATTTTCCATACTTTTTGTATTCCGGGAACTTTATGAGGCTGAAATAATTTGCGGTACTAGTTTTGACTTGACTGTGGATTTCGACCTCCGATATAAATTCAGCTGACCGCAATGTTGCAATTTTTCGATCATTTACCCCCAATTTAAGTAAGAGTGTAATTAGAGAAGCAATAACAACCACGTAGGGTTGGGGAAAATTTTTGGAAAAGGGTAAAAGAAAGAATAAATACAAAATTTGGAGAGAGTAAATACATCAAATACTTTTCAGTTTCTGTCTGTCTGTCGAGCATCGCTTTGTTAACTAAAAGTATTTAGTTTTTAAAGGAACATTATTTCGTAGTCTACCAGCCTGACTATTTTGATGAAGGTCTGAAATCTTGATTTAAATTGATAACGTAAGTATTTATCCTCAAAACTTTTGTTCATTTTTTTTAAAAATCCGATACTTGTGTCTTTAATACAAACTATTTAATTGAATCAGCAGTTTGAAGAAGGGAATGAACCCCTAAACTGTTTGTGGGAGAGAAAAATTTAAAAGAATCTCGAAACTAATTTTATTTTTTTTAATCATTATTTATGAAATTCTTTTATCAAAATTTAGTTGTTGTTTTTTTTTGCGACAAAAATATTGCAATTTCATAAACAAGAAATCAGTTGCACAAATATAAGCTCTTAAATACAAGAATTAATATTTTTAACTTACGTGATCGCTACTCCAGCAGCAATTAAATTTTCAAGTATTTGTGTGTGTTAATATATATATATATATATATATATATATATATGTATGTATACTAGTACCAATTTTTGAAAAACAATTAATTCAGAATTGAATAAAAAATAATACTTATGTTTGTTTAAATCACACTTTAAAAATTAATCATTAACACATTTTATATTTTTTGTATTTTTAGCTAAATGTATAATTGAGCATAAATTTTGGAATTTATATGTATCCTTATTTTTTTAACTTGTTAATGTCAGTTAAAAATAAATTGTCCTTAAAATTTTTGAAATTTTGATGCATTCCTGGAATTTTGGGAATGACTATTACGTTCCCGGGAATGGAAAAAAACCAAGAATTCAGAAACCATAGTCGCAATGTTTAAAACGATCCCAAAGTTCATTGTTTGGATTCGTAAGGTATCCGACTGCCCTAAAATTGTGAAACTTGCCAAAAATTGACAAATTTTGCTTATGATTTTATTTTATATGCCATCTTATTAGCTTTATAAAAATATCAAGTTCATTATTTTTCGTTCACTAAAACAAAAACTACACGTGTTTTAGTAAAAGCAGATGCCAATTCTCTTAAGGCAAGATATATGTCATACTTTAAAACGCGTTTTACTCGAAATGTGTTTTTTTTTTTTTTAAATGCTCAAACGGGGACAGCGATTGTTCAAAAAGTTTGAAAATAATTAACTGAAATCTTTTGTGTTTGTTCTGTGTAACAGTAAAAGTGTTTTAATCTCCAGATTTATCAATCACTGTTTTATTAAAAAATTTACAGTCCCTTATGTTAATATAATCACTGTTTTTAAGTAATATATAATAATTAAGATAAAGTGCTCTAGTTTTTGTAAAAATTAAATTATCTCTTATCCTAAAAGCTATTTCAAAAATGAACAACATAGCAACACACCAGAATTGAAAAATTGAAAATTTGTTCATATTCTTTTGATACAAAATGGGCCCCGTTTATGTTAATTTTTTGTAAATTTTTACCAATTTTTTCCCATTTTAGTAATAATAATTTCTTTTCCTTTCTTTTAGGCATATTTTCTTACAATGTACTTAACAAATCTACCCCCCCCCCCACAAAAAAAAATTCCCATATCTCCCTTTTTTTAAAAAAAAAAAGTTGTCTCAAGTAGTCGGATACCTTAATACTTTGTTTGAAACCGTTTTGATTTTGCAATATCAATTAGTGGCATGGGACCTCGTGCACTCGCATTGTTCGTAGCCCCCTCGGTCGGATCCTGTTGTTCTCGAATATACATTTATTTACCACAATAATAATAAGAAAAGTTGAACACTTTTTAAACCGTAGCCAAATGTCACTAATGCGCCAAATATGGCGTCAGCGAACGATTTCTCAGGTATGGCGCCGACACCCTGGAGTTTGACAATCTCTTGGACATCCGCTGCCGCCGTTGAATCAGGTAATTGAGGGTGGTCACTGAGACCCGGCGTCAAATGGACTCTCTGGTGGTCTCCGATAATATCTTAGGACATTCGCAGTAAATACTCTACAGTGATGAGATACATTTTATGATGTTTCTTACGAAGGATTCTTCGTTATGAGGTTTTTTTCACCATTAACACCAATAAAGAAAAACGTAAATACGTGAAAAATCAACCATTAAATTGCTATCTTGCAACGAAAATGAGAGGGGGGGGGGGAATATAACAAACGTCAAGCTGGGGATATCTTTGCATCATTTAGGAGTTATTCCTGGAACGGGTAGGAATCATCTCGTGGGAACTAAGTTCAGAAAAGAAAAAAAATTCCGTAAGTCAGTAGCCACACAAGAATACCTTTGATTTCTGGTAGCGATAAAGTTGGAATTTTCGTGAGTCACGTTCTACGAACGGCTTAGCAAGTATTTGTAAAATTTTTGAAATTACACGAGCGCGGAAATTCTTTATATAAGAATAAGAAAGAGATATTCAACATAGTTTCTATTTAAATTTTTAACCAAGTTTTATTTTTAATTATAAAATATTATTCTCTGTACATTTAAAATTTATACATAATTCTGTAACTCTCTAAATTTTTATGACGTTTTCTTTGAAATGTTTTCAATCAAAACATTGAAAATGAATAAAATTATAAGCCCTTAGTTTGCACCAGAATGACTTATTATTAATTTGCCCTAGTTGTAAATTATTTTTCTGAATTTTAAAACTATTCTTAACGCACATGAAAGGTAGGGGTTTATTATTTATTAATTTTGAAGAGATGTTGGAAAGATTTTCTTTTTGTGAGATACCTATATGTAATTTTTTAAAAAAACTTAAAGCAATCTCTAAGCATCTTTTTAAAATAAAAAAAAATATATTCTTACTTGAAAGAAAACATTTTATCAATTTTGAGAAAAAAATTATTTTGGAAGCACATAAAAAGAAAAGGTACAGGAGAGAGAAGATAAGTCATTTGCTATTCAGTTTTTAAGAATGAATTGAAAAGTTTAAAATCATTTCTGAAATGAATGAGTAAAATGAAAATTTAATTATATTTAGGATAAAAAATTTAAATAGTAAAATGTTCTGCACGTAGTACGATTAAATATTTCATACACCAATAAATTCCTATAATACCTTTCCTTTTCTAAAATTAATTAAAAATTGGCATACAATTTCAGATAAAGACAATTTTATAATTAAAAGATGTTACTGTAAAAAAAGGGGACACTCACCTCATAGCTCAAATTTACAAGGTCTCGTCTCCATAATTTGTAGCATAACAATGTGTCTTAGATACATCAAAGTTAACTTATTTTAGTAGTTTTTCTTTCTACATTTTGAAAGGGATTGACAATTATTTATAAGTCGAAACCACATCAATATAAAATTAGCAAAAGGCAAGGGCCAACTGGGCCCGGGTCTTACCCTTGGTGGGGGCCTCATTTCGTTTTCGACTCTGTTTTAATAAGATCATGATCCCGGATAATTTTAACGGTCAAATATTATTCCCATACATATTCTCCGAAAAACAGAGAATTCCAAACTACATTTCAACTGGCAAAATACTGTATTATTATGTGTTGACCGTTGTTCATGCCTAGGCCTAGGTCTAATACCATAAACAATACTTCAACTCTTTTAGTAGACATGCAGTCATCGGTTGAGCTGGTATGTTAAAATTTAAATTTAAGCAAGAACAGCTCCTAATTTTTAGTTTGAAAATTCATGCAAAATACACAGAATTTCTCTCACAGCTGTAAACATTTTAATAATTTAGGGAACAATATATTTAAGTAAAAAATATTTCTTTATACAAGGGACTACAAAGAACAATATATAAAAGCAAATTAAACACAGAAAAATGAAATGCGACAGTAGATAATTTCAAGGGGCGTGGATTTCGATAGTTCGTGGAAAAAAATAGTAACAATTCTAGTAATTTTTCGTTTTTCTTTGTGCATTCAAAAACAGCTATTTTTCGGCTTTACTTTTGGGATTAAACTTCATTCCATTAGATAGTTTAAAAGCTAAAAGAATATTAATAACGCCGCCCATCCGATATAGTGGTTAGCGACGCTGCCTACGGCACCGTAGTTTCTGGGTTCGAATCCCGGAGAAGGCACGAATGTTTGTAAATGTATAGTGCCTCCGCGGCATGGGGGGTACTCTAAATCGAGTCATCGAGCCGCAATCCTCTCATGAAGTTGATGGAAGGGGAAGAGAGTTTGGGGGGGGGGTCGCCAGGGTGTTCTCTCTCAAAATTGGGGTGGAACTGAGCAAAATCGTACTGTCAGGTACGATGGTGCTCAGGTCTAAGGCTAACGACAGGCGTAAGAATCTAGCCCTTATCCACGATAAATTTCGTGGACCTTGATCCGATGTTACTGTCGATCAGGTAACACGTTAATCACATATTACATGAAAATGCATATCAAAAGAAAATTTAATATTCAAATAATTCGCTCACAATTGATTCAACGCGATTATTGTAAATACTCAAAACGAAATTCTTTAATTATTTCATTTTAAGTGCTTGGGTATCACTTCATTTCTAATTGGGTTTAATTATCGTGTAACTGATATATACAGTAGGCTAGATCACATACACTGTTAGATGGGTGGGAGGGGGGAATATTATTATTAATCGGAAACTACCTACGCGGAAACAATGTTCTATGGCAGTGATGGAGAATCTATGACCCGTGGGTCAGACACTGACCCACGCATGTTTTTTAACTGACTCACAATTGATAAGAAACCACTAGTTTGCTCACATTGGTTTATTTCGATTTTCTTATTTGTGCGGATTATTTATACTCTATTTGTATTTCTTCAAGCCCTGCTTTGACACAAAAGTAATTTAAATGCGGTCTATATAACCTTCAATTTAATCATTACAATTCCAAAGTTACGCAAATGACAACAAATAAATATGAAAGTTTGTAGTATTTGAAATAAAGCAAAAGTATTTACAAAATATCAAATAAGATGTTTAGTTTTAATAATGCTCAGTTAAAATTTTTTTTTTTTACTCTGGTGCAAAAGGCATTAGTGACCCACGAGCTAGTACTAAAAAAAATATGAACAGAATTTGACCCACATTTCAAAAAGGTTCGCTATCCCTGTTCTATGGTATGGAGATTAGTAGGAAAATAATTTAAAAAAATTAATTTCAATATTTAATATTGTCACAAAGGGCTTGAAATTCCAAAAGAATGGAAAAAGACTTAATTTTGGTTATATGATTTTCGTATCAAAGTAGAATTATTTTTCTTTAATATAAATAACCAAAAGTGATTGTTATTGATAAATGATAGATAGCTCCATTTCTCATTACCCACTCAGTCAAATCTGCCCCCGATCCAAGAGTTCCTATTTTCTGCTATATGGTGCAATGCCATTTCGACAGTATTTTTTTTTTTAAATTTATACTAAAGAAACTCTAAAATGTATCCAATGTTTTTTCGTGTAACTATTTAGCACGTGTCCTCTCATCGCAAAAAAAAAGTTTAAAAGTATTAAAATGCCTGATTTTCTTTTTTTTTAAATTTTACTTTTAATTTTTATTATATAAAAAACTCAAATGCCTTAATTTCATTCCCTTTGTGACAGTACTTAGCATAATAATTTTTTCCCCCTTCATCTATATACCAGGGAACATCTTTTGCATATGGGTAGGTTTTTTAATTTTTAAAAAAAAAAATTCTGTCCATTTAATGCATAGGTTCTCAACGTGGGCGTTTGAGGGTTTCAGGGGGGCAGTAAAAGAACCAGAGAAAATTAGGGGGCGTTGAGATGGCACGGAGGGGCTTGGGCAGATTAATCAAATATAGTCTAAAAAGATTTTAAAAAACACGCTGATTACATACTAACAAAAGTAAATTTTAATACTGTTTACTATATTGAATGTGGGTATTTAAATTATTTCTATATCACGTACAATTCATATATTTCGATCGTTCGAAAAGTGGATGCGTGAAAAACTTAAAGATTACATTACATTCAGATCTACATTAAACTGAATGATCTAGTGCAATTTAATTTCTGTAGTGCACGTGTTGTCTTTATCTGTAAGCAGTAAGGAAAGTGTTTTGTCCACTGCATTTCATTACGCATATTATCCAAGAAACATAATTAAATAAGTTAACTAGCAATTAACACGTGATTCTTTAAAGGCTGAAACTGTCAATTTATATTCATTTTGAAAGCAATAGTTTATTATGAATTACTTCGTATCTCCAAAACCCCTGTCTGTCTTTATAACAGGTAAGCTAAAACTTTTATTCCACTCTTTTAAACAACGAAGAAATTCAGTAGCGCATTTCAATTCCAACAATATCCTATCTAGGAATAAAATATGTTATATTACACAATTAAATATATTTGTACAATAGCTATTTCAGATTCGCAAGTAAAAAAATAGGACTTTTAAAAAATTAAATTAAAAATATATATTCTAATAGTAATAGAATATTATTTTAAAATTTAACTCTTATTTTCACCATGTATTATGTACACTCTTATTTCTCTAGAGTGGGAGGGGACGGTATCGAAATATTTACTAGAAAAGGGGGCGTCAACTCAAAAAAGGTTGGGAACCTATGATCTAATGTATAAAATGATTAGACGTATTCCAATTTTTTAAGGTCATCGTGGCAAAATCTTTGTAGGAGAAATTGACTATCGTTTAACAACATTTAGAAATTTACCAAGAAAAGCTACATCTAAGGAACTCAAAACTTGGAAAGAGTTAAGGGTTTCGAATATTTCTAGTCTCGTTATTGCAATTAGTTAAAACACTTTGGTAGGGTCATCCTAATCTTCGAATGACTTAGGTTTAACCCTAATCAGCCCTGTAGGGAATGTGATTCTGCCAACACACACCTTAAAGGTATTTCAGTATCTTTGAAACTTGTTGATTGATGCTCTTCCCTTTATTTCTTATCAGCAGCTTTCAAACGTGACTTTCACTCCCTTAGTTTCCCTATCAGGTTGAAGAAAAGAGTAATTGATCATGTTGGTACAATGCATCAGTATAGTAAGGACATTCCATGGATTACAGAATCTTTCACAATTTCACACTTTTGGAAAAAAACATGTTATCTACAGAGTTAGTGACTTTTGGATAATAGCTAGTACTTCACGATATTGATACTTTACCTAAGATACGATTACCATTCATACTTTTAATCGTAATCATTCCAGTTGAACATTCTTTTCCTCTTTATTATTCAGGAGGCATTTTCAAGAAAAGAGTGAAATGACAGATTCACCCCCAAAAGGAAAAAATAATTGTAACATAGCGGACATTGAATATTTATTTGTTCTGTTTGCTTTCTTTGTGTAAATTCCTTCCATACGCCACGAACATACTATTTGAATTATTTGGTGTCTTACAATCTCAGCCTTATATCACCATCACTAAAGAGAGCGAATTTAAGATATAAAAACATCATACATGTTTATGTATAAAATGTATAACACATACATGTACATGTGTATAATGCACTACACGATAATTATGATATTACACAAAAATTATGAGTTTAATAAACTTATAAATTTCTGCAAACAGTGCCGATTTAAGCTAATTTCGGGTCCTGGGTGCAAATCTACACGCCCCCTTAGCCCTGGCGGATCTAAATTTATTACCAAAAAATTGAGTAAGCTCAGCTTATCCGGGTCCCTGGGTGCCCGCCCCAAGAGCCCAATGGATAAACCGACATTTACAAATTTTAAATTCTCATAGAATTAGTTTTAAAATGATAATTTTTAATTAGTTTTAATGGTATTCTATGTAAGCAAATTTAAAGCATCCGACTAGGTTCGAAGACCAATTTTTCAAAAATTGATTATCAGAAGAATTTTATTGTTTTAAAGAACATAAATAGGCTTAAAGAGTTATAATTATAAAATAAATACTATGCATCAGCTTTGTTTTTGAAAAAAAAATTATTTTATAAAATTTTTTAAAAAATTTCAATTTCAGGAAAAACAGCGTAAAAAAATATATGTTGGACATAATGTAATTTTAATTGCATTGATATATTTATTGATCCACCTGAAGTGTTGCAAACCGCAGGTTAAAAAATATTTTCAAAAATAAATATTTAATAAGCATTCGAACTTCACATTAATGATTTTTCGTTAAAATTACTCTATATTCTAAGCTAAAAAGGACTATAAAATGTGATTAAATGTAAGTATCTTAAAACCTGCGGTTTGCTACACTCTCAAGGGCTTATAACATAAATGTTGCAAATTTTATTGAATTTATATAATTGTTTTGGAGATATCCCAGTTTTCGTGCAAAAATTATCGTGAAAATTTCATTCTTCAAAAAACACATTTAAAAAATATACTTATAAGTTACATAAAGTAAATATTAAAAAAACAACTTAAAATTCTCCAGTTTTATATGTTATTCCTTCTTCTTCCTCAATTTTTATATTTCTTTTTTTTTTTTTCGAATGGCCCTAAGTTTTCTTCTGCAGGTTTTTGCTGTTGGCAGTGAGTGACGTTTTGAATCTGCAATGAGCTCATTACCGAAGGTTTTTTTGTCCCCGTACAGTATAATAGCCCGAAACAATACCCATTTCATTTAATATGGAAATTAATCCCTGGAAGCCCTTACTAACTGCACAACAGCAATATAAGCTTCTAAACGCAATGTTTGATGCTCAACGAAAACTTCTTTTGGTAATATATGCCACAAAACTGCATTAAAACTTTCGTTCGGATTTTGAGTTTTGGTGTGTAAACATTTCTTTAAAAGATTTCTGTCACACAAATCCATATAAACTGGCTTTATCGTGTTAACAATATTTCGTGGCAGTCCCAAGGATTTATCCTGATACACAATATTAGAAGCTTTAGCCCGTTGAAATTTACACCAACTTTCAGCTCCGACAGGGCACTGTCCATGTTTTGGCTGATGTTTTGATGAGCAACAATGAAAGAAGGCAGCAATAACAGCAGACTGCATTTTGTCCAAGTTCCCAATATTGCTTCGAATAGCAATTCCATAGTAATTCTGTAGCTTATTAATTAAACCATCAGTCAATTTACCTTTCCCCCCGAGTCCTTTATTTCTGCTTTTCAATTTTCGAAGCCTTGTTCCAACTCTTTTTTGAATATGCCCAATACATTCTAGCTTCGTAACAGAATCTTTCCCGTAAATGTTCTTCACGGCATCAAAAGCTTTGGAATCTCCATCCCCATAATAGTCAGTGTATCGTAACATTCTATGATCTTCCGACCTCTCAAAAATGCGATAAGCCCCAACCGGTTCCATACTGGATGAAGATCCTTTATGATGATTACACCGCAGTTTCACATTTTGTTGCTCCGTCTTTGAATTGCATTTTCTACAAAACTGAGATAAAGTTTCAAAGCCAACAATTTTCCCAGTATTGACAGATATTGCACTAACACAACCATTTAGCGAAGAAAAACCACGACGCTGTCAGGGTACCATCCACCGAAACACCACAATTTACAGTATCATGTATAGATTTTTTTAATTGCCTAATACCTTTTGCTGCGTCATTTATTATTTTTTCTCCAATGGAAGTAGCAGCACTGAGGAGTTTTTTTTTCTTGTAGGCGGAATGCGCAAGCTTTGAGAAAGGGAGGTAGATTCAAAACAGCACAAAGTTTTCTTCCTGCTGAGACACCTCTACCAATCAATCTTAAGCCATAAAGAAACCGAGTATTGAGTTCATTCATTTTGTCTAACTTTTTAGAAGTACAAAATGCCGATATGAAACTGCAATTTTTACAGTGCAAAGAAAAGTTTGAAGATAATCCAAACCTTGAATCTTTCACAAGATAAAGGCTTCCTGCTGTACACTTTAGTTGGGCAACACAATAAGGAAAAAATACCAATTGAAATTTCCAGATCAATCAACCTGTTTCCAGTTAAATGTTCTGTATTACTGTCATCATCGTTTACCTGATAACAATGCTGCAGCTTCAGTGAACTGGCGGTCATAATTTCTTCCTTGCATGAAGCAATTTCATTGTATGTATTTTGGTTTCCATGAAACTTTCTTTTACGGGGACGATGTGAACGACATTTACCCATGTTTTCAGGTAAAATAAATTTAAGATTAAATTAAAATAATTTAAGTTCTAAAAATAAAGCAAAATATAGAAATAACAGAATTAAGATAGGCGTAGTAAATCTAACGTCGAATGTAAACAAACACGGAATAGTGAGTCTTAAAATAGCGTTGCCAATCGTTTGCAACAAAATTGTTTGAAATAATTATTAGTAAACTGTGGCTTAGTAAACAGATAATTAAAATTTTGGTTTTTGAAATTCCATTTTAGGGAAATAATAATTAAACACTTCATATGTCGCTCACTTCCGGTCCAGATGACATTACTTCCGGTTTCGTTTTCAACTACTATGACTTATTACAATTGCTATATCTAGAGTTCTAATTTACGTAAAATTAAAATAAAGACTGTTTTGGAATCTTAAAGGTTGGGGCTTTGTTTTACAACCATAAAAAAAATTCGACATTTTTGTCAAAAAACACTTTTTCAACCTAGTCGGATACCTTAAGGGTTATCACAAGGAGGACTTACTAGCAACAGTTTGGCTAATCTATATTTACACGATTTTGAAAATATTTGTGTTATTAATAATAACCTTTATAATTTTAGACTTTTTTGATAATTTATTTTTTAGGTAAAAATAATATATATAAATTTACACCCAATCTTAATTTTTATCATAAATGTTTGAGCCTTATCAAAACTAACAATAGTACTCTCAGAACAGATTACCGAGATGTATTGTTGTATATTATGGATAAAAACTACATACAAATTACACCCTTAATATTTTCGATAAACGATTAGTTTTAATATTATTCGGTACTTTACTGAATTCAAATATTTCAATTTCTATACAGTAAAACGTCGTTTATCCGAATCGATTGGGACCGGACACCGTTCGGATATGCGATTGTTCGGATAACCGAAATCCGAATGCGATCCATACAGTATATGAAACCGGACCCTATACAATATTGAAAATCATCACATGCGGGAAACGTGCTTGAAGAAAAAGCAAAATAGGTTCAAAATGTCGCAATTTTACCTTTATTTGTGGAAAATAATCACTTATTTTTCGCTGTACCAATATATCATTATAAAGCTTCATTTTTTCGCTGTAAGATCTCTGATTCTCTTGAGCAGCAGTAGTTGAATAGGACAGCACCCTGAGTGTTGTTTGTACCACTCCATAGCTGTCTCTAACGCAGAAAAACGCGTCAGCATTTGATGGATCCTTGCTACTTTCGTTGTTGTTGTCCTCGTCTTCAACCGTTTCATCGTCGATTGGGTCGGATTCTTGCACGGAAGTCACAATCTCGTCATCATTTAGCACTTGAAATCTACATTCTTCTTCGTTTTCTGTGCTTCCGTTTTGAATTCGAAGCCATAGCAGTTCACAACTCAACAAAAGAGAACATATACACCCCCTCACTTGGAAACAAACTGACCTAATCTTCCGCGCAGATGTTTACCAAATCACACACAACTGAAATTCCCCAAATATCCCTCACCTTGGATTTTCCTGTCACTTTTGGCCTCACGCGAAACAACGGTTGTGCATTGCACTGTTCGAAAATGTATCCAGGTTCCAACATTTTTTCGGATATTTGACGCTCCGGATAATAAACGTTCGGATAAACGACGTACTACTGTATATACAAATATTATTGTTAACTACTTATACCTCGTTATAATACATGCATAAATAGACATTTCAAAGGACTACATTATCATTTCTAAAATTGTGTCTTTGTTTCTCTATGACTCATTTTGAAGTAGAGAAAAGAAGGTAGAAAATAAACTAGGTTTTCTTTTCTAATCTGCAATATTTTTTTTTCAATCTAGCGAGACAAAGAAATAATTTTTCCGCATATAAGTAGTTTTTAAAGCTTGGACAAAAAAGATGATGAGTTTTTTTTTTTTCTTCTTTTTTCCTTTATTAGTTTTTAATACATTGAACCTAAAATAAATTGTCTCAATTTTTACTGTGCCCCTTTATTTTTCTGTATTAGTTTGAACTGCATTTCGTATTTATCCCGATGTATTGTACTTTATTGCATTAGCTTATGTTACTATTTTGAATACATTAACACTAACGCAAACGATTCTTCAGTAACTCATCAAAATCAACAACAACCGAGAAAAAAAGGGAAAAAAACTATTTATTAAATCATTATTGAGAAAATCGTTTGGTGAGGTGTTTTATATTTTTTTCATAAATATAAATACACTGTTATTTCTATCGTAAAAAATATTTGGATTCTTTATTTCTTTAACTTTGTCATAATTCCTTTTTTCACCGAATGACTTTAAAAATGTATATATTCACGTTAAAATTATCTTATCTTGGATCCCTGTAAAATATTAAAAGGGAAAAAAAGTAATTCTCTTTCAGATTAAATGAATTGTTTCTTTGTCTTTGTTACATATAACCTACAATAAGAAAATTAATATCTGAGATGAATACTTTTTAAAAAGCCTCTTCAGCCTTTTTGCTAAATTTTATTTTTAGAGTTTTTTTTTTTTTTTACTTCCCAGTATTTTTAAATATGTTTTGTATTAAATGCCAACTTTTCTGCAATAAAACGAAATGGAATCCATTTATAACCTCTTAAAAGCTAACCATTTCAACAAACAACCAATTAATATATTTAGGACAGTAATGTGCATAAACTTACCTGGACTGAAATCTAGAGACCTTTGGAATATTTTGAACCTGTTAAAACTCTTTTGGAATACCTTTTAAAGTAATTTGAGATATATGATAAAGTAGTAAAGATAACTCTAAATATCTATTAGATTTCAGATCTTTTGAGAACTATTTGTTAATGGGTACATTCTATAATGTGTGTGTGAATGTCTTCTGAAATCAATCCTTGGATATTCTAATTTATTCGTCCGTTTTGTTTTTGGAATTTTAAAAAGAAAACTATCAACACGATATTTATGAAAAAGTACAAAAAAAAGTATTTATTACATGTGTTTGGATACATAATGAATATTTAATAACATAATCTCCATTTGATCTTCTTAAATCAAAACTCAGTAGCTTCAAATGTAACAATATGTAAATTTTCTTAACATTGAAAACAAACTTCTCAACGATGGTCGTATGAAAAAAATACAAAAAATGCATATTTATTACGCTTTGGGAGATACGTAATCAATTATTTCATAATCTTCTTCCTTTGGTCTGCTTAAATCATCAGGACCTGGCAATGGTGGTAATTTTCCTTCCTTGTACTGGAAGTATTCTTGGAGCTTTTTTGGTGCCCTATTTTCACCTTTTGGATGGGCGTTGTTCAGTACTGGAACATCAACTTCGGGATCAAGACCTCTTGGATAGTGGTCTTGGAGAGCCCTACCCTTTACTGGAGGAGGCTGACAAAGTCTATTCTGGCAGAAGTAATCTGTTCGGCCATCGCTATGACACCAAGTGCCATCAGGGAAGAAAGTGTCGATTCCTCTGTCGTTGAATTCTTGTCGTGGAGTATACCAAGTACCAGTCTTCATTTTGCAATAGACGGCGCAAGACTGCCATTGTCGCTCTGTGAATTAATATTATTATTAAAGATGGAATGCAAACTGTTTCTTTTTCAACATGCTCATAATTAATAGAGAAAAAGAAAGATAATATAGAATTTTTTTAAGCCTCTATCTCTTGGCTGTCTTCTCATCAGAGTCTAGAGAATATCAAGGAGAATAGTATCCAAAAACTTGAAATATCATTTAGATAGAAAAAAGTCACGGATAGGTGTTAATTCGTGTGGTTGTAACAAACACAGACACATATTTTTATATATAATCAATAATCATATACTAAACCTCCATAACTCTAACAAAACAAAGCATTTAATGGAAACATAAGACATAATAGATTAAAAATAAAATAGCCTCACTAATACAATAGCTTTTAACTTTAGTAATTAAAAATTATAGGATTAAACATAGTTTTAAACCCAGCCAACCTTCCCCTATATCTGGTTATACCACTAGGCTGCAGGAAAAACAAGTAATATAAAAAAAAAATTAAGTCAATTTCTACTTAGATCAGCAAAAAAAAAAATTACTTTAGTTACTTTTTATTAAATAGTTACAATTAATATAAATATGTATATACATATGACAGAATCACAGCATTAAGTGGCAATTAATTTTTATTAATTATCATTAAAGTATCGTATTGTCATCCAAAACAATCATGAATATAAAATTCAGATCAACTGAATGCTTTGAAACGTGAGGGAAAAAAATCTTTTTTAAGTTTTGACCCAAGTTGCTAAACATGAAGCTAACGTGGCTGTATCTGTAATTCTTTAAATAATTATTTTAGTCAATTAATTTTAATTAATTATAATTAAAGTATCGTATTGTTACCCAAAACAGTAATGTATATTAAATTTCAGCTCAAATGAGCGCTTTAAAATGTGAGGAAAAAAACCTTTTCAAGTTTTGACACAAGTCACCAAAAATGATGCCAACGTGGCTGTATTTGTAATTCTTTGAATAATTAGTTTTAATCAATTAATTTTTATTAATTAATTTTTGTTAATTATAATTAAATTACTGTATCGTCCTCTAAAGTAATCGTGTATATAAAATTTCAGCTCAATTGAATGCTTTAAAATGCATTTTATTAACGACTGAAAATTTGAACAAGATAAATATAGAGAGAGTGTGGGCTAATTGTGGGAATTGAACAAAATAGTGTATAAATAAGATTCTGTTAATATTAAAGGAAATAATCAAAACACTAGAAGAATTAAAAGAATGCTAAAACAATAAAGGAGCTTATTTACGAAGACCTAATAGTAACTAAATCTACATATATAACCAGAAAACTAAGTATCTAAACGAAATGACAGTTTTAAGAATACAATAAAACAGCAATAAAAAATTTTGGATTGCAAACGTCGTGCAGCCTAAAAGGAATTGTAACAGTACAGCAACGTAAGGAATATATACTAACTTTTTATATCAATATGTTCTAAAAATTTAGGGTCATTCAATAAATATGCTATTTTTTACTTCACCATGTAAAGTTACAAGTATGATACAAATGTATGGAAGATAAATATGTTATAAAGTGTACATAGCAAAAATTAAATCAGTTCTGTCTAAAAATAGCATAAAATTAACATATTATACATTTTATGTTGTGCTAATAAACGTTGAATATATTATTAATTTCACTCTTTTTTGTCAGAAAAATGTATGTCTATCGAACTGAATCTTGAAAAAGTTGAGTGAAAGCAATCTTAATATGTAAGTTCATGAAGATTTTTTTATTCTAAATTTTAATTATTCCCGATTGAAAACAATTATAGCTCATACTATACAAGAAAGTAAGTTATTAACCAGTTGATATTTTTTTATTCAAAAAGTATGAAAATAACTATTCACAAAATTTAAACTATTAAAATATCTATATTAGAACGTTTTCATTTATTGGATAAATTTTATTTCACTTATATATTTACAAGTTAATTTATACATTTTACACAAATATCGAATTTTATAATAGTAATTAATTATTGAAACTTAATAATCATTCATCTTTAATTATTCCTCATAAAATTAATTTCATTGTTAAACTCAACAAATTAAATAAAAAAATAAAATAAACTCAACAAATTAAATCAAAAATAAAATTTACGATTCACTTACTTTCGTTATATTTCACTTGCACGCCAACAGGGGTAATATCTGGTACATATTTCGAAAAGAATTCGCATCTCTGTTTCGCATAATCCACTGGCTCCACATATTTTTTACACAACTAATAAAAAATAAACAGAACCGTAAATCAAATAAGTGTTCTAGATACCTGGTGAGCTTCTTTCTTGTGCTTATTACGCCATTTTGAATTATTTCTTCAATTAATTAGCAATATTCTATTTTAAAATAATGTTGATCATAAATATGTTTTTGCGCGTTTTTCACGTAGTGGAACAAAAGCGCTATTAGGATGCAAATTTCGTCTTCGTTCCATATTTTGTCGTACCTTTTTCTCAGCCAATAAGCAACCAATTGACCTGGGGTTTTTCGGCATTTGGTCGCATTTGTGCCCTAGATGAGCCGAATCATATTTAAATTTTCACATAGTTTTCCCGAATTTTCCTACAAATTTTCCTGAATTTCGCTAGTTTTTGCTTTTTTATAGTGCTGATACAGATTTGTGTCATTGTTTCTTTTCAGCTCAATAGTAGTACATTTAGAGGAGTGGTACAGTACACACTACTTTCTGTTAGTAAAAATTTCATTAGTTGCATTATTGTAAAATACAACATGGGAAAAACGCGCTAAAATTACTTGGCCATGCCAATGATTGATATCTTGTTTTAATTACTTAAATGTCAAGGAAATGTCTTTGAAACCTGTATAAATTTTGCATGAAAAATACAAGAGTTACAAAATTAATTCATTTTATAAATATTAAATAGTAAGAAGTCTATAAAAAAGGAAAGTACTTTCTGAAGAGTTAATTTTATTTATAGCATAATAAATTTTCAATTTCTTACTTAAAAGAATTACAATTTTTTTATGTTTATTTTAAAATACTGACATTTAATCACAAACCGATATAGGATTTCATTAAAAAATTATTTCTAGATAGCATACTTACTTTTGAATCATCACAGAAATGAATTCGTATGTTGTCACCTTCGCAATATTTTTCAGTATTTTTGGGCCTGCGTTAAAAAAATTAACAAAACGTCATTTTAAATAAAAGCTCTCTCTTTTCACTTTTGTTTTAAAAAAAACTAAGGCAAAATAAACTATTTTACAGCACTTTAAAGAACTAGGAAATTTCTGAGAAAAATGACTCAGATATTAAAATATTCTTATATTAAAAATACATAAACTCAAAGTGAAATACTTCATTTCAATGCAACAAAATTAAAACTGTATCCAAGCACGAAGTACGAAAAATTTGTTATGATTTAATTACATTATTTTCTTACAATAATAGTAACAATGGAGTACCTTTTAGTTAGCTTTTAATAAATTTTTATTATTTGCCTAATTTATAAGCCTTACAAAATATTTATTGGGGCCTAAAATGAAGATATTTATGATTTTCCTCATAAATCTCCTAACATCCTTCATTTCATTTTTTACTATACACGCAATTAAAAATGTATGAAATAATGAAAAAAAAAAGGCATTTCGGTAAAGTATTTAGAAAAATATGATGTATCAATTCACATGTATTTTTTTTATTACTGATCTGAACTTAGTGGCGCAACAGCCCATGAGGGTCAAAGCTTATTGTGCCTATCTCAGTTTATGGGACCTTAGGCGCTGGGGTGCATGTGCAGATGTTTCGGTCAAGTGGTCAGTCTGACGCGTTTTTATTATTACTTAAAGAAAAATCACTTAATTTCTGATCTCTAATAGATTCTTTTAAAATTTATATCCCATAAACTAAAGTTTCTGTAAGGAACAACGATGATATGTACAATTACTTTTTAAAAAATTGTTACTTAAAACTGATAAAAATTTCTGATATTGTAAACATTTTTTTTTTTTTTTTTTGGTAAAATTTTCAGTTATTAGAATACTTTTTTAATATTTTTTTTTTTAAATTTTATTATAGTAAACCACGCAGCGTTAAAAAAAAATTTTTTCATTTAATTTACTTTAATTTTTTTACTACTTCTTAAAAATATCAGAATTTCCAAAATGTGCAATAGAATTAATTCTAACAAATATTTTACAGGCATGATGAAATGAAAATATGTTTTGTGTGGAGGGAAACTAATGTAAATTATTTCTTAATTTCCCATTATCTTTAAGAAATTATTCATTTCACATATATTAAAAATTCATGAAATAAAAATTGGCGCCCGAAACTTACTTTGGATTATTACAGTACCGCTTATCGACAATGACCGCTCTTGATTTTTTGACGCATCCAGATTTGCATTTGCCTTTGTCCCAATCGGACCAACCACCTTTCACGACTTTTACTTTCTCTGATCCCCAAGAAGTGCATTCTCCATTTCGGCACCACTGAAATTTAAAAAAAATATATCTAAAGAATTCCATTTGGTGAAGAATTCCATTTGAATATCCTTTTAATTCCAAGAAGAATTGAATTAGCTCTTATTAATATTTTTTTTCACGCCAATTCTTATTAGCAAACATTGTAGTAACAAGTAATATAAAAAAAAAATAAGTTAGCAACTACTTAGATCAACACAAATTTTTTTTTATTTTAGTTACTTTTTATTAAATAATTACAATTATTATAAATATGACACATATGACAGAATCACAATATTAAGTGGCAAAATAGTAAGCGATTTTCCTTGCAATTTTCCATTTTCCGTTATATATATGGTGTTGGGCTATTATTTTAGTTGTTTTCTATTTATTCATCAACTTAATTTAATTATTCCATACTATAGCAAAAAGAAATCCCATTCTCGAAAATTAGGCCATCCTAGGTGGGACTCGAATGTACGACCTTTGAATTAGAAGTCCATTGCGCTACAGAGACACAACGAGCTGTTTTCCTTTTTATATTTGATGTTGGACTGTTATTTTTGTTTGTTACTATTTATTCATTAATGAAATTTAATTAATGAATTAATATTTTTAAAAAAAACTATATTAACATCAAGTGTCATCCACTATAAGTTTTAAAAAATGTATTTGAACTTGAGTGAATGAATAAAAAGTATTTTATTGACGATTGAAAATTTGAACAATATATATATATATATATATATAGTGAGAGTGTGAACTAATATATATAGTAGGGACTGAAAATTCCTTTCTAATTAGAAAGCTTTACTTCCACTTAGCACTGCCTACGTATACGAGTATTATTAATTTTTCCTTCCAATATCTCCCATTCATCTCATCTCAAAGAATATTTTTTTAGTCATTTGCTCTATATTTACTTTTAAAATCCATTTTATCTCGATGAATTTATAAAAACTGATTTCTTATCAAATTTTAGAAGAAGCAATGTATACCTGATTTAATTTGATTTTGATTTACGTTCTCTGTACAACAGCAAAATAGAGGCTATTGGCGACGGATCTTGTTATTTCGAACCACGGTCACGGGACGAAAACGGCACCTGAGCCCTGGCAACTTATTTCTCCTAACTTCCACATCACGCTACGGAAAGATTTTGAGCTTTGACAAATTTTGCATACATCAGCCTTTTTATTCTGCGAGTATTCAGAAGCTCTGGGACTCAAACTCATGACTCGACAAAGCCAGCCAATGACCAATCAGCTGCTTCAGCCTTGTGATATATTTATCCACTGGAGTCATTGATTGTTTTTAACACCCTTTTATAAGCTTCACTAGTATGTAATGGAATTTTTGAACTCCATTTTTACACACTTTAAAAGGTCCTGTTAATTCGAAATTTTGCTCATTTGTACAGGACCGATGACAACACAATAATTTAATAATTTTGTTCCATTGTCCTGATCAGGATCATCAAGATTAACGATTTCCAATTTTCACATCCCATCCCGCATCTGGCAACTCATTTCAGATCCTATTTCCAGATTTGGAGACTAAAAGATTAAGTTTTAACTTAGTTCGATTAACTATAAAGGGTGTTTTTCAGTTTTTTAAAACTTTAATTTTGTAAAAGTATATTTAGATCTGTTTACTTTCTATTTTCCCCTGTCTTATGACCCGGCACAATGCAATCAATATTAAACATTCATTTAAATAGTTTTCGTTTGTATTTTGAGCAATTCTTATTGATAATAAAAAATAAAGCCACGTATTTTCATTAAAAGTAAATTCCACCGACAAAAATTCTAAAAGAACTTATAAGAATATAAACGGATTTCTATGAGAAGTATATGCAGTGATTATGCATACATAAGGAGAGAATAATACAATTATAAATATTAAAAAAGTCTAACACATGGATACACCTGGATGTTGACAATATAAAATATTAATAATTACTTTATTTAGAATTCAAGCACTGGAGACAAACCAAACATATATATATATATAAGAATCTTTTAAAATTCGTCTTTGGTTCACATTTAATTCTGATAAACAGACACATTCGGTGATTTAATTCCGATAAACAAAAAATATTTTTCAACCTGTCAATAATAATAAAATATATCAATATTTTCCCTTCCTGGGGTAAAATAATAATATTCACATTTTACCCAGAGTTTGAATTAATTAAATGTATTTAAGAAATCTCCTTATTTCTTGTGTTGTAGTATATTTAGTGGCAACTCATTACATTTTTACTATTTAGATTTAAAAAATCTAATTTCTATGTTGAGAAAATTTAATTAAATTCTAAAAGGCTAAATATATTCTTCTAAAGAAGAAAAGCGTTTTCAAGATATGTTTTTAGAGGGGAAATTCGTTTTCAGCTTTTATTTTGGCAGATAAAATTGCAATGCATGTCTGTAAGCATGATTTTTTCTCTTGGACTTATTTGAATAATAATTATCCAGTAGCATATATTTCGCATAACAAGGCTAATTTTCATGTCATGGAACTATTTGAGAAATTCGCGCTGGATGACTTTTTCAATAACGTCAACGAGAACTATGATGCACAACCAAAATAAATAATTATAAATGTGTCGTGGCGCCATCTATTAATACAAATGTAAACTATTTATTTTACACTTATACACACTTACCTCGTCATATAAATAATTTCATACAAATTTGTCTTATAAAAGTTCAAAAATTATATCACATCTTAAAAAGTGTTAATTCATCCAAAATATGCAGTGGCTAAAACTATCCACAAATTGTAATTATATACCATTATTTTAAATATTTTATGTTCATAAAAACTTATAAAACTTATATTCTCTTCCTTTATATCTTTTTATAAAGATCTATTAATATTATAATTCATAATAATTTATAAAAACTTGTATAGTAATAATTTGAAACTCATAGTCTTTCCTTACTACAAAATAAAGAATAATATTTTGTAGTAAATAAAGGTTCCATAAAATTATACAAGAGAAATACCTAAAACAGTTAATACTTTTTGCCACATATTAATAACTATATTCTCGGATTAAAAATACTTTTCTCTTTTTTTCCTAATTATTTTGACTAAATCAATGAATAAAAGAAAAATCATACTTTTTTGCTTCCGCAGTAAGTTCCTTCCAGGGCAGGACCTGCCGCATAATAACCTATTCGCTTAGGCGTCTTACATAACGTTTCCTGGCACACCATCTATAAGTAATACACATGCAACGAAACTTTTGAAAAACTTTACAATTCAAAATTATCAAGATCAGATTTTAAAATTAATACAGAAAATATTACTACCTATCGTTTTTAAAAATTATTATTATTAGAAGACCTTTTTGGTAAATGGCTCCACAATTTTTATACATCGGATACTTACGTATTATATCATCGATCAATTTCGTCGAATCAAAAGACGTTGCCAAATACTGCGATATAAAACCAATAGGGAAAACCTTTCTCTCACAAGTTCGAAAACAGTAATAACAAAGATGACAGCTTTTGGCGACATTTTTTTAATTGGCGGTGTCTTTTCACTTGACGAAATCGGTCGACTGTGTTATATGTGAATACCTTAACAAAAATAAATTCATATATGAGTAATGTATATCTCTGGAAAAGCGAAAAAATCATAAAGTCGTGTAATTATGCATATTTTATTTCATGAATCCAATCACCCTACAATTATAAAAAGTGTGACAACTGTGTGACAATTGTAAGTGTTAATTGTGTCAGCCCATGCGTGCTATGTTCAAAAATGGATACATTTTCTTCCAAATCATATATCCAGGGAGTCGACGGGAGGCAGATATCCACGCAGAACAAATCTATAGATAACAAATAGGGGGCCATCACTAACTTTCTATAACCAGTTAAATAAAAAAAATATATTTAAATGTTCTGGAATAAAGAAGCAATGTTAGATGTAATATATAATAAAGTTACTTAAATGCAATAAAATGGATCTCAGTGCGTTTAAGTTTTAATTAAAGAAAATACATAGCTAGAAATTTGTTAAATATAAATATATCTTATACAATTTTTTTCAATTTAATAAATCCCGATTGCTTTAACCCTCTCGTTGCGCATCCCGCGATTTCCACGGACACATAGCAGACGTAGCACTACGCAGTGAGAGGGTTAATAGCTCACTCTACTGATAGGGATACATAATTTATTTACTTTTTTTGTCTTTGAAAAAAATTATATTCATTGTTTTTGTTTTTCTGCAATAATATCAACAACAAAAGTGTCGAATCAGTGAAACTCCTTGAAAAAGATCATTTGTCTGTCCTTCGTTAGATTATTCCAAGTAACGTGAGGGGAGTTAAATGACTAAGTTTCTTTTGGATAGAAATATGGCTGATTAAGAATATTCTGCATTGCAATGCAACTATGCAATGCAATTTTTAACGTAATCATCATTTAAAATAATAGTTTATTTTCCAGCAAATTAGTTTCATTATGTTTTTAAGGATCCATCAGACCTCAACATTTAATCAATATTAAGACTTTAAAATATCCCTTTTCAAAAACTTGTATAGTAAAAATTATACTAAATAAAATTCAACAAAACAAATTGTTGGGTTGTTGTATATGTAAAGGCCTTACACTTTTGCCTATCAGCCTCGAAATAAAACAGCTCTGAATATCTTCGTTATGATTACAAAAGCGGAAGACAACCGAAATGCAGAAAGGGAAAGCAATATTAAATTACCAGAGAATGGTTCACTTAAGAATCTGTAAATATACATCTAATTGATGCAAAGCCTCCTTGCACATGAGGCTGATTACGCCTAGAGTTTATTTAAGGTCGAAACACCCAAAAGTTTAGGGCTCGATCATGAATAAAATAGACTTAAACTGATATTTTTTTTAAAAAAAAGATTTTAGTCACAATTAAGAACCTGTTTTATAATTTACATCAAGGCTCACAGATGCTTTCTGCAACGCTCTTAATGTTTAACTAAAATATACGAAGTAGGATTCACAAGTTCCCGGACTGAGCCTATAACGTGAAAAAATTTTGCAGTAGAGCGACAACGATAACATTTTTGCGTCACTGCATTCTTCCCCTTTTCTAAAAAAGTTTGTCCCAACTCTCGTGGCTTGCCACGGCGTCGTATTTCGTAGATGGATGCATTTAGTAGCCGGTGATTGAAAGAAAATGCGTTTGTTGAGCAGAGAATTATATAAAATTTGTGTTGGCTTGGAAAAGAGTGCTACAAAGTCTTACGAAATGTTGAAGTATGTTTAATGCAGTGATACATTATCACCAAAGCAGGATTTTTAGTGCCATCGATGTTTCAAAGAGAGCAGGGAAAGTGACAAAGACGACAAACGCTCTGGACGTCCATAGACTTCCCGCGCCACTGAAAACATTGAACAGTTTTCTACGGCGGTACATAAGAACATGCTTCAAACAACCACCCGGGGGGGGGATGAAAACAATTGTTTTGCCACATCCTTCTTACTCCCCTGATTTTGCTCCCTGAAAAGACTGGACGTGAGGGTGGTTGTTTCCCGAGGAATCGGATTGTAGCTCTAAACCCTCTTTGGGTGAGCTCGGTTCCTCTAGGCATTCATCATCATCATCCCTGAAAATTCAGAATATTTCTTGAGCTGGCACGTCACTTGCAGGGTCATCAATTTCCATCTGCAGATGAAGTTAAAAGTGCCTCACCGGCTGAACTGAAGGACATGGCTAAAAATGGATTCCAGAAATGTTTCGATGAACTTTACAATCTATGGCAAAATTGTGTTGTTACTCAAGGGTCTTATTTCGAAGGGTGATGTGTTTCTGTAACTTAACTGGTAAAATTTAAGTTATACACTCAGTCCCGGAACTTTTGAACCCTACTAGATATTTAAATATAACTAATAATAAATAAAATAAATTGAAATATGCACGTTGATAACACGAGTACTTACTGAAAATACAGTTTCATTGAAAACGGTTGCATCTTCATCCCTCAAAAATATCTTGCACTGGTCGTGGGCATCCCATTCTTGTCCAGGCGTTTCTTTAAATTTGGAGTGATCCTTGTCCTTGGTGGGAGTGCCTTGGGGCTCATCGAATAGGCATTTCTTACTGAAAATGTTACACAAAATGATTAAATTGATAATTTTTTAATGAGAAAAAGTGTTCATTATTATATGATCTCTGAATTCTGAACTAGAAGTCAACCAGTATGAAGAATTATTTATATTTCGTATTGTGGCTTTGATTTTCATTTACCCAACCTTATTAGTTTAAATTCGATTTTATAGTTTGTGACTACTCAAAACCTCTCATTTGGGGGTAAATTTTCGAAATTTTTTCTGTGTTTTCATTAAAAAGCCAATACATTTGTAACGTGTTCTATTCGGGCTTCTACTTATCCTCTTAGAGAAAAGTACTCTTTTCAACTGTGATTTTAGTGGAAACCCGCTTTCCGTAGAGAGGGCTTGATTTTATGTAAATGTAAGCTTCTATTTAAGTGCTATTTGTGGAGTTTGCGCGGTGATGGGGGAATATTGATTCTAAGATTAAAACATAGTGTGAGTCTCCGCTGGTCGAACTTCGTATTATTAATTCCAGAAGGAAGGATTAAGAGAAAGGGAAGCCGTCCACTTTACAGCTGACGATTAAGCAAGTTGCTAGCAAGGGATAAGATAAGTGATTATATTTTTATAATAAGTTTGATTGTGCTCCTCGGGTTTAGTTATCAGAGTGCATTCTAAGCAATCATCATAAAGTCTCTTAAGTGTTAACGGTTAAATAAAAGTGGTTAACTCTAAATAATGTGTGATTGCTTCTTACTCGAACCCTCTTACACCTGGGGTTGAAGGATTGCGATATATTTAATATTATACCTTATTGTTGTTTCCATGATAATTAGAAGTAAAAGATTTATGGAAGTAAATGTGGAAATGTGGGGTTTTCAAAATTGGAAGTAGGAGCTTAAAGATACGTGAAAATGTAATCAATGTGAAAACACAGCCACGAAGCTTGTGTGTGTAGGTCCTATAAAAAAGGTCACATCCAAAAAAATAGAAAAGGAATACCAAAAATTTCGGTGGAAAAAGGAAATTAACCGCTGAATTTATTATAATAAACTACACAGAACTATTACGGTGTTGCTATCCGTAGCAATATTGGATACTTGAAACGATGCCGTCTGCTATAATTGCTGTCTTCCCTCACTGCTACTCTAGAAATCAAAACTCCTTACGTGGACAGCGTCCAACGAGGAAAGACGACTGGTGTAGATTTAAGTTGGCTTTAAGTGGCAGGAAAACATATTTGGTGAGATCTGCAGGCTTTCTCAATTTGTTATCAAAGCCTTAAAACAAACTTACTTAGCAATATGTGATAAAAAGTTTCTAAAAAAAGAGAGAGAAAACGTCTACATGGCAGGACACTGAATAATAATGAGCTTCAATACACACTCTTAAGGATTATTTTACAAAAAGGGACACTTTTGTCCATCAGATGACTTTGTTTTGGGGGCACATATTGCAGTTATATTCCTTAAATGAGGACATTTAGAATTATTATCTGTTTTTAATTATTCAGGAGTACTGATTGATTTGGTAAAGGTGCACAGTTAAATTTCAAATGAAAAGAATGAATTTGAAAATTTAAACATCAGTCGCGTTTTCTACTGCAAAACTCTCCAGAAAAAAACAAAAATCTAAAAAACAATTTTTTTTAATCTGTCAAAAATAAAACTAAACAGTTTACGAGTATGACGAGTTTCAAGAATGAACACTACGAAGAAAATTTTTCATGTTTATTAAAAGTCTTTTTAAATTCATGTGTTGGGAAACTATGTCTTTCAATATTATTTTGCTTTATCATAAACTTCAGCACAAAAACTCTTTTTAAAATATTGAACTGAAAATTTCAAAAAAATATTTTATCCAGTTTTTTTGTGTTATGAATTAGAATCTAATCTTCATGTGTATGCTATTGCTCATTTTATATATTAAAAAAAATGGCATTTCTTTTTTAAGTTTATTTTTTTCACAAAGATTAAAATATTTTTAAAAAAGAATTAGAAGCACTGTAAATCCTTTAGTTCAAAATAAAAATGTCATTTATGAACCGTATAGTTATTATTTAAATCGATTTATAAAAAAAAATTGAGTAATAATTGCAATTTTTCGCTAAAATTTCATTACAAATTTCCAATATTAAAAAATGTATTACAATTTTGTAGAAATTATATATTAACTCATAGTTTTATGTTCCGTTTTAATCAAAAAAATGTATTTAAATGAAAATTTATACATTAAACGCACTTTAAATCTATCTTAAATCTATCTAAGTCACGTACCTTACATCTCTCTCTGAAACTCTCCCATCTTATCCAATTATTTAAATCAAAGGAAAAGAGATCCTCCGATAGCTTGAGACTCATTTCGGTACGCGTATTATCGCAACCTATTGGCGACATTATATGAAACGAAGCACATGGTTGCTAATTCAGCACGTACGACACATAGGAAATCGGGGTTGCCAACTTGGCTAGTTAATAACAGAGTTGGCGATAGTTGCAATAATACGTAAGTACCCTCGTTTTCAAAAGAGAACCACAAAAACTGTTAGCCTCGAGGAAATAAGAGTATCACTGTATTTTCCCAGTAATCAACAAGACCTACATGTTCTCTCGTGGCAAGTTTAAAAGTTGGTAAAGAGGTACTCAAATTTATGTGTCCTTCTAACTGAGATTCAAAATTACGATGGATCTTCTTACATCTTCTATAGATGACGCTACAATAGACATTCTTAAAAAGTAATAATGCTTTCTTACTTTTCATTGTAGATAGAATTGAATGCATGAACTGTTGACAGCAATCAAAAATGGCTATGGATTTTTAAAAAAGGTTTGAATCCAGTAGAGCACACAAAAATTTTTCCAAGTGGGGAATCCATGGTCGAAATTTTCCGAACTCGTATCATACCTCAAGACAACACCAATTGATTCTACTGATTTTGTCAGCAAAAAACAGTAAAAAATAAATCATTGGATTAATTATTAGCATTAATTAATAAAATAAATCGTTAATTACAGGTACTTAATTACATTTTACGTTATATATATATAGGATTATCATCAATCGAAAAAACTCAAGGGCTTTAGGTAGGTGTCCGGACCCTCAGGACACCTCCCTTGTGGGAGCCACTGTATGAATCTATTATAACAAATGTAAATGCGTGTATTGTTTCTTTCATACATAAAAAATATAGCTATTTGCTTAAAAAAATCTAACGCTTTAAATTTCGTAATCGATGCGGTTTCACTTTCAGCTCGTTTAAATCAATCTGTAAAATCTGTTTACTACTACTTGAGAAAACATTTTTATATTGATATCGTATTCCATAAATTAATCCTTGAAGACAGGTATTTCATATTACAAGAAAAATTCAGTAATTAATATACATATAAAATCACAGCCTAAAGAATCTCGTCAATAACTCACTCAGATTTTTCCAAGACTTCAGAACTGCATTTGGACCAAGTTGTCTCCCCCTTAGTTCCTCTGCTTGGAGACATAACATGACCATTTGAGGGACATTTATTATTGGGAGGACCATCGTGGAACATGCCTAAGCTAGAATAAACATCGAATGCATTTGTGAAATTTAAAAGTTAATTTTTCCAGATTGAAAAATAAATCAGCTGAATATTATAATGAAGAAATATCAATCCATAGAACTTATATATATACATCATAGTTATTTATTTTTATTTATCACTTACTTGTGTCCAATCTCATGAGCAGCGATATATGTTGACAGTAAGCCAGCTGATGGATAAGGTCGACCATCATCGCTGGTAGTTCCGAATTCAGTAATGACGCATGCGTGTTGCTTCAAACAAACTCCTCCAACTGGAGCTAGGCCTAATTGTGGAATTTCATTTTAAATAATTAAAAAACTTAGAGTAAGAAAATTTCAAAAGGTGCAGAATATTTGATACTGTAACAGCACTTGAACAGTTTTAAAACTAGTGCTATTATTTTACTATTTAAGCTAGCAAAAAAAAACACCAATTTAAAGTTTTAAAAATTTAACTAAATTTATATATAGCTATAAGCAATAACAAAGAAGTTCATTGTGTCCATGAATTTATGTATGAATTAAAATATTATTAAAAATCTGCACGTTTTAAACCATACTAGTGTGTTATATACTTAAAACGTTATACCTTTCTATAGAATGTGATTTTTAATTTCAATCATTATCAAATTGTTTTATTAACACACCAAAAATAATGGCATGTTGATAAAGAATTACATATATCGACATTAAATATTCTTTCATTTGCATACTATTGAATACTTTCGTGTTGGCTCTCTTATTTTTGTAATTAAAAAAAAACTCTTTTGATTTCTCACATATTATACCATCAATCAATTTCGTCAAATCAAAAGACGCCGCCAAATACCGTGATATACAGTCAATAATGGAAACAGTTCCTGTGCACGTTCGGACACGGTAATAATAACGGTGACAGCATTTGGTAACATTTCTTTAATTGCCAACGTCTTACTTTGGTGTAAATTATAATACAAAAAAAAACCCTTCCTCTTTTTTTATCTGCGTTCTAATCATTAAAAAAAAACTATACTAAAGAATTCTTACCCATTGTTATTCCGTTCTTTTTGCCTTTTTCCATAGCATAAAAGTTCAACCTGAAATAAATGTATTACGAATTAATATTTTATTATTTTCATATTTGCTCAGAAGGTTCTGAAATTCTCAAACTTATTGTTTTAAAAAGCTCTACTAACCCTGATATATACAAGGCGAGATCCCAATGATTAGGATCTGAGTCTGAATCGGGATTCTTTTTCGCCTGGTAAGAGCAAAAAGAATCTAAAAGCTTGTCTCGGTCACCTTCTGCATGAGGCAAATCAGACTGGAGGAAGTAAAAAAAATCATATTAAAATGTCTTGATGCAATAAAAAACATAATTAGCAACAGTGTCAAAACTGCAAGAATTTTAAAATAAAATCTATCACTTCAGTATTGATATACTTTATATACAAGATACTTTGACTGAATTTAGAGAGTAAAATTATTTTAATGATAATTAATTTCTTACATATGTCTATCTACATACATAAAAATGGATGTTCGCACATATATGACCTTGCTTCACTCCAACACAGTTCAACCGATCACTATGAAAATTGGCATTTATATATATTTTTTGTCGAAAAGGTTTTTATGCTATCATCTTTGTTGCAGCCTCCCACCAGGTGGCGATACAGTAAATCAATTTCTGCACCATTCAATCAACCACCACGTTACCAACATGGTCGACAAAAAGGATGCCAACTTAACTCAATCACCAACGTTTCGCTATGTTTCCATTGAATTGCCATTATAATGTTAGGAACGGCGTTGCTTGCGAATATTACAATTTTAACATAGAATAAATACAACAGAAAGTAATATTAACATATTACACTTCCAGATATAAATTATTTACACTATTTTAAGCATTCATTACACAAAATTTGTAACAATATGTTAATTTTGCTGAGCAGAGATCAGCTTAGGAAGGTGCTTTCAAAAATCGATCTACAAGGAAGTTGCGGGGAATAAAAATTCCTTTTTATCAACTATTAGATCTTCAGACTTAAAATTTAACAAATATGGTTTTTTTGTTCAGCTGAGATATGCAAAAGTTTTTTTTTTGTTTGTTTAATTTGCAATTCACGTAGAATTAACTCCCATTAAAAACTTATTTATCATTCAATCTGTATTGTTTAATTTTTCAATTCACCCATGCGAAGAACTGGTATACGAGCTAGTTGAATATAAATTGCGAGACCATTGTATTGTAAATTGTAACGCGATTACATATACGCATAGTTTTTAATTCTAAAAACAAATGCGTTAATTCAGTGCGCTTAGGTGTCATAGAAAAGTTTTATCGTATGACTTAAATCATATATGTGGATTTTTGATTGATTTAATATGTGATTAAAATATTCATGACTATCTTCTTGTTTTATATTTTATATCCCCATTGGATAAATTTTTTATTTCGTTTAGCATGGCATTCCAGCACTGTAGTGTTGTTACTAATGCAACCCGAATGACGATGTAACATCAAGGCCCATAAAATTCACCTCTAAAAGAGGGCTCAATGACGTCTGTCGTTAGACTGTAGCTTTGAGCACCATGCAGGTTACAGAACGTTTTGGCTCCGTTCCACTTCAGCTTTGAAAAACACTCCGAGGAGGTGGTCCGAAGGTCAACCGCCCTTCTTTCCCTACCACCAACCTCTCGAAAGGACTTTGGGCTCACCGAATATTTAGATCGCTATAACAGCCCTCTGGTCAGCCAAGCGGAGTGTATGGTCACTTTTAATATTGACAAACCAGATAGCAACCTCTAAGCTCACACAATCACGTAGAAAATTCTTCCACTCCATCACGAAGGAACTTTTAGGCACGCCCGGATCTCCTCATATCAGCCAACCACCATCATGTCTCTCAGCAGACTGAGAAAATGCACTTTCGTCGTCTCTCACATCAAAGACCACCTGAGATGGGATTGAGGATTGTGTTTACAATCCTCAGATGAAAGCCCATTTCAACGCCTAGGTCGTTATCATGCCGGACAACTATTATACATTTACAAACATCCATACCTTCACCGGGATTCGATCCCGGGCCTTCGTCACAACAGCCAGTACTATCGAGTGCATATGTGCGTGTGATGCCATCAGTGAATTTTACTTCCAAATGTATTATTTATTTCAAACCTTTGATCTCTTCAGGGTCAATAAATGAGTATCAAGTTTGCTTGGTAACTAAACACTGTGGTTTTGCATCAGACTGATTACCTGACCGGAACATCTGCTCATGCACCTCAGTGTCCTAGGTCATGAAAATTAAGATGGCACAATAGGCCTTGAGTTTCATAGGCTGTTGCATCACTGTGTGAGTTTAGTTAATTATTTTATTAAAAGAAGTAAAAAATTTATGCATTTTATAGTAGACGAGATAAAAAGAGACAGATTTAGTAAAGTTTCCAATATAATATTTATGCTTCACATGAAACAGTACTTCATGTATTATTAGAACGTTGAATAATACTTACAGGTTGCTTTTTCATTACTTCTAGTCGAACAATACTAATCTGTATTTTTTTCTTGAGAGATGGTTGTTGATAAAGTGCTTGCATCTATAAACGCACGATAAAAATATTTTGAATAAGTATGCATCAAATGTAAGATAAAATTTAAGTTGATTTATTCTTAATTTTAAATTTGCTGATAATAATATTTTTAAAAAAAATAATAATAACTTAAAACGAGAATAATTTGAACTGTTGAATTATTTTTTAGGATTATTCGAACAAAATAAAATAAAATACATTTTATTATAGAGTGAAAAATTGCATATAATAGTGTTAAAGTAGTAATTTTTTTAGAGAATCACTGTATTATATTTATCATAATATTGCATATTTAGAAATTTTAATCAATTTTGATACATTAAAACAAAATCAATAATTACTTGAAACACTTTATAAGGTAACTTTTTGGTATAAAACATTCAAATACGTAAATTTTTCGGAGTATTTTGTAAAATAAGAATTTTCTTACGTAATAAAGTTATCTAATAATATTGAAAGAAGCTGTTCAATCTTTCAAAACAATTTTTAATATAAAAAAACAATCATGTATGTATTGTACAATGATACAAACCTGATTTACGAAACCGAGAATTAGATCAACTAATTGGTCCTCAGATTTCACATGGGGTTGGAACATTTCATAGCCTTTCTGGTCGAAGAAAACTGCCAATTCCAGGTACAACTGCTTTCCTTTGGCATACTCTTCTTGCCTCTTGGACACTTTCTCTTTTTGTGTGTTTTCTTCTTTGGGAGAAGTATCCGAGATCGTATTTAAGTCATCGAAATCCAAATATCTTACTATATCATCATCATCCAATTCGTACTCGGAACGAGGAGAGGGTACGTATTGTTCATCTTCCCATCTTTCTGATAATGAGTAAAAAAATCGGCTCATATTATTAAAAGTTTATTTTCAATGTATGCAGTTGTATAATAAGATATTCTAGACCAGTGGTTAAACTGGTCCCCTGATCCTCAGGGGTCCTCAGCGCCTTTCTAAGGGATCCACGAAGATCTTTCATTTAATGTTAAGGTTTCTCTCATTTACAGACTGAAAGGCCTCGTGGAAAAATTGAAAAACGTGCTACTCTAGATTAGATTACTATATAATTGATTACTAGAATATCACTAAGTAATACAGTTACGTACATAATTTATTTGTTTGAAATTAGGATTTTGTAATATTTTTGATTCGATATTTACTGTTTTTTTTTAAAAGAAGAAAAGAAGTGCTAAGAAAGTCTACAAAAATAGGAAGGAAGTCTAGCCATGTGTTGGGAATCAGAGAGAGATGCTAAAAATCTCTTGGGGGTCCACAATGTCATCTGATACTTAAAGGGGGAGGGTTGAAAGTTTAAGAACCGCTAGTCTAGACCAGTGGTCATCAAACTTTTTCAACTAAAGGAACTACTAAAATTTGAAAGCTCTTTTGTAGAACTCCTAGAACTAGAAAGTGTTTTCGTAGAATACCATTCCATGCACATACTTCAAAGGATATATCTCAAAATAATATTTAAAGTAGAGCAACACGTTATAGACACTTTATGTAAAGGGCAATTAAAAAAATATTGCATTTATAATTAAAAAATTCTAATCTAACTTTTTAATATAATTTACTCATTAATAATATTAATTTGTGATCCAAGTGTCACTTATCCATGCATTATATTTAGTAACTGGGATATGTGCTTGCTTTTTTTCACACGAATTGTCGAAGTCGATTGAGATTAAATGCAATCGCATTAAGTATTCTGAGTTTAATTTGTTTCTATACTTTGTTTTTGTAGCCACTTATGTTGAGAAATATATTTAACTTAAATACAATGTTCTGAATGACATGAAAATAGCAGCAGTGTGAGAAATCCTGTGTATATTGTATGAATTTGCAACCTAAAATTTAGAAGATGATCTTGCTTAAATTTAGATTTTAGCATCAACACTGTTGATATATTGTTCTCTTTCCTTCATTATAGGTGTTGTTTTCCACAAATGTTAAAAGGTACACTTTCCTTTAGAAAACTATTTAGTTTTGCAAGACATTGTGCTAACTAACGGGTATAAAATTATCTCGGGGAACCCGAGATAGTAAAAAATAGAATATTCATGATCTAGTAGGAAGTAAATACATAAAGATAAAAAGTTTTAATGTTATTTTTTATATTATAATAAAAGTTTAAAAAGTGTTGTAAAATAAAGTTTTTATATATAAATAAAGTTTTCAGTTTTAATGAGTAGGATGAGCTTTAGATATACTTGTAACTATACAATCTTCATAGAGAACGTGAATCCATATTGCATACATATTTATTTCTTCTCGATTTTTTTATTGTGACTCGTATGCCTTGGGGAACCCCAGGGTTCCGTGGAACACAGTTTCAATATCACTTGTCTAGGCCATCCCCGGCCCAATAATTTTCTTTAACTGCTTAATAATTCTTACTTGGTAACATTTTTATGTTTTTTGAAATATTACATAAATACGTCAACATTATATCAATCTTTACCTTCCCACCTTGATGTGTATTTCAAGGTGTTATACGAGTATGACTATATATTGTTTATAAGTTACTGATGTCTAAGTCCTAGTATTAAGCTTTTGATTGTACAGAAAAACATTCTTAAAGCCCTTTAAAAAGGGCAGGACTTGAACTTCTAAAATGGAAACTCTCTTTCTCCCGCCTCGGAGCAGATCTTGTCAAAACTCGTTATTAGCGGATCTCTATTCAATAGAAAATCATGCTTTCCAAATATTAAATCTGTAGGTCTAATAGTTCGAAAACGGGAATTTTTTTAATGATATCCCCGCAATAATCCTCTTTGGGAATTTATTGCAAAGAAACAAGTTGTTAGTGGATCTCTACTAAGCAAACTACTGCCGGATTTCAAGTTTGTAGGCTTAGTAGTTCAAAAACAGGAATTCTCTTATCTATAATGCCCCTGTTACCTCCCTTGAGAGTGTTTACTGCAAACCTCTTTCTAGACGGATCTCTACTCAACAAAAGAAACATGTGTGTCAAATTTAAAGCCTGTCGGTCTTAGAGTTCCGGAGATCTCATAATAAGTGAGTGAGTCGTTTTCCTTCTATATATATGGAGAAAGATAGGTTACCTAATTATTGTTTAATGATATTATACGTTTTTGGAAACATTATACGATTATGTAAACATTTCCAAATTTTCCCATTTAATTCTCAAGTACACAAACTGTAGAATTATTATGTGTAAATAAACTTGAACTACATTCAGAGATAACGACTTATGCATTATATTGTGAATGTTGCAGACATTTCAAACAACCGGTATACGGAATAAAACTAAAACTACTTGAAACTAAGCCGAATGTTTTGATATCCACGAGATAAAAAATGACGTATTATAATCGGTTTAAAAGCTTAAATAATTTGACGCTATTTTCTGTCTGAAAAAAAATTCCTCTTGGTCATCAATAAAAATAACATGCAATCAATATCCATATGTTAAAATTGTCTAAGTTAATTTCTTTCTTTATTTCGTTAAGTTAAAAATCCCTTTTTTAAAATTCCTTTCTTCAAATTAAAAAACTCTTTTTTACATCAAACTATTCACAAAATCTGAAGAATATATATATTTCACCAAAACTCTTAAAAATGCCATTTAATTTTTATCCTTTATTTCTTCATATGGAAGAAAATAATAAAACAAAACTTATATTTTAAAGAAGGATTACAGTGATAATTTTTTGAAAAAATGTGCTACGGGAAAATTAATATTTTTAGTTACTAAAAGATCTTAACTCAAAAGTTCTTTCATTTTTATCAGATTTTCAAAACTGATTTCAGTTGCTGTTTTTTAAAAATTCTTACAATAATTACTTACCATCTGGTACAGAAAGTCTTTTTTCTTTTGGTGATTTAAAAACAAGATGAAACACTGCTTCTTCCTGAGAAGATGATCTTTTATCTGGTAACAAATTTATTCCCAAGATTTCAGCGAGATCATGATCAATGGGTTGAATTTGTACACTCCCATCTGGCAACATCAACATTCCAGACTGAAAGAAAAGTTAGTGCTGCATTCAGTACCGAAAGCATCGATGTGTTTATACAGTAAACTAACTGCCTAAGCTGTTAATTTTTCTGTGTTAAGGTATCTAACCACACTAAAATTGTGAATTCTGCCAAAAATTGACAAAATTTTTTATGATTTTTATTTATAGGCCATTTTATTAGCTTTATAAAAATTATAAGTTTATTATTTTCCGTTCTCAAGAACAAAAACTACAAGTGTTTTAGTAAAAGCAGATGCCATTACTTTAAGCAAGATGCCTCACTTAAAAGCGCGTTTTACTCGAAATGCGGTTTTTATTGCTCAAAAAGTTTTGAAAATAATAAATTGAAATTTTTTGTCTCTGTTCTGTGTATAATAATAAGAAATGTTTTAATCTTCACATTTATCAATCACTGTTTTATTACAAATTTTATAGTCCTTTATGTTAACATAATCAATGTTTTTTTAAGCAATTTCATATAATAACTAAGATAAAGTGCTCTAGTTTTTGTAAAAATTAAAACATCTCTTATCCTGAAGGTCATTTCAAAAATGAACATAGAAACACATCAGAATTGAAAATTTGTTCATAAACTTTTGGTACAAAATGGGCCCCGTTTATGTTATTTTTTTGTACATTTTTGTGGCTGCGGTAGCCGAGTGGTCTAGGCATCGGATCATGGCTTGCGTGTCATGAGTTCGATCCTACTACCACTAAAGACCCGCCGTGCAGGGAAGCGATGCACGTTAAATCTGTCGAGAGCTCAAACGTCCTCCCGCTGGTGTGGTGTCGTAGTTAGGAGAGGGGGTGCCATCTCAGGTGTCGTCCGCGTCACTTGACCATGGTTCAAAATTACGCGGACCGTCGCCAAAAGCCCTTGTGTTGCTAATCAGTGCGACGTTAATATTCACTCACTTTGTAAATTTTTACCCATTTTTTCCATTTTAGTACTAAAAATTTATTTTATCTTCTTAATTTTAGTATATTTTTCTTTAAATGTTCTAAACAAATCCAAAAACCACAAAAAAATCCCCATATCTCCATTTTTTTTAATGTTGCAAGTAGTCGGATACCTTAAAAAGAAGTTACAAAATTCTTAACTTACCAAGCTTTTGGGGGCGCTTGCATCACAAGCACTCAAAGCTGCTGCAATAGTTCCGTTAGATCCGAGGTAATGACAAATAGGATAGTAGCTTGTGTCCAACTCTTGATCAGGGATTCCATCGCCTTCGATTCTAATGGCTCTGAATGAGGGTGCGAGTAAGTGATTGTTTTTTCGAAGCTGCATTTGTACAGTGTGCCCAAAAACTGATTCTGTCACAATGAATAAATCCTGGGCTTGATCTTTTGGAGCTCTATGGGACATCTGATGATCATTGGGAGGTGTCTGCAGCACAGGATCTGATTTTTTCATTCTTATCTTGACAAGTTTATACTCTGGGACTGCATAATGATGAAATGAAATTTAAAGGGTTATTTGATTCATAAATAAGTAATGAAGAACTCTTATTGTAAATCTCTATCTATCTAGATATATCAGAGGTGGGCAGACTTTTCGGTTACGGGCTACTTCTAATATTTTTAAGGTGTTGCGGTACACCCAGTAGTGCAGGTGTGGCCATTCTGTATTAAAATTGTATGTTTTATCCCTTAACACTTGTTTTCGATACTGTACCCCTCTTTTAAAAATTGACAGATTACTACTATACCGTAGAACGTGGACGCATTCATTGTAGCGAGCAGATATAAGGCGATGAATATGAAACAGATGAATATACTTAATTTACTCGCTGCCGAGTCCCACACCATCGCGGGACAGGAAATCAGCACCAAAACCCAAACCTGTAGAAGCGCGGGGTGGGGGATGATATCTCAATGCCAATCCCGAGCTATCGCTATCATCAACAATTATACTCCCGTTTTGTCGGTGTGTGGAGAAATATTCGTTCCTAAGGCTGGAACCGCAGTGATTGCTTTTTTCACCTACAGTGGCAGTAAACGTGTTCGTCATGAATTAAGGTACATGTGTCATCTATTCATTTATCGAATCATTTGCTTAAGTAAACACACTTAATGCCCTTTCCGGATTTATATACGTACCGTGTACTCTGGTGTATTACGCTTGCCTGTAATTTCAAACTGCATTTTTTAATTTTTAGATTTATTCATCGTATAAACTACATCTTTTATTTATTTTTTTTATGAAGAGACCTGAAATGTGCATATTCAATGCTCTTATCTTTTAAAGTAGTTTTTTCGAAGTATTAAGGTTTTTAAATAACAGTATACTTCTAGATCTAAACCTCTTAAGTGCAAGAAAAGAAGTGCTATAGATGTCTTTGTGGGTGTTGGAAGGTGAAAAAATGTTTACGAAAAAAAGCCAAGTGCCTCATATCAGTTTAGAAATAGTTCATGAGTGGATAATAAAGGCATGAAATGAATTGAAATCTGATGAAATTCAAAAGTCATCTAAAAAATGTATTATACCTAACAATCTAGATGGAACAGATAATAACTATTTATTAATGCATCGTAGTAATAGAGTTGGAGGAAAGATGAAACAGAATTCGATGATGTGTCTGACGATAAATTGGAAGACGAATATGGTGAATCTTTCCTGTTATCCAAAAAATAAAAGTTCGTAAATTATATGCCGTTTCCTTTAGCGAAACAAAATTCAGATAGATACAAAAATTTATTTTCTTATAATCATCTCTTTATTTTTAAAACTATCCGGCGTAAAAGGCACTTGTGTAAATTTCGATCTTATTTTTATGCTCTTATATGCCGGAATATACAGTATATATCAGTAGTCCGCAACCTTTTAGCTGTGGTATGCCAAACCAATTTACCAATAGGATTCCGTGTGCGACACAGTTAGACATTTTCGAAACAATTCGATTCCCGTTATAATGCATGCAGAATTAAAGAATAGAAGTCAATAATTTAGATATATTTACAGTTTTAATTTAACTTAACTCAGTGGCGAACAGCCCTTGAGATCCAAGGCCTATTGTGCCCAACTCAGTATACGCGACCTTGGGGCCTGAGGTGCATTTTACAGTTTTATTATATATTAATTGTATATCATTTAAAGATATTGCTAAACATAAAAATAAACAGCGCAAAATCTAGCTATTTTTTAACAAAAATTTTAAAAAATTAAAATTATGCATATATATTATGTATTTTTAAACATATTTATTAAAATTAGAAATAGACAACATAAAATGTAAGTATTTCATTTCATTACAGTTAAATAAAAAGATAAATAAAAATTTATTGCAAATCTAGCACTCTTCTTTCATATCATAAAATCAGAGATACTATGTGTGGCTTTAAATTTAACACGATTCTGAGTATTCAGTTGTTAAACAATTTCTTTGCGGACATGAATTATTTTTCATAAGAGGAAAAATTTTTTACTGGATATACAGAACTAAAAGCGAAAAAAGCAGAAAGAACGTATAATTTTCTCTCTTCAAACAATAAAATCTCTCCAGCAATGACATTCAATAATTTACAAAAGATCTGTAAATTTTTATCTTTAGAGTTATCTCTCTGATTTTTAGTAATTCCATAAATTTCCATAATTCTGGAGATGTTTGTCAAATAAGGTCCATTACAAATTTATCAACTTCCATCTACACAAAAAATTGACAAATCTGTAGAGCGCAAAGTGTGCCACTGAGAATTGTACGGCCTGCCACGTGCTCTAATTTATTCTTCTACACCAAATATATTCTTCAACGTGTTTCTCCTTTAAAATGTGAGATGTAAATTTATATATATATATATACATTTTCGTCATCTTATTCATCAACCGGGTAAAAAAAGAATCATTTTTTTTTCTTTCTAAACTAAACTGATGAAAATTTTTAATGATACAGCATATTGATTCGTATTTAGTTAAATATTCGTTTTTATGAACATAGAAACAATTGTAAAAAGAAGCTGAAAATGGTATAAACTAATTTCTTTGTGTTTTTTACTTAAAAATATGAATATTAATAAAATGCAGTGGAAGGTTAATGACTTTTGACATTGCTTTTAATTATAAATTAATAAAAAGTAATACTTTCGTTAGTTTAATTTAGAATAAATTTAATTTTGAGATTTATCGTTAAAAATTTATACAGAAAAACTATACATAAGAAATATTTATCTAAAAATTTTTAAGAAAACTTTGCATTTTTAAAAGTTTTATAAATATTATCGTAATTTTTTTAAATTTATTTAGTCTAAACTAAAGCTCCTAAAATCTTCATTTGTCATTAGTTCGAAATCTATTTATTGTTTTAGTAAATTACAATTTTGTGTCTATTATTTAAGAGGTTATGTGAAACATTTGAAAAGTACTTTAAAAATTTTTAATTAAAAAATAAATTCATGTATATATATATACAGAGAGAGAGAGAATGAACTAAAGTAGGAATTGAAAAATAGAAGCATGTGTACCATGATATAAATAAAAATTGAGAGCTTTTAGAAACAAATGCAAATAAACTAGTTAGTTGTGCACATATTTTATAAAAAAAATTTTATAGTGATAAAAAATACCATTTTTGGCAACCATTTTTGGGTACTCTATAAGATAGAAATATCCGTATAAGGTACTACAAAAACCTTTCAGTTTTTTATAGGATGGCTTTGTGAGCTAACAAATTTCAAACTAGTTTTTCCTTGTATATAACTTATTAAACATTCAGATCAAACGCATCGAATTCGTACGATAACTCACACTAATTAGATAAACAAAGTTTTGTTGACAGGGACGAAATAAGATAATCTTACAAAAGTGTAGATTTACTTTCTAAAGGAACAGAATTACAAAAGAATATGAATAACGATCAGAATTAATTAGTTCTTTCTGGCAATTATTTTCATGTCTACCTTCTTTACCTCAGAGGGCAAGGGCAGGGAAGTAATTTTTTTTCGAACGATCATGCTATTTTGGCTTTTCTTCATGTCTGGGAAGATTTTCCGCAAAATAATTTTTTTCCAATTAATTTGGTTTATCAGATCACTTTACATGCAATCCAGAGATCGCTTACGTCCAATTATGAGTCTTTATGTAGAGTTTCTGTTCTTTTTTATATTTCTAATTCATTGTTCTATGTTAGATTTTCGAAAAATAAAACCTATGGCATAGGTACGTTAAAAAAATTAATAAGTTGATCTCCAGCAGCATTATATTAGGAAAATGGACAGTATTTTGATATTTAAGCTGACATTAATTTATGTTTTTACCAATATTGCTCTCACATTTAATTGATTATTTAATTGATTGAAGTATATTGAAAGTCAATTTGTACTATTTTGGTAAAATGAGTCTGTGTTTGTGTGTGCAGTTATATTTAATACTGTTGTGGTGTGTTTATTTGTTAATATAGTTGCTATTTGAGATGTGTTACTTTTAATTTTGTTCAAGAAATGAAATTTATATTCGTTGTGTTAGTCGGAAGCTCTATGAAATATAGAAATTATTTTCAAAATAAACCTAAGGTGAATCAACAATTCTAGATTGAGCTGGACACTTATTTCCTTAAACTACTATGAACAGCTGCTTTGGCTGAAAAATATTTTCAAAGCATAAATGTATCATATAAAATTAAAGAAGAATTTTAGGGTGAATGGCATCAAAAAGTACAAATATTTCAACATCATGGATTTTTGTGAGAGTTACTGAATCATTAATTGTCAAAAATTACTATTTATTATTAATAATTGTATATATATAAGGAAATACTATAAAAATTCAATTGCAAAATTTTTATCACACTTTTTATGTGCCATGTGTAATCTCTTCAATTAGTGAAATTTTTTAAAAAAATATATCGAGTCCTTTAAGAAATGCAAAGAGTTTTTTGAAGAAAACGAAAAAAAAATATGCTTAATTATTTACCTTCATTATAATCATGAACAGAAAAATACTTCTTCAGTTGATCTTTGTTCAAACGCTTGTGAAAATCAAATGACTGAGGCTGTAAAAAAAATTTTAAGGATTATCAAATTTTGTTAATTTTCTTTTGGATGCAGAAAAGTATTAAAATAAAATCAATTGATATGTACTTACAAAACATGATGCTACGATGAGATGAACCATCAAAAATGAAATTGTATGCTTGATGTTTGCCATTATGGAAAGCTCAGATAAAATATCTGTAAATATACATTAGGTTATTGATACAATGTTTCAACATTACAAGAAAAAGTATTTAGCTATACAAAGTGTAATACTGATTAAAATTATTTTAGTATGCATTTTTTTTCATTCCAAATATATTAACTATGTATTAAAAATATAATTTCTATTCTTCTTCGAGATCTCTAAAATATGTGGTGCCTTTTATCAAAGGAAATTTAATATTTTTCACACACTCATAGATTTCTGATATTTATATTTAAATATTTATTTTTGTGTTCATATATTTCTGATTGTTCTGCTTGTTTCACTGAGTGCTTTTCTAATTATATATATTTAACGCCAAAATAAGTTTAATTTTATTTTGATTAGCAAATATTGCACAATATTGGTTTCAAATACTTACTATAGCGTATTTAATTATTAAGCCGTATTTATATATTTTTTTTTACATTTATCGCGTTTACAACTTTTATTTAAATTTCATAATTGTTTAATGTTTTTGTTCAGAAGTTTTTTCAATAAATTTAAATTGTTTCAATTACTATTCATTTAAAATGGCTTGATTGAATAATGGCATTTGAGTTCTGCTTTTTATACCTAATTTACTAAAACTGGTAAATAAATTAAGATTAGGTTAAAAATGCCATTCTTTTCAAATGATTTAACAAGTTTCTATAATGCCCATTGAAAGATTTCTGGAAATTCTCACGTAGTCTCAGAAAATCTCTCTACAATAAATAAATGTATTCAATACAGCTATTTGCCGATTCATAATTTAACAAGAAGGAATACGATACTTAGGTGGCCTTTGAGGCAAGAAATTTCAGCACTTTCTGTTACCTAAAATTTTTCATTTCGCGTTAATTAAAAGAGAAAGAGAGGCCTTTTTTTCTTCTCCTTACTTTATAAGTTTGTCAAAACTAAATTAAACCATCAGTATTAACTAATACGAAATTTTATATAATTCTGTAAGACAAGAATTTTATTTTAGGTTTTATTTTTAAAAAGAAAATTTAACTCAATTCACTATGATTCAAATAGTTTTAAAAATATAAAAATAATTTCACAAACAACATTTTAATATGAATTTAGAATAAATAAAAAGAAAATTCGACTAAAAATGTATATAAAATTCACAAAAATTTTGTTTTTAAGCAAATGTGAAAAGAAGCTAGTTACATCAAATCGCCAAACGATAAAAAACAGAGCCATTATCATAATTTTATTCCACTAAATTTGTTCTGGCTAATGCTATTATTCATATATATCATATATGTGTATATAATTGAAAATATTTATATATATATATATATGTATCTTTTTCTAATTATTTTTATTTATATATATATATATATTGTTTACCTTTTTTATTCGGTAATCAAAATAACATTTATTTCGTAACGTATATTAATTACTACAACTAAATATCATCCATTTATATACAATTATTTCATGTTATAGCAATTATTCGTTTTACTATTTGTATAAAGTTTGAAAATTTGTTTAATTCCTTTTATAAAGTATAAAATATTTCAAAAATCTTACTAATACTTAAATGTCTTTAAATTCATATATTACATTTAATTTTAGGAATGTTTTATTATTCTTGCAACAAATAGAGATACTCCTCACAAAAGGTAACGATATTATTTGCAAAAAGTAGCAATTTTTGCTTCGATAAGTAAGGAGACAAAGTGAAGTTAAAATCTTTTCTTGACCCGATTTTATTTTCTCAACACGATTCTCAAATAACAATTTCATGTTCAATGTTTTCTGAGATCTGAATATCATATTTCATTAAGGATTAGGTTATTTAAAATTCAAATCATAGTTATAATAATTTAATATAGAAATTATTGATGCTCATTTTAATTTATCTGAACATAAAATAAAAATTAAATAATAAACTTAAAAATTGCCTTTTTCTTAAAAAAAAAATTTATTTAAATAAATGCATGCAAATCTATCTTAACTGATATAAGTTTTCTCACAAAATGAAATACATATTTAATACCCAAGGAACATAAATGAAAGAAGCATTCTTATATATTACTTATTTAAAAGGTTCAAATTTTAAAACACATTCTAAAATCTACTCAGGAGAAAAATATCTCAAACCATGAAATAAATTAACAATGAATTTATCACCGTTTATTGTATTGCACGAAATATATATACCAAAAATAGATTTTTTTAAAAACTTCCATCTTTTTTTAAAGGAAAAAAATCCATGCAATTTTCTTAAGTTACACTTTAGCACATTAACAAATACTTACCAAATCTCTTAAAAAAAAGAGACAGAATCACAATCTTGAAAATATTACCCACACATATGCCTAGTCTTGTCCCTGTCTATGAGATGATTATGACCGGTAACAAATGTGCATGAAGCAGGTGAGATGCTAACAATCTCTCCATTTGACGCCCCTTAAATATATACAGGCCTCTTTTGTGCGCAGAGGCGCGGCCTTGTAGGAAAAGTCCCATGCGGGCCGAATCTATTCGTCTTTGTGTTCAGTCGGAACTTTTTTCCCCTCCTCTCATTATCACCACCATATTTTGAGTTCTTTGACTATTAAGAAAAATTTTGAAGGCCATAGACAGTGGCGTAAGTCATTGGAAATAAATATTTACCTTCTGGTGAATTCATACAGTTTCATTCACTGACTGAAACTTTTTTACCTATTATGATCATATAGAACAGTGGTCTTCAAACTATTTCAACTCACGAAAACCCTAAAACTTGAAGGGGTTTTCGTGGAGCCCCTAGAACTAGAAAGTGTTTTCGTATAACCCCATTCCATACACATACTTCGAAGAATATATCTCAAAATAACATTTAAAATAGATCAGCATGTTAGAGGCGCTCCTTATGTAAGGGCAATTGAAATAAGTATTGCATTTATTATTATAAAAATTATAATCTAATTTTTGCTTGCTTTTTTTCACACAAAATGTCGAATTCTAGGTCTATTGAGATAAAATGCGATCGTATTACTTATTCTGAGTTTAATTCGTTTTTATACTTATTCGTTTTGTTTTTGTGGCCACTTACGCTGAGAAATATATTTCCCTTAAACACAACGTTCTGAATGTCAATAAAATGTTTATAGCTGTGTAAGAAATAGTGATTTTTCCAAAAATACAAAAATGTGCATTTACCATTAGAAAACTATTTAGTTTTGCAAGACATTGTGCTAACTCTTACGAGTATAAAATTATCTCGTGGAACTCTTGATAGTAACAATAGAATATTCACAATTTATTAGGGAGTATTTATATAAAAATAAAGCTCTTTAATATTATTTTATTATAGTATAATAAAAGTTTAAAAAGTGTTGTATAATGAAATAATTACATATAAAGAAAATTTTCGGTTTTAATGAATGTGATGAGCTTTAGATACTTGTAATTATATAAACTTCGTAGAGAACGAGAATCCATTTTGCATACAGATTTATTTCCTCTCGATTTTTTTTATTGTGACTCGGGGAGCCCCTGGGTATTTCTTGTGGAACTCCAGGGCTCCGTGGAACACAGTTTCAATATCACTGATATAGAGCAATGAAAATTATTTTGAGAATTAGTTTCTGTAATAGGGTTTATAAAATGATCTGAGGAATCTTAGAAAACAAATATTGAAAAAAAGCATTATTATATTTTATTGATTGATTAATTAATTATTAAAGCTGCATTTCGAAACAACACGAGAGCTTTTGACAACGGATACCGTAATTTTGATCCACTGTTAAGTAACGAAAACTACATTTGAGGTAGTACCTCACTCTCCAAATTTCCACACCACATTTTGAGCATTGATGCAACGACAGATTTAATATGTCTCAGCCGCTGTACACAGCGAGTTTTTAATGACACATTCAGTTGATTTGAACCCACAAATCAACTGAAACAAACCCAGTTGGGAACGACATCAATTTCGTACAAACAGCATCACAATGGAAAGAAAAAACGAAACCTCTTCAGCACACACACACTCACAATATGCTATAAATTAACATTATAAAATGGGATGTGCTTTTTAAATGCGAAAGCATCTCATATTTTAAAAATTAATAGCATCATTAAGCAAAACAGGCAATTACATGTAGATATTTATAAAGGAATCAACATACGTAGTACTAAAGCTTCTGAAGATAAACGCCAAAACTTCAGGAAATCACAAGACGACACTAAAATCGTTACCTTTCTCATCAACACTATGAAAAAACTTTTAAATTTAGTAAATTTAGTCCATGGCACAGCCTTCATTGGTCAATATAATTTATTTCCTTATACCAGGATCCAAATCCAATAGACGAATTACTACAAATTCACAACACGGCAATATTTCAGACGATGCTATTTCATGAAATTGAGGTATAGATTTATAACTAGCTAGAAAATTTGTATTATTAGGCGAAAATCTTTAAAAAAACAACTATAGAATTTTAACCAAAACAAAAGCAATCCTGCTGGTTTTAATCTTTAGACATTTGAATGTCTCTGGCATTTCGATAAATTATATAATAGGCAAATTTGTTGAAGCCTGGCCCATTATCTGAAAAGGTTAATTTTTCTTATTCTTCTTTTAACTTTGCTCTCAAATATATTTCGGGTACCCATCTGTTTTACATTCACTATAAGTAGAGTAATTTAATATCATATTCGTACGCTAGATGTCAGTGGGATAAATCTCGTATCTATTGTATACTTAAGTTATTGGATCAATCTAACTTAAGGCCAATATACTTTTTAAGTACTTAATAAATTAAATTTAACTATAATTAGGACAAATATCATGGACATTACGTAGACATAATCTGATATATTTTAGGCAAAAGTTTAAGTTTCGTAGTAGAATGTTCAAATGATGCAAAAAATCGGCATTATGAAGAAAATTTCTAGTTGATCACCCCTAGAACATTTCAAAGCTCTCTTATATAACTTAAATTTGATGAACAAAAATGAAACAGATGAAAAATTTGACTGACGTTAAATATTTAATTCTATAAATCAAAACGAATAAGAAAATTTATACGTTCAGTGAAATTTAAAAGTTTAGTCACAACAGTGTCTTAGCACTCGCTATTAAAACACTAAAAACAAATGTAAGGAATGGGGTTTATAGAATAATCATAACTAACTTCAATCAAACTTTATGAAATAGTTCTACCCACCATTACTTTCCTAAAGAATTGGACACTAACAGAGTCGGAAGAAACTAAGAATGAGAAACACTTTTGTAATTTGTGTGGAAATTATTATGCTTGTTGATTTTCAATTGTTGATATTAAAATATCTTTGTCCATTATTTGAAGGTCTTCGTTCACCCGATTCATTAAGATAGGAGGTAATCAGATTAATGGAAATGGGATTGTTATTAACTTCTAGACGTCTAAACGTGCCTCAAAATTCGGTTTAAAAATTCAGGGTTCTATTTGAATCCGAAAATTCGGTATAAGAAAGACTAGTTTCAGGTCTCTTACAACTTACCATCCCTGCGCAAAACATATTTATTTCTGACTATTTCAGCTCAAATTAGAAGGAACTTGACTGTGCCTCAGCTCATTTCAGATCATATTGCCGGAAGAAGGACGACAATAGTTGTAACAACATTGAGCAGACGACTTTACTGTCAAGGACTCCATGCAAGACGATCGTCCGTACGTGTCTCTTTTTAAATGAAGACGCAAAAATGTCTGCTTTTATTGAGAAAGAGCACACCCCAATAGACTTCTGTACGAGACTGTACATGGGAAAATCCTGGTTTCTTTCAAGTCGTGTACTGATCTGGAGAAAATAAGGAACCAAACACTGTCAATGATAAAATGATTACTAACAATGTTAAAAGACAATTATACCGTGTTTTAAGCTAGCGTATTTCAATTTTAGCTGTCCATATTTCTTTGGTGATCATATTAACCTACATATGTTCCTTAGAGAAACTCTAACTTCCAGTGCAGTTTGTCCATTGGGCGCTTGGGGTGGGCGCCCAGGTGCCCATATAAGTGGGACTTAACGAGATCCAAGAGTCCCTCCTTGAATCCAACAGTACCAAGGCGACCCATAGATCTTCTTTGCCCAGGACCGGAAATGAGCTTAAACCGGCACTGCTAACTTCAGTGGAACGTAGAAACGAAATTCTTGCCCCATATGTCATATATATGCTAATGCCATTGATAATTAATTCCTCCAAATGGATCATAACATTCAGCGCCATCGAGCTAATGAAATAACCAGCTCGTACTGCTAACCTTAAACCGTTAAAGCATGAGCCTACCACGGCAGATAAGGGGTGGGGCTCCTTTATGTCCTTCTCAGAGATTATTCAATGAGAGGGAATTAGAGTTTTTCCATGCATGGGCATTGCTCTTCTTTTCACACACAGTATCCGAAAATTTAATTGAAAGTCTGGAAAGTCGATGCTGCCAATACGTTGCAACTATAGGAAGGCATAATTTGGTGAGGAAGAAAACTCTCTCAGCTGGCTCTGAAGGGTCAGAAGTTTTTAGAAGTAAGAAGTTTGGCCACATACATTATCAGTTCAGAATAAGAAGTGCGTAAGTCTTCTGCACAATTGTATATTTCACTAGGTTTTATATTTTGTATGGATGAAAATAGACTATTCGATATATTTTCTACATTCTTTATCAAAACTTATTTATTTCTTTATTTTCACAAAAATCTAAGATTTATTTTTTATCAAACAAAAAACTTTTGCAAAAAAAGTAATTCTTTATTTGCAAATAATTTACATGCTAAAGTTACGTAAAAAGACTCAGGTGCTTAAGACCCACAAGTTTCTTTTATTTCCTATTTATATGTTCCTTTTATTTCAAATTATATGATAAATATTGATTGTTTTGTACAACTTTGTATATATAGATACTATTACGAATTTTGTGTAAAATAGTGCAAATAATTTATATTTGGATGTGTAATGTATTTATATTACTATATGTTATATTTATTTTATGTTAAATTATTTAATATATTCTCAAGCAACGCTGTCCCTTATGTTATAATGGCGATTCAATGGGAACTTGGCGAAATCTTGGTACTAGAGCCAAGTTGGCATCATTTTTGGCAACCAAGTTAGTGACCATTTTTGGCGAGTTTGAAACCCTATGGATTCTCTTGGAAATTAGTGGATAAATCCTCTAATATCACGATTCATGACGCAAGTGGATTTTTCTCGAAGGATCCTTGAGACCTATAAATAGGGAGACGCTCGCCGAAACTAAGTTAGTATTTTTTTTACTAGAGATCAGTAGTATTGCCTTGATCGTTGATGAGTCGACTACCGATTAGTGATAACTTCGGTTTTTGAAAAGGACGAGCGTGATTGTTTGTGAATAATCTTTAACGTACTTATATTTTAGACTCTGATAGTTGTGTCTGAACGCTGTTGAAGATGCGAAGACCTTCTGAGATTTATTCTGCGAATTTTGCTGTATATCCTGGCTTTCAAAGATTTATTTTCGACAATAAATTCTCATCGTTTTTAAAGACTTGTCTTGTTCATTGCGACTGGTTTGCATTAAATCCTCGAACCCCAATCAGCGTAACAATACGCACACACACACACGTATTACACAGGCGTGTAATTTATATTTTTAGTTAATTTTCTTCATATTTTTTATTAAAATGTTTATAAAATCATTTTTTGAAAATAAATTAAATTAAAAAATCAAATGCTAATACTTGTTTTTTGGAACCGAAGAATAAAAAATTTCCTTAAGAAAAAATTATTTTTCAAATGAAAAAAAAAAAGGTTCTTTGCGCATCTAAGGTAATACTTTTAAAAAGGAACATTTTTTTTCAACTGAAAATTCATTCAAGTCATTTTTTTTTTCTTTTTCCCTTTTTCCTCTTAATTGACATTAATCTTTCTTTTGAAACTTCAGTCAAAAAGCTTTCTTTTGCCGCAATAACAAAACAAATGAGATTGTCTGAGAGCTTTTTAAATTTTTCAGAAAGATATTTAAAAACTTGTTTGTGAAAAAAACAAGTTAATGCAGCTTTAAACCTTTCTTCTTTAAATAAGAAAGGACATTAGAGCATTATCAAAAATATTCAGGGTGACTAAAGGAAGGAATTTTTAATCAAAGTACAATATTTTTTAAAAAATTCTCAAGTTATAGTCTGGCCTTACAATAGTATCATAATATAGTTAATGAAATTTTAATATAAATTTCTACTGAATGTATATTACTTCTACCTGCAAATTATGTCAATCTGTGTTTTATGTTAATCACTAAAATCGATTAAATTAATTGGTAATTTTTCTACATTTTGTTAAGTAATGCATATTGATTTTTGTAGTGACATAATTTTCTTAATGACACTATTAACCTTGTGTGGGTTCTTTTACTGATCGGTGTGTTCGAATTGATAACAAAATAATGACAGTCGGTTTTTGTCCCACCGATTTATTTTCTTCTTCCTACGGGACACATCACAAAAACGAATAAATTATGAAGATATTAACAGATTGCAAAATCCATCGTCCAGCAGTCTTCCTTCCTCCAACCACGTTTTTCTTGTCTCCGGCTTTCTCGCTTCCGCTGCCTTCTTTCTGCCGCGTCCGGTCCGGTCTGGTCTGGTCTCCTCCGTTGCCGGGTCTCTCCCTCTATATATGCCGGACCGCTGCCAGATCCCCCATACAGGGTCTCACCTGTTGCCAGGTTATCCCATATATGCTCGATCCATTTCCAGGTGTGGGTATCAGATCCTTACAGACACTTCGTAACCCCACCATAAAAATGTTCATCATAGCTTTGGTAAAGAAGTCGGACTTTCACCTGGATTCCCGTCTGGAATGGAAAGCAGCTCATTCCTTCTGTTCTATGCTGGGATCATCGTGTGGCCGCGGTAGCGAAGTGGTCAAGGTATCGGATCATGGCAGGCATGTCATGAGTTCGAGCCCGGTACCACTAAAGACCCGCCGTGTAGGGAAGTGATACACGTTAAATCTGTCGAGAGCTCAAACGTCCTCCCATTGATGTGGTGTGGTAGTTAGGAGAGGGGGTGCCAGCTCACGTGTCGTCCTCGTCACTTCACCATGGTTCAAAACTACGAGGTCCGTCGCCAAAAGCCCTCGTGTATAGCTGAGAAGTGCGACGTTAATATTCACTCACTCACTCACGCTGGGATTATCGTTTATAATAAAAAGTCTATGTTCTCCTATGTTTATATTGTATGTTTCTGTTCATCTATCTTTCGTATGAAACACACAAAAATAACAAATAAAAAAATACATTTAAAGTGTAATTTAAAAAACACACACGTAAAAAGTAATAAATTCAGGTATTTCATTTTTAATAACATTCAACAAAAAAATTACATAAAGCGATTAAATAATTAATAAATATTCATGTTTTTATTTTTATGAAAGCTTTTCATTATTTTCACATCTTTAAAGTAAATTTAATATCGATGCTAACAGAGAAAAAAAAGTATGGGGATTATAACTGAAGAAAAATTGTGTCATTTTTCAATTCCTACTATTAATTCACTTTCTCCCTATATATATATACTAGCCGTTACCCGCCCGCTTCGCTGGGTATTTCATGATGTTTTATAAATTTTTACTGATTATATATATGTAAAATTATTGATATCTAAGTCCTAGCATTAAGAATTCGATTGAATTGAAAAATATACTTATACCTGTAACTGTCACCTGTTGATAAAAAAAAAAAAAAGGGCAGAACTCATCTAATTTGTATTTTCTAAAAATCTCTAAAATTGAAGTATAGAATGATGTTTGCTCTTTCGTAACTCAAAAACCAAGTGGATTCCCGCAAAACCAATTTTCGACGGATCTCTACTCCGTAAATTGAACATGCAAACCAAATTTCAAGTCTAAATCTAACAGAAAAAAACAAAAGTTTTACTATCAATATCCCCGTAATCCCGTTGAGAGCCGTTTTCCAAAATAACCGCTCTTAGCAGATTTCAATTCAACAAAAGAAAAATGCAAACCAAATTTCATTATTATAGTTCTTCTAGCTCGAAAAAAGGAATTTTTTTTTGTCAATACGTCCCAGTAACCCCCTGCACCCCTCCAGAACATGATTTGCTTAAAATGCATTCTTAGTGGATCCCTATTCAACAAAAGAAACATGCTTAACAAATTTCAAGTATATGGGTCAAACAATTAAAAACAGGAATTTTTTTCTGTAACTCCTCTTGACCCCTCGCAACCATCCTTGGGTCAATTTTCGTTTTAACCCCCGCAACGCCACTTCAGGGTCTGTTTTCATAAAACTCATTTTGTAGGGGAATTGCACTCTATGAAAGGAATCTGCTTAGCAAAATTTGAAGACTGTGCGTCCAATAAATTAAAAATGCAAAAAAAATTATCAATAACGCCCCTTGAACCCCCGCAACGCCACCTAGGGGTCGATTTTCACAAAACACATTTTGTAGTATATCTCTATCCTATGGAGGAATCTGCTTACCAAATTTCAAGACTGTGCGTCTTATAGTTTAAAAATAGAAATAATTATTTATATCTGCCCTTAACCCCCGCAACACCCCTTGGGGTCAATTTTCCCCAAATCCGTTTTGTAGCGGATATTTACTCCATGAAAGAAACTTACCTACCAATTTTCAAGCAGGTAGGTGAAGTAGTTTAAAAACGAAAATATTTATCTATTACGCCACTTAATCCCCCGCAACGCCACTTAGAGATCTGTTTTCACAAAACCTTCTTATAGCTGATCTCTACTCTATGAAAGAAATCTATTTATCAAATTTAAAGACAGTGCGTCAAATAGTTTTAAAATGGAAATAATTATCTATAACGCCCCCTAAGCCCCTGCAACGCCACTTGGGGGTCGAGTTTCACCAAACTCATTTTGTAGCGGATCTCTACTGTATGAAAGGAATCTGCTTACCCAATTTTAAAATTGTACATTGAGTAGTTTAAACATGGAAACAATTATTTATAACGCCCCTTAACCCCCCGTAACGCCCCTTGCGTTTCGAATTTCAGAAATTCCGTTCTTAGCTGATGTCTACTCTATGAAAGGAACATGTCTACCAAATTTCAAGTCTGTAGATTGAATAGTTCCAGAGATATCGTGATTAGTCAGTCAGTCAGTCAGTGAGTCGCTTTTCTCCTTTATATATATAGATATATATATAGTATATATACTGTTCAAATTTTCAATTGTTAATAAAATACCTTTGGGGGTTAGAATTCCTCCTGGAAGGGCCTAATTTCTATTTTATTACACTATTTTGTTAAAATAATTAAATTTAATTAATGAATATATAGCAACAAATAAAAAAAAACAATCCACCACCATATATCGAAAGGAAAATCGCTTTCTATTTTGTCACTTAATATTGTAATTCTGTCTTATGTACATGCATATTTATATCAATTGTAACTATGTAATATATAAAAAGAAATTAAAATAAATTTTTTCTTTGTTGACCTAGGTAGGAATTGACTTGAATTTTTTTTTTTTAATATATTGCTTGTTATTTCTGACTTCTTCGATGCTTCATAATACTCTTGCAAGGCTGATAACTTAGTAGAAAAGTCACCAAGATGTAAATTTATATTTTTCATGCATAGATTTAAAAAAATGTTTATTCAGTTTTTAAATTAACAGGTTTTATTTTTGTGCTAAGCAAATAAAATCTTGATTTCGTCAATTTAAAAAAAATTAACACGAAACTATGGAAAATTGAGTCGCAATTTTTATTAATCTAAATTTATTTATAGTATGACATGTGTTAGGAATGTGTGGTTTATAAGAAAAACCATACACACATAACAAACAGTTTTTAAAAAAAAGGTAATATATTAAGAAACAGCTCAAACTATTATAAAGTCAAAAAGTTAATTTTTCAATATATCTTTTTAAATTTAAAAAAAAATTTAATTACGTTTGCAAAATATATAAAATGTGGTGCATAATGATGAAAATCGAAAGTGTTTACGTTGTAATGAGTAAATACAGTTATTTTATTACCTTTAGTCAAATGATATAAAAAGGAAATGTGAGTCTATATGATCAACCTTAGAGAACTATAGGTACGCTTTTAAACTACGCAGTACTATATAAGATCGGACTTACACCGTTATTCCTCTCACGTCAAAATTGACGCCGAATGTTTATTTGACATAGAAAAATTACCTAGGTTGTCGACCGTATAGCCAATTTTTCATATCTAAAGTTCATATCCTTGTGATCATGAAAAGTAAATTAATAAGATAATTATATTCTTATACATACATAGGTTAAGGTCGAAGGAGATTATAGTAAGAAATCGATTATACCTATTATTATTTACATATTGAAAACATTGTAAATGTATAAAATTCCGTAATTATAAATTCCCCCCAATTCGTTACGGAGTCTTTGTTGAAATAATTTCTTATCCTAAAAGTAAAATTTTGTTTGAACATATTGGTAAAAAAAATTTTTTAAATAAATTAATTAATGTAAATTTATATTAATAAAAGGAAAAGCTTGCGTGTGTGGGGGGGGGGGGTGAGTGTAAAAAGACATAAAGATAGAAAGGTTCAAATCAAAAATTGCAAGAAATGTGAAAGTTCGATAGATTTGTGAAATTGTAGTCAATTACAAAATAAATTTAAAAATAAACATTTTTTTTTTTTTTGCATTTACTATTTATTTATTTTACGAAGATATAACATCAAATGGAATAATCGTCACTGCTGCTATATTTTAAATTCCTCAAAAATATAATCACCAGTGCTCAATTAGGGATTAAATCAATCTTTTATTTATTATTATTTTTTTTAAAAATTTCTAACCAGCATGTGATTGTGAAATTAGATTGCTGAAGTATTATCTCTGTTTTTTAATTTCTAAGTAAATATGGTTTTTGAAAAACGCAAACGATTAAGCAGACAAAACAATGTTTCTTTTTTGTTTTTGTTTTTTGCATTAGAAATTACCTAAAGAACATCAGTAAAAAACTCTGAGCGACCTCGCCATAGCTGTTACGCATTTAGCACCAGGGCACGAGTGAGTTAAGGATCTCACGGACAGGCCATGTTTGCATAGCACATCATCTTAATAAAATAGGCATGTAACGGGTCTATCCGCGAACCTTCAACTAATCTTCTTAGGGTAAATTTATTCTTTTTAACTGTTAAGTTCTATTGAAAACTTTTTCCCGAAGTAGAAGCCTTGATTTATTGAAATGAGTTGTTATATTTAAGCGTGGACGTTTAGGTACGCGAGTTAGTCGAAAGTCAGACGATGGATAGTCACTGAATGGTCAATTAGTGATAATTGGAGAATAAGTAATAAGATTATGCTTAAGAATTACGATCGTATGTCGTACAAGTAAGAGATTTACCCTGAAGTCTAGCCTAGAAGTCCAGAGTACTCCAAGAGTAAGTGGAATAGATTATACTCATATGTTAAGTATCCTTAAGCCGCGTGATTCATCTTCTGATTAGTTGCGTAGTGCATTTCCTACCTTTAGTTGTTTGATTTAATTTAGTGGGATAATAAATATGAATTTGAAACTGGTTATGGCTGATCTGTACTCTATATACACTCAAGAGCCAAGGTGGGTCATGACCAACCCTACATTTTGCAGTGAACTCGCCTGGATGACATGGAAGGCACGAGATCAGGTGGGAGTGGTATTTAACTGCTGCTGGAGAGTCTGAAGAATCATTCTTTCACTTACTTCTGTGTTTGAGGGGAAAGGCTGCGGATCTAAGCGACTTTGATAGAGGGCAGATTGTAATGGCTTGAGTGCTCGGAAAAAGTATTTCCGAAACTGCACGACTCGTGGGTTGTTCGTGATTTACAGTTGTTAGTACTTATGTAAAGTGGATGAATGACGGTGAAACCAGCAGTAGACGACATGGTGTTGGACGTCCACACGCTATCAAAGAAAAAGGTCGTCGGAGACTGTCTCGCATGGTGAAGTAAAACCGGAGCCAGAGAGTGGCTCAGCTGACAGCCCAATGCAATGCAGGGCCAAGTAGAATAGTATCGGAACACACTGTTCAGCGGACACTGTTGGATATGGGGCTACGCAGCAAACGTCCCACTCGTGTGCCTTTTCTGACCAAGCGTCATCACCAACTGCGCCTGTGCTGGTCCCGGAAACATCGCGATTGGTCCATGGATCAGAGGGAGAGAGTTGCCTGGTCAGATGAATCACAGTTTGTCATTCATCACACCGCTGGCCGTGTAAGGATACGCGGTCTTCCAGGCGAACATTTGCTCCCTCAATGTACAGTAGGTCATACACAGGCCAGTGGTGGAGGTATTATGCTTTGGGGGACGTTCTCTTGGTCGTCTCTGGGACCCGTGGTTGTGGTAGAGCAGACTACAGGGTATCTGAACATCATTGCGGACCAGTTGCACCCTTACATGGCCTCTGTTTTTCCAGCTGGAAATGGAATGTTCCAACAGGACAACGACCCATGTCACAAGTCTAAAATTGTGTTGGAGGGGTTCCAGGAACATGATGCTGAATTAGTAAAAAAGATTAAGTTTTTCGCAAATATTTTAGACATTTTTGTTTTATAAACCATGCAATATATGAATTTTTGAATGAAAGATATGTACAAAAAAATGGGGGGGGGGGACTTTTCACTCGCCAAATTTGGTGATTTTTGATTTGCTATAGACACCCATTTTGCTATTGTAACCCATGAGCAGGTCGATTTGAACGACAGAACAGAGAAAAGTCACACATCTGGCGCGAAACCGATTTTCGACCCCAAGCGAAACAAACGGCGAAAAAAGCAACACACAGGGGTAAAACAATTGGGCGTTTTAAGGTTTTTAATTAATATCTTTTCAACTAATTTCAATATCGGAATGAAAAATAGTTTACGTCCTATTCTCAGACCTACTGAATATACGCTCAAAATTTCATAAGAATCGGTCCAGTCGTTTCGGAGGAGTTTGGTTACAAACACTGTGACAGGAGAATTTTATATATTAGACTAGCTGACCCGGCCCGGCGTTGCACGGGCTTTTACCGAGGATATAACTTAATCCCCATGTAAATTTCCTCCTTTCTTTCTGACGCCAGCACTTTTGTGTGGGTGTGACGCGTACGATGTGAGTGCGTGTCATGGCTTTCTCGTTTAACATTTTCCCTTCTCTTCACAAAATCAGCACTTCCAATATTATTTCTCGAAATTACTTTTACTTCTTTGTTTCTTTCCTCTCCGCTTAGCCCGGCGTTGCACGGGCTTTTACCAGTGAATAACTTAATCCCCATGGGAATTTCCTGTTTCCCTCAGGACGATAGCACTTATGTGTGTGCATACGCGATGTGAGTGATTTCTTTAAGTATGACATTAAAACTCCCTTTTTCGAAATTTGTTCTTGCGTTGGTGTGGTGTGGTACTTAGGAGAGGTGGGTAAAAGCTTAGGTGTCGTCCTCGTCACTTGACCATGGTTGAAAATTTCGAGGTCCATCGCTAAAAACCCTCGAATAGGCGAACAGTGCGAATTTATAAATCACTCACTCACTTTTCAATTCTTTCGTTGCAATTTTTTAGTCCCCGGAAACGAAAATGTAGCCTTTTTAAAAATAATTGTATGTTGAAAAAAGACAGAAAAGTAGAAATTTTTCCAATTACAAAATTTTACTACTATTTTAAATCTTGAAGTAAAATTGTGAGGATATTTTGAAATGTTCGACACACGGGAAAAAAGTTTCATGCAATTATCTTTATAAAAGAAGAAATTATTAAATGACTGTTTTAAGTATTTTGAGTGTTTTGTTAAAATTTGTTCAAAAAAGTTTTTGGCTTTTTATTTTTTAAATCTCTGATTCTAAAAGTTTTAAAAATCGTTTTTATTTAAACGCAATGATTTTGATTCCATTTTAGAAAAAAATCATAAAATATGCAAAATATCATTGTTTTGCAAAAAAAAAAGTTTTTAAAAAAAAATTTTTTAAAAAAAGATAGTTTTCGGCATTTATTTTTTAAATCACTATTCTAAATGATCAATGAAATTTGTAAAAATCATTTTCATTTAAATTCATCTATATTTATTCAGTTTAGAAGAAATCATAAAATACAAAACAAAAATAATTAATTATTTTATACTAATATTGATTAAAAATATTCATTTAGCAATAAATTGTGACATGCCAGATTAGTGATTTTTGATATATTATTAACACGCAATTAATAATGAAGAATTTTTTATTTGAACATAGCTTTTATTTTTTTCTAAAGAAATTATGCTTATTTAACTGAATAATTCAAAAAAAAAATTTCGAAATAGGCAAATCTTGCATTTTTTTTTATGAAATTATATGTCAAAAAAAGACTTATACATTAGGCATTATTTTAAAGTAAACTATAAGTTTTATGAAAGAGAACAAAAATTTTGATGCTGATAAATATTTTAAATGAGTTTTAGAAATGTATTGAATACAATTTGTCATCTTAATCTAACATCTATAATGATTTAATTTTGAAAATTATCTAAAGAAAACATGACGAAAATTGAAACAAAAATAACTTTTTCACTCGCCTTTTTTTTTTTTACCCGCCAAATTTACTGATTTCCCCCTGTTTAAGGCAGAACTTTTTAGTGTAACCCTTGAGTTAGATGCGGTCGACGGCTAAACAGTTCAAAGGTCTTTGACGCAAAACTATTTTTCGACTCCAAGGTTTGGCTAACTGTAAAATCGCGTATTTTTTATTAATTTTTTTATTTTTGGGGCATAATTTTTAAGTTAATGCTTTCAAGCTTCACAAATTAATTGCAAAAATAAAGTACTTTTAAATGAAAAAAATGTACAAAAAATACTGTTTAAATTATTTCTTGCAAAAACGGTTTTTTATGAAAATCAGGAAAAAAAATTTTTAAATCCGTAATTTTTAAGCAATTTTTTCAATCTTCGTACAATTACGGTTAATATTTTTTTACACACGGAAATAAAGTTTTGTGCAATTATCTTCATAAATGACAAAGTTATCTAATGTTAAGTTAAAATTTTGAGTATTTTTTGAAAAATCTTTTAAAATAAAGTTTGAGAAATTTTATTTTTTAAATGACTGGATCTAAAAGAGAAAGGCTTGAAGTTATTTAGTGTAGAATATCATTTTAATAACACGAAAACAAATTCATACGCAACAATTTAGAAATAATTTGCATAAAAACGCATCAGTTTTAACTCTTTTTTTAAAAAATTCTTAAAAAATAGAAAATATCATTATTTTGCAAAAAAATTTATACCGTATTGTGGCGAAATAAATGATCTTTCCGATTCTGTAATTATTTTTTGTCTGATTTCAACCGTAAAATTTGGATGGCAATTTTAAGATGGTGGAAAACGTCGGATCACCACTCGGCCGAAACGGAATGGAAGTTCTGCCAAGTAAACAACCCGCAGGTGTAAAACAAACATTTTTTTAACTAATTGCAATATCGGAATGAAAAATAGTTTACGTCCTATTCTCAGACCTACTGAATATACGCACAAAATTTCATAAGAATCGGTCTAGTCGTTTCGGAGGAGTTTGGTTACAAACACTGTGACAGGAGAATTTTATATATTAGATAATTAGGATCCCTTCAGTTGAAATAAGTTTCTGATATTTGCTTTTCTGTCTGGTATGGTGCTGTAGGTTAATAATTGGAAATTGAACTTCAGGGGGGTAACAATTAACATCTTGTAAAGAAATTGGAAAAGGATTTATGGAAGATCAGCATTTTTTGATCATCTTAAAAATCATCCAACCTAGCATTCAGTGAATCCTTCAAAATGAATATTAAGTTTTTAAATGTATAGCTAGCTAGTTATTGCATTACTATGAAACATCTTAATCTATTTTCTTTGAAACAGAGACAAAAGATGCAAAAGTTTTTTTGCAAAAGATATATAACCAACTAAGATGGGGAAAATACAATCTTTTCCCAGTAATCTTAAATTTAAGCTACTTAAAAGTTCCATAATATCGGTAAGAAAAGCTTAATTCCATAGCCAGTCTTCATTCTTGAGTAGCAACAATATCAAAATCTCGCGAGTGCATTTCCTTTGGAAAGCCAGCGCATGCAACAATTCTTTACAAGACAATTTTCCATTGTAATTCAATTAATTGTGTTTAAAATAAATTCCGAATTTCTTTTTGTCTGGGACAACTGCATTTTAATAAAAATGTAAAAATTAACTATTATTATTTAATGTATTTTTAATTTTTTTTCAATAAGTCTTCGTGTGCCACAGTTACAACTCCGCCGTGCCATACTGTGACACGTGTGCCGCAGATTGGCCACCCCTGGTATAGGACAATTGTACCCTATATCATCACCACGCTGAGAAGACAAACTGTGACAAATAGTTCAGAAGGAATGGATAGGCTATTGGTATTCTTACTGATTTTATACCTAGTCTTACTGTTTCGTGTAGCACCATCCACTGTGTTCTAACAACCTACTGACTTTGTTCTCACTCTCTGTCATGAATATCGTAGCAAAATAAACATCCCTTATTGTTCGTTGATGGCTCTCTCTTTGTCAAGTTTCATTATCTGACGCTATTAGGTTCTAATTATAGAAGTTTTTCTTAAATTGTAAATTTTCTGTGTTTGTGTGTGTGTGTGTTTGAAGAAATTATGTATGCATTTCTCGCGTATTTATTCGAATCTAAGGTGCACTTTTTTACAATGTTAATGCTACTGAAAATCGGGTGCGGCTCACAATCGAAGGGGGGATAATTTGTTGGATGGGTGAAATTGAAGATGATACCAATGGCTAGAGAAATTATGAGTTCTTTAGTGTTTTAAAATTTTTTAGTACTGGTAAAATAAATAAATTATTAATTTCATTTTAGATCTCATTTTATTTATTTATTTCATTTCGTAAGTATAGGATATGTCTGAAAACCATTGTACACTATTTTTCCTTTTTTCATAAAAACATATTGAGAGTTTGAAGTCTGGCTTAGAATCGATGGCGGCTTAGATTCGAATAAATACACAATATAAACTACTGATCATAAAGGTTCAACTCCGTAAAGAAGGAATGAAACAAAGATCAATTTGCATGAAAGGAAAGATATGCTGGGACATGCAAAGGATTATCATTTGAGAGTTCTCAAACGATGCAAGAGAGAGAAATGACATCTTAAATTCTGTATAAAAAGTTACGCAGTGGTTTTCTAACTCAGAAAACTACTGAGAGTGTAAGTTGTTTGTGGTCAGATCGTGTTATGCCTCGTACAAAAAAAAGACATGGCTACCATCACATGTCGGAATTCGAAAGCGGTTGTGTCAATGCCTATTGAAATTGCAGCTTATTACCAGCAATATAAATACCTGTATGTGGTACTTCCAAATATTTTTTTATGATTACAATCCATGTCACTTTTGTATTGTCTTGAAATCACAGCATCCTACGATTTTAATATTATAGATATGTTTCTTTAAAACAATATTCCACTTACCAGAAAGTATATAGAGTATTTCATCAAATGAATTGTTCATTGTAAAATTATTATTGCTCAACAGATTTGACGGAAATTTCTACTTTTCTTAAAAATAAATAAATCACCTTAAAGTTCTTGAAGTATCTGTAAAGCAAACAGATACGAAAGAAAAAAACCATAAATATTGAACACCGTAGACCTTTCAGTATAACGATATAATCTAGCCTTTCCGTAATCCTCATGATTGGTTTTTGGACATTAGCACAAAGAATACCAAAACTAGAAACTCCTTCCAAGACAAGAGCATTTAATTATGCATCGCAACTTTCTTTAATCACTTGTAATAACAGAATAGTACTAATAATATATAATTCAACATGAATACAAGCATTTCTTTCATATCTTCAGTTTAATAATTTATCTCGCTGTGCAAATGTAAAATTATAACTTTCTAATATGTACATTTATTTTTCGTTCATTTGTTCTTCAATTAGTTTTTTTAAGCTTGATGCTAGATTGATGATGATAATTAGTAAAAAAAAGTATTGTTATTGTGTACGTGAAATCCAAACTGAGTTCTCTATTTTCAAGGGGAAAAAAGGAAAAAGAAAATCCCATTCAGTTTTGTTTTACCTTAAAAATGCATACAGCCTTGCTTCAGATACATCTCTACTCGACCGGTGTCTGGTTCGGCTGCTAGGCTTTTTGGGGAAGGTTGTTTATATGAGTGTCAGTTTTGTATTCATCTCTTTAACTTTAATGACAGTTATGATAGTTGATTTAAATGCATTGTCATAAACTATTATGCATTAAAATATCTTTATTCAAATTAAATTCCTTTGAAGGAACCTGTCTGGAGCAAATGGTTTATCTCTAAATTGTGATGGCGTCCCTTTTCTAATTTTAATTAATTCTTTTATACCATCCATTCAAGCTCTGAGATGGCCGCTGTCAAATTTGATGGGGTGAGTAAAATGCATGCAGAATTTCATTCACATATAGAAATATTGTGTTAATGACATTCTTAAAAAATTGTATACGATTGTGCTATGTACATTTTATTTTAGCAGATTTTTAGATTTGATGTATTTTACTTCTGATTCAGAGGATGCTTTTCTTTCTTAACAACTGCCTGAAGTACATATTTCATTTGCTATTAATTCTCCATGAATGTTTTTTTTTAATCTCTCATAAATGTTTATGAAAATTAAATATGATTAATTTATATTGTATAAAAATTATACAAAGTTCACAAAATATGTTTCGGAGCATCTCTGATGATCGCTATTTGTTTTAATGTAAATCATATGTTCCTGGCATTTTATTTGATATATTTATTTTTATTTAATTGAAATATCTAAACAGGTAATACTTTTCACTGTTGCATTGTTTATGTGTGTTATCTCATAATGCATTCTTAAATTAATTAAGTATTAAGGTATATTAAATTATTAGTAGGTTTTTTATAAACTATGTAAGGATTTATGCGTTTTTTTTTTTTTTTTTTTTTTTTTGCTATTAATTTTTATGAATATTATTATTTTGAGGATCATATTTAAAATTTGGGAATTGTTAGATTATAGTTCTGAAAAAGATTTTGTCCTGATTAAAATACAAAGTGTGTATAATATTGTCAATTTTTCATAGCCATTACTTATTTAAAAATAAGATTATTATTTACTGTGTTTTGTTAAACATCTTATATTCATTAAATTTAAACTTTTTTTTTTCATTTGTTAAATGTCAAAGAATTTACTATTCTTAAGAGAGTTGATACCATTGTATATCTCTGTAAGTTATTATTTATACGTCTGTCAGATAAGCATAATTAAACTGTGAAAAACATATTGTAATATTTTGGATTTCTTATGACAAATTTTAGGTCAATTTTTAATCCTATTTATATTAATCTTCTGTTCAGTTTTTGTGGCATACCTATATAATGAATAAGAAAGTACGGTAGAGAGAAAATAGTTTGTATTAATATCTAATTATTATAAGTTAAAAAAACAATTTTCTGTTTTATTGTTAATATGTATAGCAAAATAAAGACAATTTTTAATAGTTATTGTGTTCCAATTACAAACTCTTAGATAAGTATTTTTCTTATGCATTTAATAGATGCAAAAAAAAAAAAAAAATTATGGAAATTTTATTATTATTTTGCATACAATTCATGTGTTTTTCAAATTATAGCTCCTTCCAATTTTTTCTTAACTGAAAAATGTTTATAATATGTTCGTTAAAGATATAAAAAAAATAATAATTTTGATCTCTCTTCACCATAGTTGCAAGTGGTAGGACTTGGCCTAAATTATGGGTTCTGAAGATGTGGATGTTCAGTGTCAAACTCAGTCAGCTTCAGCTAGCGTACCTTGTGAATCTGCAGCATCTTATGGCATTGCAACTGTGCCATTTGTAGCTTCAGTTTCAGTTGCCCCTAACCGTTCAAGGACAGGAACTCCTGTTTCAGCAAATGCAGTCATGTTAGCTCAATCAGCAGCATCTCATACCCCTCCCCAAAATGTAGCTGTTCAGCCATCTGTAGCAGCTTCCCCACTGCCTCATGTAAGTATTTTTATTTTATTTTTAGAAGATTTATTTTAAGCTTAAAAAAAGAGTAGGTTATATATAATGGAGAAAAGAGCATCAGTGGTGGAACTTGATTTGATTGAAATAATTTGTTTTAAGCTAAGGGTTTTATAGAATTTGTTTTGTTTTGTTTTTTGTTTACTTTATAAAAATATGAAAATGTGTATCAATAATTGTATTAAACATTAATTTATTTATGCATCAATTTAAGTATAATTGACACATAAATAAATTAAATGGTTCTCAAAGTCTACATCAAAGGTGGACTAATAGTGGCCTGAGTGACACATGTGGCCTGCAAAGAGTTTTTTTTTTTTTTTTTTTTGTAGCCTGTAAAGAAAGTCAGAAATTCCACTTTGAATCAAGATTTCTTTTCCATGTGCAATCAAAAATTTGTCTTGTATTTTTCACTTCAAAGTGTCACACAGGGGTTTACAAAAGTAAGCGTGAAGTACACATCACTAAGGAAGAAGGAATTTAAAGTCATGAAGGATTACAGTACAAATATCCATGCCTTCTCCGGGATTGGAATCCAGGCCCTACGGCACTGCAGTGAGCATCACTAACCACTATACCGGATGGGCAGTCACTGCTGATATTGATACAGCACATCAATTGCTTGTGAATTTTTCTAATAAAGAATATCTTTATTTTTACGTGGATAATTTTCAATTATTTTTAAAGCCATATGTATTTATTCATATATATTTCTGTGTATATACATGAAGAATTATTGCACTGTTTTAAAAGGGAAAACTTTTATATTTCATTATATATATATATATAAATTAAAAATGTTGTACAAGTTTGAAGTGATTAGTGGAATAAGGCATTATTGTTAAAAATTTTATTCAAGTATGATTTGGTCATAAAATTAAAATTAAATGAAGTTTAGAATACACTGAATTAACAAAATGCAATGTTAAATTAAAATTTTTAAGCATAATTTATAGTTTTATTCATGGGTTCATTGTTATAAAACAAATAGTTAAAATAGTTCAAGCTAGATAACAAATTTGCTAGGTTTGACTTTCAATTTCTTCACTTGTCATATTTGATTAAGTGGTTTAGAGTAAGTTTGGTAATAGTTAGTTTAGTAAGTTCTATTGCCTTGTTGTGAGCACTTATCAAAAGTTTTTAACTATTTTGCTACTGGAAACATTGGATGAAATTAGAATGTCTAAATATGTATTTATCAGCTCTGTACTTGTTAAAATTTTAGAATAATAATTTTTTCATTTATTTTTAAAACTAATATTTTTGTAGAATGTAAAGTATGCTTTGTTCATGTCCAAACATCTACTACTCTCCTCACTACGATATTCACATAAATGCTCTATTGCTTTCATTTAAGCATTTTGATATTAAAAATAATAAATGTGGCTCACTTTTTTTATACTTTGTAGGATTAATAAAAGAAGAAAGAATAAGTTTTGTAAATATATATATTGGGTATAGTGTTATACTAACTATATTTCTTGGAGGAAAAAGTATTGTTACCCATGTTTAATCTCACCCCCCTCCCTCCTAAAAAGAGCTTTGTAATGATAAGTCACTTCATGTAATAAAATATATCAAATTATATGCTAATTTGAAGTCCTGTTGCTTCATTAAAATATCTAAAGCTTAGAACTCAGTTTTATTAAAGAATATTATTCTTTAAAATAACTGTAAACCACAATTAATTGCAGATAATTTGTTCACATTTCTAAATGCATTTGAGAAAGTTAATTTAATGCATCTAAGAAAGAAAAAGGATATAAAAAGTGTTTTAAAAATTCATTCTCATTTTTCAAGTTTGAGGTATATAAAAGAAAAATTAAACAGTTTATGTGTATCTTCGAGTTATATTAGCTAGAATCATTTTTGTATTTGATAAAAGTCTAAGATTTACATTTTATTAAATTCAAATTATTGCTGTAGCTTTGTAAATGTAATGATAAAAAGTCTGATCTTTGAACTATTTTTAATTTCATGTATGGAACTTTTTATATTTTTAAGGTTCAAGTTATTCAACAACCATTACAGAATCAGTATTTGCAGCATTTATATGCCCCTCAACAGCAGCACATGTTTCTCCCTGGCAACTTGACTCTTCAGCCTACTATTCAGAGTATAGGTGCTACTCCAGCAGGCATTAGCCTACAGTTACAAGGGAAAGGCATGGAAAATAAAGCAGCTACTCCAACCATCATTTCTGCAGCTCCGATGCAGACGGTAGGCCATTTAATTTCATTAATAAGTATTTTTTTCTTGATTATTAATAAATATTTTGCTTTTTATTTGTATGTAAACATTTAAAGAGTAAAATATCAGCCCAGCTGTCATCATTACTTGCCTGTACAGATATACTATTTGTGAAAGCCATTATTTTATGCATATTATACAGGGTGATTCATAATGAAGTGTACAGTTTCAATGCACTATAAATCAAGCATAATGTAAAATATTGTGTGTTACCTGTAACAGAAATATATGGGGGTATTATAAGTTTTGCCTTAGACATTTACAGATGTTCTATGAGTGAACTCTTAGTCACACAAGACACATTTTGCTAGTAACCCATTTTCGCCCAAACACGTGTTAAGGTACTTGAATCAAGTCTATTGATAGCTGCTTGATATGCTGTTTCAGCTGCGCTAAATCAACAGAAAGGGGAAGGATGAATACCTTGTCCCTTACATACCCCCACACGAAGAAATCACAAGGTATTAAGTCAGGACTGCTAAGTACATATTGATTGAATTTTATGCTGTAGTCTGCTGTCTATCCAATCCATCAAGGTAATTTTGCAGGTAGGCTGTCCAGTGTGGTGGTGCACCATCCAATTTGAGAATGAAATTATCGATATCATCCTATAACTGTAGCATCAACCACAGTAAAAAAAATGGCTCCTTTGAGAGTTTACTTCTAAGAAAGGTGTGTGAACACTTTCGGGACACTGACCAGAACATGATTTTCTTAATAGAATCTCGCACATGGCTATTGCCTGTGTCACTTCTGTCAGGGTGAGACACAAACTTTAAGAATACATCTACTTTACAGTTCTCTGAGGTAGTGTCTGTCTTTGACTGTTATTGTTTTACAGTGTCAGAAAAATGTATAACTCGTTATGAATCACTCTGTATAATTATATGCATCATTAATTAACTTAATTAAAAATTATTTCTGTGCATTTGCATTTTGAGTTTTAAAAGGAAAACACACTTAGACAACCTGACTGTTATAAAATATGAATTGAATATTTAATATTGAAAGTGTGAAAAAGTGTAATGCAATTTATTTTTTACCAAGTGATTCACTTTTATTTTTTACCTTTATTCATCTTCACCTTTTTTTTTTTTTTTAATAAAGGTATTAAATATAGTCAGATGAGAAATGTACACATGGAAGTTCCTTCCTTCCTTTATGGGACAACAGATTTTTAATTTTTTTTGCCATATAGATTACCCTTCAGTGCTTACATTTATGTGTTTTTATACTAAAACTCCCTTGCTCCCATAGGAGTAGGCTCTGCATGCCATTAAATCAGCTAAAATTTATGATAAACTTAGTGTACATTTCCCTAGACTGGGTAAGTTCAACTCAGCCTTTCATACCTTCATTGGGTCGATAAATGAGAACCAAGCTTGCTTTGGAACTAAACACTGGAGGTTTCCTGCCAGATTGACCACCTGACTGGAACATGTGCTCATGCACCTCAGCGCCCAAGATCACAAATACTGAGATGGGTTAAGTAGGCCTTAGACCTCGTGGGTTGTTGCGCCACTGAGTTTAGTATACTTTAAAAATGAATGAATCACCTATATTTCTCTGTCATAAGTATTTAACATTGAAAGTTTTATTTACATTTCTTTATGCTGCTGAAATGTGATTTGGGAAGCATTAAATTTATTTTATTTTTTAAGTTTTTTATCAAATGATTTTTTTTTTTATTTAACATCCGTTTTTATGCCCCTCTCGTGAAATTATTATAGTATTTTCCAAATGACATTTAATCTCATCTATAAATATTTCTTTAAATATTAACCTCATCTGTGAATATTTCTATTATTTTTAAACAGTGTGTGTGTGGGGGGGGGGAGACACAGAAGGTGATAGGTTTTTTTGCCTTTAAAAATAATTTTAGCTTCAGACATTTTATTCTACAAGTATCCTGTAATTTTAATATTTGTTATAAAAATTTTAATTTATTATTTTTTTAAAAAAATAATTTAATGAAAGATTTTTAAAATCATAATAAGAAAAGTTTTTTTTAGTTACTAGTTGACTCTGAGAAAGCAATTGGTTTGATATGTTGTTTTTTTTACAAAAATAATTTTAGAAAATTATTAATTTCTTTTTTTTTTTTTTTCAATTTGTTACCATAGAGATTTAATCATTGTTACTTCAAATATTTATTTCTCAATTTAGTTTTTTTTCTGTATATATTTCTCTCTTTAGGTTGGAAGTTTTGGTACACAAAATTTGATTCCAGCTAGTAGTCAGATGGCAGCTACTGCAAAGGCTTGTGTTCCTGGGCAGATGCTAGCTGCTTCATCAAAATCAACTGTTATACAGGGGCAATCTGGTTTTATTCCAGTTACATCATCAAATCAAACTGTTGTCATTGGACAGCTTGGTGTTCTATCAAATCCTCAGACTGTTTTACCTCATCAGGCTAAAGCAATTACAGATAGTCAGAAAGGAAAATCATATGTAAATAATTTTTATTATAAAATACAAGTTGTAAAAATATATTATAAAATATTTAGTAAAATAAGTATAAATTAAGAAAAATTTGAGAAATTGTAACTTTTTGTCTTTGAATTATTATTTTTAACCTTGATATTCACAATTTGATTGTTTTTTTAATTTAAAAAAAACGTATATAAATTTATTTATATTAAAAGCCTTAATCGTATACTTCATTTTCATCATATTTTCTTATTTTCAAATCGAAAACTTCTCTATGCGTAATTATATTTTAACCCTTCTGAAAAAATATTTAACAATTTATTTATCAGAATTATTTAGCACATTGATTTTTAAACTGTGGTCTGTGGATCCCTAGGGTCTGCAGCCCCTTTTTAGGGGGTCTGCGGCATCTCTCATGTAATGTTGAGATTTCCCTCCTTTACAGACTCTGATATTGTGGAGAATTTTAAAGATATGTCATTCTAGACTAAGTTTCTAAACGGTTCCCAGTGAAGAAACTCTACTAGAACTTGTATTTTGATCAAGAATATTAGTCGGGGAGGGATGTTCAAAATCGGGGGTGGGGGGCTGTGATGTCACCCTGATACATAAAGGGGGACCAGGGCGATCAAAAGTTTAAGAACCACTGACTTAGTAGATTAATATGCTTCATCAGCATTTAGTTTTTCATACATATTTGATATTGCATTTAGTAAATGTTTGTTACTGGTTCTTATGTATACATACAAAGTTCATTTTTTTTTTGTTAACATTCAGTAGCATGTAATAAATTAAGTAATGATAGAAGATATATATTTTTTACTTAACTATATTATTCTAGCTTAATAATGAGCATTGAAAATGTTTTTGACTTTTCTATTCAGCTTTATTTTATTTTATTAAACTTCAGAGTATTATTTTTTAAACCAACAAGTATTTATGAACACTTTGTATGGTAATTTATCTTGGATTCAAAGTTGCTTCCTTTCTAGCTCATTTCACAACCTGCCACTCTTCATCCTAAATCTCCTATCTTACCATCTCCAAGTGTTTCATGTGCTGGTCAAATGATTGCTACAAGTCAGCTAAAGCAAATACCAGCAGCTTCTCACATCCTTACCACACAAGCTCCTACTATGATAACAAATCAAGCCCAACTTTTAGGTAATTTATTTACATTCATTATTTACAATCTAATTTATGTAATTTTAATATCAAAATTATAACAATCTGTATTACTCTTATATTATACAAACAAAACTTTATGTACACTAGTAAATTTTATCCTGCGTCTCATTTTAGCATAAGAACTGTTTTGTTTCAACAAACATGAAAAAATGTTTAATTTTCCATTATTCCATAGTTAATTCTCTCATAGATTTATGTAACTACATTTATTTTTATACCTTTTATATATAAATTAAGATAGGTAAAATATTAAAGTAATAAATTGGAAAAAATATGTCTCAGAAGTTTTTTAAAGGTACATTTTGAAATTTTGAATAACTGAAGTATTAAAAGTGAATAAATTATTTAATTTTTCTTCAGATACTGTAAAAGTTCAACAAATTAATCTAATTTTTAAAAATTTGTTTTAATTTTTCTATTTCAACAATCAACAAAAGGCCAAATGACACAGAAAGAGTCACAAACACCAGTTCTAATGCCAAAAAATAGAATGGGAACTTGTTATTTTTGTATCTAATGTTATTGTGAGAATGCTCGTTAATAATATTCTTTGGTTTTCTACAGAAAACCATGAAATTATTGTAAAATCAACTATGTCAACTATACACTGTTTGTCATTTAAATTGCAACACTCCAAGAAGGAAAGCAAATACAAAAAAGATATTTAATGTATATAAACAGTATGGCATAAAGACAAAATGATTAAATTTGTAAGCAATTTGGGGATTTACAGGAGTGCAAAATTAGTAAAAAGAGTTCCCACCCCTGGTAGCTAAAACGGCCCTTACCTGATTAGGGATAGAGTCAAACTGGACTTGGATAAAAGAAGTGGGCAACTCATTCCATGCTGCTTCAAGTCTATGTCACACTTCATCAACTGTATTAGTTGGAGAAGAGTGCAGGTGTTTTCAATGGGTGACCGATTTGGAGACCTTGCAAAACAGGACAACAATCAAATACCCTGTGTATTAATGAAGGTCAAAACATGATATACAACATGTGGTCCTGCATTAACTTGCTAGTAGAGGGTGTTTCATAGACCTCATTGATAGGGCACAATCACTGGATCTAAGATGACAGAAATGTACCAATCTGTATTAAAATTATTATTGATCTGAACTAGAAGTGTGTGTTGTTTACCCAACATTTTCCCAAACCATCACACCAGGTGTAGCGCTCCTATGCCAATGTCAATCACAAGCATACAACGAGTGGTCTCCCCAGAGCCTCCAAACACTTATATGGCTGTCAGAAAACTGCACACAGAACTGGGACTTGTCTGAAAAGACTAAGACAATGTTATACCTCTCCTATATTCAGCTTTTTTTGTTTGGCACAACAGAGTCAATGTCTCTCTCTATACTGGATTGTAAAGGGAATCAAAAGTAATGGTCACCATGTTGACAGTCCATGCCACTACAAACATTGTTGCAACATACAAATATTAAGCATGCTGCAAACATGTCCATTTCCTAACTAATGGTCTGTGATGTGGTTGTAAGTTTTGGCAGAGACAACCTCTTAATTCATCTGTCTTCTCGGGCATTAGTCATGGGAGAGCTTGAAAATCCTGCATGCCAATCAGGATGACCTTCAGCAACCCATTGATTCCATATTCACTTGACAGTGGTTGGATTTCAACCAGTACAAAGGGATAACAAAAAAATTATCCACACTCTTGATAGGCAACGATCCTGCCTCAATCAAATTCCAATACTTGCTTGTGAGCATTGCTTTTTCTTATTCAAGGCATAGCACAATATTCTGAGCAAACTCCAACCTTATATATATATACAGAGCCTTTTCTAAATGGGAAATTCAGTACACAATTTTCTGTGGTTCTTCAGATGACATCTCTCCCTTCTTTAAATGTTCTGAAATAGTAATCATTTGCACGTCCCAACCTCTTCTACCTTTCATGTGAATTTGATATTTGTCAAATCATTCCCTCCTGATGTTGCAATTTTAATGGCTAGCAGTGTATTAAAAAACAATCATTTTTGGTTTCTTACTACGTTAAGTGAAAAATCTTGAAAATGAGAAAAGATATTAAACAAATAACATAAGCTGGAGTTCTGTCATCTTTATTCAAAAGACCAGTGATTACAAATGATGTTAAAAAAGTTATTCTATTTTTCAATTCTTCCAAACTTTGCATTTTTGCTTCAAAAAATAAGTTGTAAAGTGATTAAAATTTTAAAATTTGATTTTTTTTGTAGAAAATTTATTTACTATTCATTTTTATTTTATTCATTTGTAATATTTGCATTTATTGAAAAATTAAAAGATATAAGTCCCAAAATTAATTAGATATAAGTTGTGATTTCATCTTCTGTAATTGCTTCTTTTCTTTTACTATAGTTTTATAATTAATCAGTGTTAGGTTCAGTGTTTGCTTCTGATCAGTGTAAAATTTTCAGTCAAATGTACAATATTGGTTGTTGTTTTTTCTGTTTCACTTAACCAAGCAGTAAACATGTGGCTTCTATATTTAAATGATTTTTTTAAAATTTACAGGATCACTTCAAGCTTTAGGTGTTCCTCCTGGCATTACATGGGCTGCTCCTGGTTCATTGCATTCATCTGCACTGTTTGGACAAAATCCTATTTTCATTCGTAGTCAGCAGTCTGATATGTTCATACAGTCACCTCCACCTCAAGCAACCATTCATGCCGTACCTGTGGCTCCTCAGATACAGCAACAGCCTCAGCAGCAGCAACAACAACAACAAACACACCAGGTGCAACAGCAACAAGCTCAGCAGCAAGTTCAGCAACAGGTACAACAAACTCAGCAACAGCAGTCAGTTCAACAACAAACTCAACAACAAGTTCAGCAACAAGTTCAACAGCAACAACCAATTCAACAGCAAGTATCACAACAACAGCATGTGCAGCCACAAACTCAACCTATTATTTTACCAGCTCCTAGTACTCCTGCACCTTCAAGTTATAAAAGCAAGCCAGTACGTATACTAAAATATATTAAATTAATTTGAGCTAATTTTTAAACATATATATTATAAATAATATGGTTTAAACTTTTCAGGATGTTAATTCAAATATTAAATATGGCAAATTATTGTTATTTATTAGATTTTCAAAGATATGTCTCATTCAAATTTTATTCAGTTTAGTTAAGGAATGAGAGGTGAGAATGAGGGGAAAAATGAGAGATTAACTATTGCAATACTTTTGTTTATTTCTATTAATTTCAAATCTTTTAATAGCTAGTCTATTTAAAAGTTTGCTTTTGGAAAAGATTAAAGTTTGTTTAAATACAAAGCTAACTTGGTAAATATATTTTTTGATATATGAGTAAATGTCAAATTTTGTATACTGATTTTAAAAAGGATTTGAACATTAAAATATACAATAAATGGCTTACTCCCCCCTTTTAATATATGTGTGTGCACACTTAAAAAAAATATTTAAAGCAATATTTACTTACACAAAAAAATTATTATCTAACTTCTGTGTTTTCTATTTAATGAACAAAAGATATTTCTTAATTCCAAGAATTTAAAAATAATGTTTGTAAATGAGAATGAAGAAATATATTTAAAAATAATTAACTACATGTGTATGTGCAATTCTCCCATGTCATGAAATATTTAAAATTTAATTGCTGGTAATTTTAAATATTATGATCAAATAAAATACTAAATAGGAAATTTTGACTAAACAATTAAGATAAACTATGAACAACCATTAAAATTCTTAACTACTTTAACTCATTCTGGTTCTAGTACCTCTACTCTTCCTAAGAACTTTAAATAAAGCTGTATTTTCTAAATGGATTTTAGATCTAATATGTACTCCTAAGCTGAGGCCATTGATGTTCTCTAATATCCAGCAATTGTCAATAAGAGCAATATTAATAAAGGATAACTCAAGAAAAAGAAAATATCTCATAACAGTTTTATTGCTTTAAAAAAAATAGAGCTGTATTCTTTTCTTATAGTATTTAATACTTCATTAAAAGCATATAAAAGAATGGCAAACCAGTTGCTAAATTATCTAAATGATGTTACTGAAATGATGATACTATCTAAAATCAACTGCCACTCTTCATTAGCAAATAACTTTATTTACAACTACTAACACCTTATACTAAACTACCTCACATCTTGTACATTACTAAATTATCTCACAAACTTTACTCTCGAAATCTCTCACACTTCTATCTCCTATCATGCACATAACTCCCCTGCTCTTTCGGAGATACACTTGCAAAACACCGGTGTTGAAACAGCGCCATCCATTACTTTAACAGTTGCTTCACTTCTAATTTTAGGTTAGTTTTAGGGATATTTTATTAGTAGCAGCAATAGTATCATTGTCTATGTAGCTTTAAAGGAAACTATATACTTTGGCCTACAGACTGGGTGGCGTAGTTGGTTTGGCACTGGCCTTGTATGCCCAAGTTTGCAGATTCAACCCCGGCCCAAGTCGATAGATCTTCCTGTTGAAAAAAATCAACAGCATCCATGTTGTATGATTATACTGCATGTCAAAGATCCCTAAGTTGCCTGTTTAGCTTAGGTGGTTTCGGCAAAATTAAATTCTTCATACAGATTTGCATCGTCAGAGCTCAGTATTTCCTTCTGGGAAGGAAACTGAGCATTGAAACTGCATTGCGGCAATTAATATCTATCTATATAGAGCCACACTAGAAAGTGGTACGAGTTCCAGGTAAATTATAAGATAATTAAAAAAAATTATTAAAAACACTTAATTTTACTCAAAATTAACTTACTGTTTAATTTAAAACAAAATCTATATATAATTATTGCTATTATTCATTTTGCCAATATGAAGATAAAAATGTATATTGTAACTGGTTAAATTAAATAAGTAATGAAAAGGAAAATTTTTTAAAAATTTTTTCTTTGTGAAATCAATTTCTAGGGTTATTATAAATATACTATAGATAAAAAATTTTACCAAGAATATAATACTGAAAGAGGCAACATGAAAGTCTTGTCAAATGAAATATGGCAAATATGTTAAGTGTAGCTTTTTGCCTTTTGCTTTAAGATTTACAACTGTAGTTTCAAACTTTTAGATACCTTTATATATATTAAGAACTTAATTTAAAATTTTTTTTTCATCTAATATTTTTCATCAAGCCGACTGGGTGGTGTAGTTAGTTAGTCCCTGGTGTTTGTGGGTTTGATGTCTGCCCAAGTCGGTGGATTTTCATAATACAGAAAATTGACAGCGTTTGTGTTGTTTGATTATGTGGCATTTTAAAGATCTCAAGAGTATCTATTTGGCTTGGGTACTATTGGCAAAATTAAATTCCTAGTGCAGTTTCACTTAGTCTGAGCTCTGGGGCTTCCTCTTGGGGAGGAAACTGAGCATCAAAACTGCATTGTGACAGTTGATATCTACCTATGTCCTGCTGCACTATAGAGTGATACTAGTTCCTGGGAAATGAACAAAGTCTGCAATGGTAATTACCAATCACAGCCCCATTAGAAAAAAAATACACTTTGTTCTTTCAAGTTCTTATTTAATGAATAGTATAATGGGTTTCTCACTGATTTATATGTTTATTTATTGTTTAAAGAAGTTTTGTGTGTGTGTGTTTTAAAAATGGTTTGTATTTTTATTTTAAAACTAATACATATTGAAAATCACACTAAATTAAACAGAAATAGTTGAAAAATACTGACAATTTTTTAAAAAATTATTTTCAATCTTATTTCAGTGATAGCTTGGATGGAAAAATGTATTTGATTTGAAGAGATAATTGCATAAGAATTAGAGTATTTATTTTTGTAAGATGGCTTTTCTTAAATTATAATTTGAATTTTTGTACCTTTTTATGATTTTTAAAATTTGTGTAAATCTGCAAATAATAGTGCAAGAAAACTTGAGAAAATTATGACGGGAAAAGTTTTAAATAATTTGTTTCCAATGCAGAGAGTAAAAATATGATGAGTACTTTACATTTTTCAATGTTTTTCAAAGCATAATTAACAAAGATGAGTCTTTCTTTGTGAAATTTTAGATTTTAATTTTTATTGTAAGTATTAAAAAAGTTTGTTACATAACCTCAGCCAAAAGAAAATTCTAATTTTGGAACTAGTAGTTCTGCAACAAGCAAGCATAAAATTCAATATTTTTTCTAATTGATTTTGATGATGTATTCTAGTTTATAGTTTTACCCCCCCCCCTTGTTCTTTTTATAGAAAAGTCAATGTTCATTTAACATTAGAGGTGTATCAAAATGTTGAATAGTGTGGATCTAAAAAAAGTTTTTTTTTCGGAATTTCACAACTTAACTTATGTGTAAAAGATATTCTCTATTATATAGGTGAAGAGAAAAATAAATTTTTATGTGAAAAACTGCCGCAAGCAGAAGAAAATTTAGGTATTGGAGCTTTTTTGTGGTAAAAAGTTAAAGTACTTTTTGTTGAAGAAAAACAGGTATTTCACTAAACTAAACTCTGTGGCACTACAGCTGATGAGGGCCAAGACCTACTGTGCCTATCTCAGTATACGTGACCATTGGGTGCTTAGTTGCATGAGCAGATATCCCAATCAAGTGGTCAGTCTGAAGCGAAACCCTCAGTGTTTAGTCCCCAAAGGAAGCTTGGTTCTCATTTTATCGACCAATTGAAGGGGTGAAGGGCGGAGTCTACCTTGCCCAGGCCAATGGTAGAAACCCAAACCTGTGGTCTTTAAGCGTGATACGCTACCACTGGGCCTTATTTTTTTACTACTTTTTAATATTTATTGCAAAGGAGAACACCTGCTAAATATTTACAAGAATAAATGTGTCAGGTACATTAAACAGCTTCTTTAATATTAAAACACTACTGCGAAATGAGTGGGAGTTATGTTAGTGTCTAACATGAGGGCTATTGGCGATGGACCATGGTCAAGTGAGAAGGGCAACATCTGATTCCCCCTCTCTCAACTTGCACACCTACCAATGGGAGGATGTTTGAGCCTTGACAAATTTAACATGTCTAGCCTTGTACTCGCTGGGTCTTCTGCAGCACAAGGCTCATGACATGTTAGCCATAAGTTGGTGACCTTGACAATTTGGCTACCACATTATCTATTGTCAAAAACTGCAGTACATGATAAAGGGAAAAAAGCTTAGTTTGGATTGATTTGACAGTACAGAGAGAGAGTAGGGGCTATGAAACTTTGTAATATACATTGTACTACTCACTACTTGATTCTCACCAATCAGTAATCATCACTTTTGGTTATTGAAATTGTAAAAAATTAATTTTATTGAGTTAAAAATCATCTAACTAAAATTAAGTATTTTTTGTTTTTTCAAAAATTCCATGGCTTTGTGATAATATTAAATGTTGAATTTTTTTTAAAAAAATTATTTTCTCTTGAATCTCCATACCACTGAAAATTTTTTCCTCATACATAAGTTTTAATAATAAGAATTTTTTTTCTCCATATAACCACAGTCCTTAAGTGTTAGTTTCCAACCTATTAGTGAGTCTGACCATTGTAGCCAAATGGTTATGGTCGTGAACTTGTAGCCGGCATTATTTTTCACTGGAACTCTTAAATTGCATTTTTTCTTGCTTCTCTTTATCAATTCCCTTTTTAAAAGGAACAGGAATATCTTGATACATTTGCTTATGCTTTACTTGTGTTAATTTATTAAATTAGCATTTCATACATCATCACACATGAATGTTATTCACAATGACTTATTTTCATTTAACTAAAACGTAATGATGTGATTGAAACAATTCTTGAAATATAGGATTTCCTAGCATTTCAATGGTCTTATTTTTGTTTAAGTTAATAATTATATCATTTTATTCTGTAACTACTACCAGCAAATTCTTATTAAATCTGATTAGAAATCTGTGAGCCCATGTATTGTCATGAATTTTAAATTCAGAATTTGATTAACTATTTAACTTTAGAAAAAAAATACTATGTGTCATATTATCCAACATAATTTCATTGAATTGCTTTTTGTTAATCATTCATGTAGTATTAGTCACATTAATAAATTCCCTAATATTAGTCTCCTCTCCCCCTTTTTGTGTCAGCTTTGACTTATAGCTCATTTTTCTTGTAAATATTATGTATTGCACAATTTTGTTTTAAAATAAAGACGTTTGGAAGCAATGAAGGCTTTTTAAAATAACTAGTCTAATTTACTACTTTTTATTTGCATATTTTTTTTTTTACTTTTTAAAAATGTTACAAAAACAGGCTGCTTTTTAGCAAATTTTGCCAGCTCTACTTGAAAACATAAGAATTTGCAGAGAAAAAAAAATTTCCTCCTCTTACATTAAAAAAATGCACAGTTTGTGCTCTATTTTTTTTTTACATCGCCAAGGTTGGGTCTGTGGTTTCTGTCTATGAATAGATGGAAAAATCCAGAAAAGTGCATTTCTTAAAAAAAAAAAAATAATAATTGAACCTATAAAATTTTAAAAATGCAGATCTAAATAGTTTATTGACTATAACTTTTCTTTTATTAAAAAATTAACAGAATCTTTGATAATTTTAATGTGTAACACAATGCTTAGTCACATATATCCTTCATCATATTTTGGGGTGTTAAACAAGTTTTTTATTGGAAATTTGTGATAATTTGACTTAATGCATCTATTTTAAAAGTTACCTTACTTTTTATAGAGTTTAAATTAAAAATAATTCCATTTTAAGAAATTATAGATCTGAAAGAGTATGTTGAATATTTTTATATTTTTTTGTAAGAAATACTGTATTTCCAGTGGCTGTTACATTAAATTTTCTCTTCATTTTCTTTTATACTTATATATGTTCTTGTTTTCTGTAGCCTATACGGCCTGGCAGTTCTGTTGCTACTCAAACAATCGTATCTACATCTGCAGCAACAAGTACAAGTACTGCCATAAGTAAAACTCAGGTAACTTTTGTTTATTTTTTAAATTGTTTCTATTTTTCTTCTAAAATAAGGTATTAAATTATGTATTTTGTAAATGATTATATTGTGTTCAATTTTTTTACCTGAATGAAGTTAAATTGCACTGCAATAAATATGAATCTAAAGTATATGGGACTTCTTTAATAACAGTATGCTTCCCATTTTTACATTATTTTAAAATTATGGCAAATAGTTATTTGGCAGTCATTCTAATGTTATTGTGCTGTAATACTGATGCCCCCACTTGGTGAAATTTTACAACTCCAATGTGTACCGATATCAGATTATTTCATTTTTTTGTATGTATAACCATAAGATTATCATAAAGCAAAAGAATAATGAATTAGTTATTAAAAAATCAGGAAGAGATAAAATTTTGGTTACTTACATAATATATGGTGGACAAATTTTGCTAAATAAAAAGGCATCGCCAATTAAAAAAATGTTGTCAAATGCTATCATTATTACTATTATGGTGCTCAAATGTGTATGGGAATGGGTTCCACTTTTGCCTGTATATCACAGCATTTGGTGACATATCTTGAATTGATGAAATTGATCAATAGTACAATACATAAATACCAAACTTTAAATATTAGAAAAAAGGAATATTTAAATGTGAGAGAAAAAACCGTTTTCTCTCTCATCTAAATATTCCTTTTTTCTAATATTTAAATTTTGATACTTAAACCTTTTTCTCTCTCACACATGTATATAAATGGTACGCTGTAGAGGGAGCCCAACGCCTGACTAATGCCCAATATGGCTTAGGGCCCAAAATCTGATGTTCTCCTGTTACGCCACTGATGGCATGTATGGTACTGTCCACAAATTTTGTCAAATCAAAAAATGTCATTTTATGCTGAAACAAAACTATTGTGTTTGTACTTGCGTGGGAATAGTTTTATCAAAAAGGCGAAATAGTTATTTGATTTTTTTCATTAGACAAATTAGTTGACATGGTATAATATGTACCATATATATGTATACACTATCTACCAATAAGTAATTGGACACCTGTGATAAAAGAAGTAAACAACATGAATTAATATTCAATAAGTAGTGAAGCCTAAACCTGAGACAATTGCAACCTTAACCCTCCTGGGCATGTTTTCCACAAGTGTTTGGATGATGGACAATGATATTTTTTCCCACTTGGCTTGGAGAAGACAAAAGTGTTCTCTAGGCATACACCATACCCAGACACTGCTATCTGACTGGTAGAGATTGAATCTTGACTCATTGCTCCAGAGAACCTGTTTCACAACCCTTCTATGGTCTGATTTCAAAGTGCCTTGCAACAGCTGAATGGAACAGTGAGGTTGGATTTTGTAATTGAAGGCTTATGGGTGGCAGCATGACTATGGAAACCTAGCAAATGTGTGCTTCCTTGTAAATGATAATTATCTAAACAGCCCTGGTTTGCTTGTCGGGACTTCTGGAGTATGTGGGCTATTGGTTTGGTACAGTTTTTCAGAAATTCTGTGGACAGCATTTGTCAGTCTCTATTTCTTAATTACGTGGGTCTACTGGGTCAAAGCAGATTCCAACAACCACCACTCACCTACCACTTTTTAATCACAAAAGCCACTGTCGATTTTAGGATGTTTAACTCACAGATATGTCCCTTATTAATCTGCCATTTCTCTGATATCCAACAATTACGTCCTTTTAAAAGTCAAACAGCTATGAATTTTGTCACATCTTTACTTGATTAATGCCAATATTGTTTCCTACAAGATAATTAAGTACAGAAGGCGTGATGCTCATCAGAATCACAAATATCCTCATTTGTATGGGAGTCCAAATACTTATTGATAGATATTGTGTATATATACATGTAAATAAAATTAAACAAGATTTTTTTTTTTTTTAAATCTATCAAAGGATTCTTGATTATTATTATATTATTGATATTTTGAGATTAAAATGACTTATAACTGACTTCCAATTCAGCAAAAATTATCTTGTAATTGCTGTAATAATATTTTCTTTTGAATTTAAATGCTTGAAAAATAATTAAGCTACTAAGAAAGGTTTGAAAAGAGACATGTTGATGTATTTTATGTATGTGCTAATTTTTGTAGTTTTCTTTTTAATGTTGTAGAGCAAACCAAGGTCCCGGTTTCTTCATTGTCGAACTGTATCAATTCCAACAAGTTCATCTCATTCACAGACAGCTACAACACAGACACAAACACAACCACCCCCAAGCCAGAAAGCCGACGCAGCCAACCAGACTAAACCAACTTCAGAACCCAAATTGGCTTCAATTTATAATAAAATATTAGGTGAGATATGCATTTAATAAAAAATTGCATATAAGCATCTGTTAACATGTTTTAATTTAAAGTTGAAACTTATCAGTTATAGAGACAATTAAGCTAAACACATGGCAACACATAGAAAATATGCCAAGTTCTGTCATTGTTTTTGTAGGGATTTATTTTTTTGGATAATTAATGCCTATGTTCATATTGTCAATATGTCAGAAAAGCAGTCACCAGCTCTTAGTCCCTATAACTGAAAAAAATCTATAAATTACTAATATACTGCTGGCCACATCTAAAATGCATCTTGAAAAAAGCATCAAATGGATTTTTCAATGCAAAAGCATCAAAAGTTTCATAGTTCTTAAGAGATGTATTAAAGTGCATATGCAAACAATGTGCACTATAAATACTACTAAAAGCACTTTATAAAGGAAAAATTAATCGAATGCTGTTTTTTTAGAGCTGTGTCTGAAGCATTTTGTTTATAACACAATGCACAGATTATGACTTTTTTTTCTAGGTAGCCATAATAAAATAGATTTATTCAATTTTTAATTAAGGATGTGTTTTTTTAGGTCAATCTTGTGGAATATGTATAATTTTCCTAAAATCTTATGCATGTATATAAAAGAGTTTCACTGTAAAATATAATTTCTCTTGAGAATTTTAATTGGCCTAGATAAAATTTCATATGAAAAATTACATTTTATCTAAATATATGATTAGCTTGAATTCAATACCATGAAAATTGAACACAATACATTCCCTTGTTGTATATTTGTAAAATTTGTTAACCCAAGAAAGAGCATTATGAAGCCATTTTTCAAAATTTCATTATCTTGAATCTTATTTGTAATATCTTGAAAATATGCCCATTAAATGAGAATGTAAGAATTGTAGGCTATTAGTAATTTTGTATAAAATACTGAAATGATTAAGTAACCATTTAAGTAAGTACCAGCAGTTATGGAAAGTGGCATATTTTCTGGAGTGAGAAGAAATTCAGAGTGAGTTAAAGTGGAAGGAAGGCATACTGATGCAATTTTGTGTTATAAATATGATCAAATTTAAAAGTATTTTTATATGACTATGGTGCTAACATTTTTGTCACAAGGTATCTGAAACATTTTTAAAGATGTTTATTTTTGACATTTGAGATATAGATATATATATATATTTAACTTTGTCTTTTTCAGAGCATGCTTAGGGGTAAAAAAAATCCTGAACAATTTGTTACTGTTTGTTGAAGTTATCACTAAATGCTTTTAAAAATTTACCTACTCCTTGTTAGATCCTAGCATCAAATTTAGAATATGTATATAATTTAGAATTTCTAAATACTTTTCTTTTCATTTTCCTATCAAAACTTTCTCAAACTCTTGAGTATTTAATACTCAAAATGCAATATTTGCTTATAGAACCATTCAACAAATCAGCTGCAACTGAAACTGCCTTTTCCCCATCTGCATCAGATCCCATTGAAATTGAGGTTGCTCAAACAGCTGAGCCTGAGGAACCTGTATCAACCCCTGATGTTGCTATAGTCACTCCATCTCCTGCAGTGCCACTTATTGATGATTGTATGCAAGTGGATGTAGTGGAAGAACCTGAAGCCGCCCCTTCTCCACCATTACCTGCACCAGTTCCTGTTGAAAAAGTCATTCCAAGTCGAAAAGAAGTTGAAGCGGATAATATAGGCATTGTGATGCCAATGCCAGAAATAACTGTAAAAGAAAAGCAACCTCAAAAAGCAATTGTTAAACCTCATGTTCTTACACATGTAATTGAAGGATTTGTTATTCAAGAAGGTTCAGAACCCTTTCCAGTAAGAATTTTTAATTCATGGCTTAGTTAAATTCAAGTGATTGTATGCTATTAAACATTTTTATATGTAGATTTTACTTATAAATCATGATGTAATTTGAAAATTTATAGTGTTAGCCTCTTTCTGTGTGTAAGATTTATTTTTTCAGTTTTGCAATTGATTTTTTATTTCAAATTTTGAAATGAAATCACACATATACATTTATAAAATTGAATACATTATTTTAGTTATTAATATACTTTGAAAATGAAACAATATATTTGTGAAAAATAATTTAATATTCCATATAGGATTCTAAATTATGAAACAAGTTACTTTTTCATACTGTAAACTTGTTTTTCACTTAAAATCAAGTTAGTATTTTACTGAAATAATTTTAAAGTGAATAAAATTGTACCACGTTACTCATGTAGTTATTGTTGGAATTATGGGAGAATTTTGTACAGGGAAAAAAGTATAATATAATCAAACAATATGAATATGATTCTTCTTAATAAGTTCATATGCTCATAATAATAATGTCAAAAGTACTATGAAGAACAATTTTTATAGTGTTTTTATAATTTGTATTTTAATTTAAATTTTATAACTAACTGGTACCTAAGAATAACACATGAAAATATTTTTTAAAATTTAATCAAATGCAAATCGATAAAAATTGAAAGCATTTATTCTGAAGTAAATTATATTTTATACCAAAATATATCATTTTTAACATTTGTATTTTATTTATTTTGCATTTTTCAGGTAACTTTACCTTCATATAGCATAACAGCAAAAGAGGAAGTGGTTGAAAAATCTATGGAACCTTATAGTAGTGCCCAAACTACAGGTATAGATGAATTTTGAATCTGTGGGAGGGTTAGAATATAAAATTTCTTTGAACAATAATTTCTTTTCTCAGTATTTAGTTAGAAAAAAAATAACATTTCCTAGGTTTTTAGTATATACTCATGAATGAATTAAAGTTTGAAAATCAGAATTAAGAATATAAGCCATGAAATTTACAGTTTGGTAGGAAACCTTTTCATTTTTATTTCAGCTTTATAAAAGGGGTTGCAAGCATGGAAGAAATATGCTGAAATTGCATTAGTTATAACTCATAATTTATAAGAATGTAATATGTAATTCTTTTTCTTTCTTATTTTTTTTTTTAAAAAGTGAGTTAGACAAGTCACGTATATTTAATACTCTTTTGAAAAAATCTTTTAGAAAATTTTCTTTCCTCAAGAATGTAATCTGAAATAAATTTTGAATCATGTCATTGTATATATGTGATTAAAAAATGTTAAATTAATGAGCTAAATTTATTAAATACCCATTCTCCTTTCTGATTAAAATCCAAAGACTAAATGGAAAATTTGTTTGTGTGACATTTTATGACTGTAAGATCTTTAATCTATTTTAAAAATCTATTATTATCTATAATTCCTTTTACTAATATTCAACTTTATTTTTATCTCTCATATATAATTATAGTTTATTTATACTAACATGTAGAAAAAGTGTCAAAGCAGAAACCACAGGTGCAGGGTCCTGGAGAATATTCTCCTCCCCTTTAATCCATGCCTAAATTTTGGAGGGGAAGAGAGGTGGTGTCACCATTTATCATATAGAAGACTAACTGGTCTCAGGCAACTTTCCTTCCTTCCCTTCAGGAAGGACACAACAACAACAGCTAAAATGTCAATATTTTAATTTCTAAGTGTATGTTAAGAATAAACATAAATTTTAAAAAACTAATGTAAATATTTAATTTATTCATCAAATTCTTATTTGTGTTACAGAAATGGCAGTTACAAAAAAGAAGGAAAAGATACCCAAAATACGAGGGGGACCTGTAGAACTTGCGAAATGTGAATTTTGTGGCAAACTTGGACCAAAAGCAAAATTCAAACGTTCCAAGCGTTTTTGCTCTACATCTTGTGCTAAAAGATTCAATGCTGGTCTTACTAAACGTTTTTCTATCATTTTACCAGATCAAGAACAAAAACCAGGTTTATATATGCTTTATTACATCCTTGTTTTAACATTGAAAAAATTGTGCTCAAAACATGTATGATCACACATTCTTTAATTAGCATTTAATCCTCTTGAAATAAATGCATTAAAACCTTGTATTGTGTAAACTTAAAATCTGTGCTAATCAATTTATCTTTATTTAAATAGTCAAAAAAATATAGTTAAATATATCAAAGCATTGTGAATTTTTAGGTGTAATGATGATATTTGTAAATAATTAAGAAATTATTGCATGGGTTGAAGTTATTGATTTATTTATAAAGTTGTATTTTTCATAAACTGTTAATAATACTAAAAAAGAATTAAATGCTGTTTAAAATTTTTTATCCAAATAGGTTTTTTCATCTGAAATCATTTGTTATATTATGCTTCATGGGATCAAAATGACATTTATAGGATGGTTTTGATTTTTAATTTGCATTTCTGAGAATTTATTTATTATTCTTTAGAATATTTGGTATGTTAAACATACTATACTCAGTTTCAATCTCCCCCCCCCACCCTTTAAATGGAATGTTATTTATGTTTATGAAAATATAAATTCTATAATTTCTATGTAAAAGAACTGAATTCTTGAAGAATATTAATGTACTGTTGAATCTTCAAAAGGGCATTTTAGGATCAAAATCCAATTTAAACTTTAAATATGAAAAATATTCAATTTTAATAATTTTATTTTTCTATGTTTATTTGTGTAGGTGAAGAAATAAGAAAACATAAAAAGAAAGGCAGTAGTAAAAAAGGTATGTCAAACCTATGACTTAATTTCATCGTAATTTTTAATCAAGAAAAGAAAATTTAATATTTTGGTTTTTGTTAATAGACTATTTTAAAAAATGTGATATTTGGGCAAAAAATTTCCACATTTTTTTTTTGTTATTATTTAATTTTAGTAAATGAATTCATATTAAAACTAAAAATTTTGCATAGCTAATTTTTTTATTTTTAGTGATATGCATATCTAAATTTTGTGTTATCTCATTCGTAAGTAATGCAGATATCAAGTATATTTTCAGCTTGGTTATAGTATATACTAAAACACAGCATTCATTAGTTAATTTTTAAGATTACTTAAATGGAGTCTTTACAAGTGATGGATCTATATAATTTATCAATAATTTAATAAGTGCAGTGTGTGAAATTGTCAGTAATATTTATTTCACTTTGGAGTCATAAAGTTTTTGTTTAGTAAAATAAGTATATTTATTTATACACAAAGTTAATCAGATTGTCAAATATTTTAAATAAAACAATTTAAGTAGCATAAATGTCGACAAGCTGTTAACTTATGTAAAATGTACCAAAACAGTTCATTGATTATTTTCTAATTAATTCTTATTCAACAAAAACTTTCAATTTCAGGAGGGAAATCTAAAAAGAAGAAGCTTGGGTTGAAATCTAAGAAAAGCTGGAAAAAATCTGAAAGTAAGCTGTATGAAGAAAAAGAATGGGTACGTAAAATTTTTGAATTTTTCTCTAATAACGTAAAAACATCAATTTCAATTTTTGTCTTTTGCAATGATTCAGATTCTTTCCAAACTTGTAAGCATTTACTTGGGCAATCTTAGTTGATTATTGATATTTTTTTAAAATATAATATAAAAAGATTAATGGGATTTTTTAAAATGTGATGAAGTTTGTAGAAAAATAAAATTCTGCACTTTGTTTTTTATCTAATTTTTTAGTGAAAAAGCATAGTTGTAAAAAAATGTACATTCTTGACATTTTAAACAGTTTATCTTTACATAATGTTATTCTTTTTTTTTTTTTTTCATTTTAAGAAAATTTTAAAACAGTTCAAATCAAAACTTTTTGAAGCATTGTTGATATAAAATCAATAAGTTCTTTGTTGTGAAACTACAAGCTTTAATTTTCTTTAAATTTTAAGGACATTATTTTAATTAATTTTTCATTTAAATAATTTATAGGTTTTATCTAAAATTCCTTTAGTTATTTTTTAACTAAATTAAAATTCTAATACATTGTTAAAAAAATTTCCAAAATTTGTCAGCAGCATTCAAAAGTATTAAATTTTGATTTTTATAAGAGATATCTTAAGTTTTACACAGAATTGAAAATAATCTAGTGAGTTTGAAGACTTATATGAATATGGTATAAAATATATTTTTATATTTACTTCTCTAAGAATATTCAAACTTTACAACCTATACAACCCATGCAAGAAGAAATAATTGAAAGTAAAGTAGAGATTCCTGAAGAACCAGTTGAGGAAGTTCCCAGCATGGAAGTAGAAGAGAGTTCAACTCCGATGGTTTGCAAAGAAGAGGAGGAGGAGGAGGAAGAGAGCCGTCCACCCTCTCCAGTTGTTGTATCAGTTGAAGAAGAAGTACAACAACCACCTGTTTCTCATACTGAGTTTGCTTCTAAATCTCCTTTGAAATGGACGGTTAGTATATTTTTCTTTTATTGTGAACAAATATAAAAAGTTAAAATCTATGCAAATATTATTAGAATAGACATTGTTGAGTTAAATTCTCTTAAAATGATTCTTTTTCACATGTGCACATATAACATATTATCTAACTCAAGTATCCAAAATAATATACTTAATAATTTATTACTTCAGATAGCAAGCTATAAAGTTATTTATATATTTTGAACAAAGAAATCCGAAATTTGCACTATGTATTGAATTCATTTGTAACTAAAACTTGGCTGAATAAGGAAATTATTTTCTTAAATTATTCATTATACTTTAGTTTAGTTTAAAATTTTATATTTGAGTTTTTACAATTTTTTTATGGAAAAGATAATGTGTGATCAAGGTAATATTTTCAATTATTTCCAAATATTTCATAATCATCAAGATATGGCAATGCTTATTTACCTGTTACTTTTCCCATTTTTATCTTGTAAAAATTTTTAAAGTAAATAAATTGATTTACAAGAATAAGTTTATTATTAAAAAGACTTAAATTTTGTGTGCTTATTGATTAACGCCTTTTAACTGCTGTTTCCGTATTTATATGCCTTGTTCAGCTGTTGCATTGACTGCCCCAGGGATATATGTATGCCTTTTCAAATTATAAATCCTTGCTTTGAGCTGCTATCTATAAAAAGCTACTCTGAAAACTTTTGAATGCAGCAAAATAACCTGCACAGTGTTTGCATAGGATTTATTTATTTCAGAGAATGGTTTACTTATGTATGCCTTTTTCTGTTCTTTCAATATACCACCTTACTGTGTATGCCTGCGTGAAAAAAAGTGGCACTTTGGAGTGAATCATGCAACTTTTACTTGCAGTTAAGGGATTAAATGGACTTTAGTATAATTTAATTTAGCTTTTGATAAGTTAAGAATTTAATATATAAATTCTCATATTGTAATTTCATTTATCACTGTTGAATGGTTTTTAAATTTTCTCCTAAATGTATGCTTAGTCTTAAGTTCCAGATATATTTTGATCCATCCATTTATGATGGTCAAATGTCTTAATTTGTTTCTTGTATATGTATATTATTTTTGACATTTTAAAGTTATATTTCTAATTTAGATGTGAAATTTAAATAAACATATTTATATATATATATATATTAAGTCTTATTGGACCAAACTTTGTAATGGGGCCTCTCATTTTATATGAGGCCATATTATAAAGGGTTTTTTTTCTTTCTCAATATGAAAAACTAGTCACAGGGAGAATTTATTTTATACTAGTAGGAATTATAAATTCACTAGGTTTTATTCATTATGGTAAAAATATGTGTGGATTTAATTGAAAAATAATTTAACAATTTTGAAAGACTGTTTTACAAGAGTTTTACTGTTTTATTTTATCTATTATGTTAATGTTTATTTACATTTAATAAGAAAAATAATGAGTTAACTAACTTTTTAATGTAAGCTCACAAATTTTTTTAAAAAAATCATACCATTATGCATTTCTATCCCCTTTTCAGGGTATTTTATGATTTTGTGTATGAATATATACTGTTTATATATAAATAAATTATCAATATCTAAGTCCTCTAGCATTAAGCTTTCAATTGTACTGAAAAACATTCTTATAATCTTCACCTCGTGATTTAAAAAGGACAGGACTTGAATTTCTAATATTGAAATAGAATTACCTTATGCTTCTGTTACCTCTCCTCCAAAGTGGATTTCTGCAAAACCCTTTCCAAGTGGATCGCTACTCAATAAAATAAACTTGCTTGCCAAATTTCAAGTTTTGCTTTTAAGTGTAATAGTTAAAAAATCGGAATATTTATATGTAACGCCCTTTATCCCCTCGGAGATTGATTTCCACAAAACTTCTTTTGTAGCAAATCTCTATTCCATGGAAGGAATATGCCTAACAAATTTCAAGTTGTTCGGTCTAATAGTTCGGAAGATATTATGATGTGTGAATAAGTTACTTTTCTCCTTTATATATATAAATTGATAGTATATATTTCCATATAAATTAAATTTTCATATTTATGTGTTTTTGTTTGCAGAATTGCCAAATAGTACAAAATTGCTTTCTTTTAGTTTTTGAAATTCTTGTATTTCACCTTAAAAAATATGTATATAACTTGTGGGTACTTGTATCTTGTTGCTTGTTTTATTGAAGTGAAAGATTTTTTTTATTGATATATTTATTTATCTGATTATAAAGATTTCATTAACAATTGCTCTTTAACTGTCAAATAATTATTTTATTTTATATTTATAGACTATTTGTTTCTTTTTTTTAGGTAACTGATGTTGTTGACTTTGTTCGGGATATGCCTGGTTGTTCAGATTATGCAGATGAATTCAGAGCTCAAGAAATAGATGGACAAGCACTTTTGCTTTTGAAAGAAGATCATCTAATGAGTCTCATGAGCATGAAATTGGGCCCTGCTTTAAAAGTTTGTGCTCGTATTAACTCCATGAGAGATGAAGTCAGCCATTAAGCTTAGGTGCTATGATTTTTGCTATTTTTGATGCTGATGATTCTAATACCATTTGACTTTTAGAAAGCATTTGAGCTTGATACTTTTGGTGAACACAATTATTCTCTGGTGTAATGATTTGAGAACACTGTATTGTATAAAATATTTATAGTGTTGCTAAAAAATGCTTGAATCTTTGGTAATTCTGGAGGTGGCACTGCTTCTTCAGTTTTGAAGATTCATTTTTTTTATTTCAAAGCTTTCCAAGCATCATGAGTAAACATTGGTTTCCATGTGAAACAGAGTATTGAGTAATATCTTTTAACATTGTCTAATATAAATGAATAATACTCACTTTTTAAATTATTACCACTCTAAGACTCATAACTATGATTTTCATACATCTGTTTCTCATTTCATCATTTTTTATTTTCGTATTTCAAAGCATGTTTTCTAAACATTCCTTTTATAATTAGATGTGTTATATGAAAAGTAATATGGTATTAAAACACAACTTGATTACTTCATTTCCAAATAAATGAAGTAGTTGAATTGAATGCAATTGTAATAGTGTAAAAAACGTGTAATAGGTATTAAATTATAATTTTTCTTCAACTGTACAAGACTGAAATATAACTGTTTTCTAATATAATTAATCTTAAAAAGAACTAATGGAAGAAAATGTCTTTACTTTAAGATATTTTATAGTTAAAAGGTGTCTCATCGCACACGAAGAAAGTAAACACATATTTTCTTTGAATCAAGAAGATAACTTTATCTGTGCAAATAACTTCCTACCTTTTTGTTAGATATTGAGGGTAAAATTTATCTATATTGTAAGAAGTTATTCTTCCCAAAGCTGATCATTTGAATGAGAAAGAAAATGATCAGTTCTTTTGAACTCGGTGAAAATAAATAATCAAAATATAAAGAAATTTAATATTTTTCTGTGTATATGAAAGAACATACTTAAATTAAATGATAAAGATTTTTTTAAATTAGGAATCTGATTAAGTTATGTGTATACCGTATATTTCCGTGAATAAGCTGGGGATTTTGGGAACATTTTTAGAGTTAAAAAGTAGGTCAGCTTATATATATATATGAATCTGCTAATCTATAAAAAAAAGGCAACTTAGAGAAATTTTTTTTTAACGTTTTTTCTTAGTTATGCTTTAGGGATTTTATTCTTAATTTATTGGATGTTTTTGTAGGAACTTTTATTCTAAAAAGGAAAGAGAAAAACCACACAAAAAAAATCCTTCAAAATCAGTGTCAGAATCTGAGTTTACAAACAGTTCATAAATTTCACACTCACTCATTGGGATGTTTGAATGCATATGAAATATAGGCATGGGAAATATACATCATGAAATATAGGTCAGTGATCAGGGACTACTTTCTTTTATTTTGGCATCTCACCTAATTCAAAATGTTTTTTCATCCACTCAAGCTTTTTCTTGTTTACAGAGAAATAAATGCCTAGCAGCCATACTGTTACTAAAATTTTCAGCAAGCATGATCACTTTAAGCAAATGGCATACAGACTTCCTTCATGGAGTTGTTACTTACACCACTTGATCAACAGTAACATCAGATTATGGCTCACGAAATTCATTGTGGTAAGGAGTTAGATTTATGCCTGGTGTTAGCCTAGCTTTGAGTGCCATGCAGGTGACAGTGCAATTTGGCTCATTTCTCTCCCAATTTTGAAGGAGAACAATCTGGGCATGGTCTAGGGCCCACATCTCTTTACCTTCTACCAACCTCATGAGAGGACTTGCAGCTCCACGGCTATTTAGAGTACCCCCATGCCACAAAGGCACAAAACATTTACAAACATACATGCCTTCTCTGAGATTCAAACCCGGGCCCAACAGCAGAGCAGTCAAGGTTCCATATACTATACTGTATAGTTGGCCTTTTATGGGGTAGAAGATGCTGATGTTTTTCTATGTACAAGTTTCTCTTCCCACTCATTTTCCTAACAAATACAAAAAATGGAACAGAAAGTAAAAAAGGATATATATTACATGACAAATGGATGGAAAAATGGTGTTAATTTCAATTAGGATTACCAAAAATAAAGTTATCATTGTTTTACTTTACAACAGTTTGATTGGAAAATATTTCACCCATTTTACCTACTTGGAAACATTTTTCTCTTATGGTGGCATTTTTAAATGTTTTTTTTAATTCGATTTATATGTTTGTTTTAAATTTTGGTAAGCTTCTCTCAGATCTCTTCTCAGCTTCTACAGGGATCGGCTTATTTTCGGAAATATATTGTTAGTTTATTAAGTGAATTCATCTAGTATGAGTTAAATATTGTTTAATTGAAAAAAATGTATTCTAATTCAGAATACAAAAAAATGTATTCTTTTAATGATGGGTGACTTATCATAAGTTAATTAGATATTTTGAATGCTCTTTTTTACGTTAAATGTTTTTACTTCATTTTTTTTATGTATTTGTGAAGTGTTTGTACCAGTCTTGTTGTGAGTGACCATTGCAAAAACTATAAATATCACCTCTGTTTCATGTTACTCTAAAAGTAGGTAGTAAGCCTGTGAAATTTCCCCTTTAGGAAATATGGATGTAAAATGTATGATACATAACTTTTGTTTTTAAATACATCTATCACTTTATATATTTGAAATAATTTGGTTATTGCATTGTAAAGGTCATCTATTTAATTTTTTTTAAAATAATTTGATTGATTAAAAAATTTTATAAACGAATTTATGTAAATACTTTTTCTTGTTCTTTGAAGTTAAAATCCTTTTTACAATGTAATGTTTTAATTATTTTAACATCATTTTACATTTAATGGTAAATGTCAAAATTGTATTCACTATGTAATACTGTTCTATATATATTTAATGCTTCATGTATTTATATGAGTAAGTATTTTATATACTCCAGTAGATAGTTATAAACTAGTGTGAATCTTTGTTGTTGAAGCATGATTTTTCATCCAATTACTTAATAACTTTGTAGTACATGAAAAATCATCCAATAAAAAGGGTATTTTGCTAAAAGGGCTTCAGCAATTAATAATGTTTTGTAGTTCATTTATAGAAAACTTTTTATTCAGTGTAGGCATTTTTATATTTGAAGTTAAAAATGTCCAATTTGTTCTGTTAGTTGTTTGTATTTAAAATCTAAGCGTTAGATAGCTTTATCAAACTTGCAATGCAAAATTTATTTTGTTATAACTTCTTAGAGCCATGGATGTTCCAATTGCTTAGTAAATACATATCGTTTATATTTTATGTTCCAAAGAATTAAACTTTTAAATATTTGTAAATTTTTCAATCAATGTGTTGTGAGAGAAAAGATCATCACATGGCTAATAAGAATCAGCAATTACATGTTTAATCAGTATAAAGAATTGTATTATGAAAAAAGACGTTTTACTAAGTTTCTTTTATTAGAGCTTTTTTTATAGTTCCCCTGTTCAACTGGATGCTGTAAATATAATTGGATTATTTTCTGTTTCTTATTTATCTAGTCAATGAAATCTTAACATTTGCTGTGATTTAATTACTTATGCAATTCATAGGAAACTTTTGTGACTAATCCATTTTATTAAAAAATAGTTGTGTTAACAATCTGTTTAGTATAATCTTTAATACTGTTAATTTTTGAAGTTTAATATTTTTACTTCATCTATGAACCTTTATTACGTATTTATATGTTTGCACTGATTAAAAATTGTTATGCATTATATTTTCTCATATAAATGTTTATATTTCAGCATACATTAAAAATACTTTTTATATTTGCTTAAAATAAATACCTTTTTTTACTCTGGTATAAAATGAGAAAACTCTTCTCATTTCTTTTTCTGTCTTTATGTTCATTTATTGTGCATTTATAATATTTATATTATTGTTTTCAGCAAATGTTCTTTGAGTGTCTACTGTGCAATATAGGAAAGCTTTTAGGGTCAACTTAGGTATTGTTATTAAGCACTTCCTAAGAACTAGTAGCACTAGTTAATGTCGGTTATGCATAAAATGTTTTAAATTTGCATTTGCCACTTATTAGCTGTGCATGCATATTATCTTTTCACATACAGCATTTATATCTGTTATTTTACAATTGTTTTTGAAAGAAATGAAAGAGAAATGCAATTTTAAAAATTTGTTCTCATTGAAATGTTGCACTAATTTTTGCGGGATGTTTATATTTGCCCACCGATTTGGATGTTTTTATTATATAAGTCTTTCTTGATTCATGCATCAATAATTTGTACTGAATTTCCTATAATGATTGTTTTGTACTGAATTTCTTTAAACTATTAAAAATTCAGGTTTGTAAATTTTTTTTTGGGAAATAGAATTCAAAATTTTTATTTATATATTTTGCCTTTAGCAGTAACACTTTAATAAGTAAATTTTATTATATATTAAATAAAAAATGCAAGAAGTTTAAAAAAAGGATACTATCACTTGTGATTTAAAATTATGAGGTTCATCGTGTATAGCTCTTGTGTTGATTCTAAGTGTGACATTAAAAAACAATCAATCAAGCAACTGAATATAAATTCATAAGAATAAATTATGTGGTAATTTTTAGTTGTCAAAATGAAATTATTCAAACACATGAGAGAAAATTAGTTAACAAATGCATACAGTATTTATTTTTGGTTTATCCATGAAATAGTTATTAAATATAAAAATTTTTATATTTAATTTATATAAAAATTTTATATTTAATTTATAAATTTTTTTAAATATTAATTTATTTTTGAATAGTCATTAAAGATAAATTTTTTTAAATTTTGTATTCAAATTTGCTTCTTTTCTCTTTAAAGTTATCTTCATGTAATATCTTCAGTTCGTGCTTTTAAAGTTACATGCAGGTATTCAAATTCTTTTTATTTAAAAAAATATATATATATGAATTTTTATGGGATATTTTTTTTAACTAAACTTGCTGTTTGATGTTATGTTTATAATGCATCTTTAAAAATATGTATAATGTTATTTGCATTTATTATGAGACAGTTCTAAACATTTTGTATCACGACTAATACTTAATTTAGTTGTTTAAAATTGTGTTTCTAAAGTTTTAGTATAAAACGTTTTCAAGTACCTGTTTCTCTTTATTGATATAGAATGGTCTTTTGTATCTTGGAGGGGCATATAAGAACCCCCAAAAAGAACCAATTTGAGAGTCTGTTTTGAAGATCTTTTTTTGTAGCTTATATAAGTGACTGCTTTTGGTCTGTCTATTGTTGTATGTTGTGTAGAATTGTAATATTTTTGCATTTTCAAAAATTATGTTCCTGAAATGTAAAAACTTTTTTTTAATAAATTTTTGACTGCAAAAATAATGCAATAAATAAATTTGTTTTTCTATTTTGATGTGTAGCTGTTTTACAAAATACTTTTTATATATTACAGATTAATTTTTTTTCATTTGTTCCTATTTATTATGAATAAATACTATTTTTTCTCATCCAGAAGGAAAAAAATAATGAGTCTTTGAATTTCTGGATATATTCCATTTCTTTTAAAATGCACAAATCCCTTTTTCGAAAGTTTCAAAAAAATTTGTATTTTACAAGGAAGGAATACACACAGTTTCCTTTGAGAAGGCTAATTAAATATTTGTGTATATTCGATTGATTTTATTAAAATGAAAAAATATATGATCGAATAAAATCTTTTTTTTTTGGAAACATTGCTAGCTTGATGTATTTGAGATATGATTATTTTTCTGATTATGCGATGGTGAAAAATTGTAAAACTCATTTTTTATGTGTGTAATATTCAATAGATCTTTGTATGTTTTTAAAATCATACATTAGAGTATAAATTATGTATTGGTTAAATATGTATTGATGTATATGTATCACCTAAATTACATTTAAATTTATTAAATTTAAATGTGGCATCATACTTAGATATTTTATTTGTAACAGAACTTGATTTTATTTTTCTGTCAATTTATAATGTTAAATATATTCCGAGGTACAATTACTGTGCAAAAACTTACTTGTTTTTAATATTATTTTTTTTCATAACACTGCCATTATAAACTCTGTAGATTGAAAAAAAAACTTATTACATTGGTGAAACTTCCCCAAAGTTTTGTAAAAAAAGAAAATTTCTTTCTTTATTTGTATGTGTGCATGTATGTCTAATAAATAATCTAGTCAAAATATAAATGTTTTTTTCGTTTGTATTCTTTTTAATTTTAATTCCTTGTTAAAAGGACTGAAACACTGAAAGAAAAATGAATGTTTCAAATCAAATTTTTTACAGTATTAATGACATTTCGTTATTTGGGGAAAAAATAAGGAAATTTATTTAGTGAATAATAAATAGTGTTTAGTTAACATATATTATTTGTAACATAACACATTCAAACATTTAGCTGGAAAAAAAAGTTGCATCAGGCTTTGATAATTTTATTGAATACTCATTAAACTAGAAATTTTTCATAAAGAAGATAAAATTTGTGAAGTTATTAATTTTGAAAAAAAGTACCTTTCCTTTTTGTTAGGTAAAAATATTAATATGAGTCTTTTCTCCCTTTTTTTAAAAAAAAAAATATCCTTTTCAATTAAGTTCTCTATAAATGTTATTTTTATGATTTTGCAAATTTTAATCTAGTATACCTAGTCATATCATAAGTTCCGATACAAAAATTCAAAATCATTTGCTGTGACTCAAATGTAGCAGACTATTTTAAATTTCCTCTTTCGTCGGAGATCATCTACAATATTTTTCAAAAACAGCAATCTTTCACGCATGTTCTAGATCAGTCAGAGCTTTAACTCAGCGCAATAAACATGTGCATCTGTTATTTTCTTCATTAAAAAAAAAATCCATTCGGTGATGTTTAAGGCTCTTAAACGCTTAGACTTCATTTATCGATCTATTAAGAGATTTTTTTGGGGGCCAACAGAATTGCAGACTGTACTAAAAGCAGTCGTCCGCGTTGGTAAGAACAACTCTCGTCAAAGAGTCAAGAAATATATAAGCAAAAACTCCCGTTAAATCAACTATTAACTGTACGTACCGTAACATCCGGTGCATAACGCGCACTTTTAACACAAAAAATGAGATCGAACTTTCTGGTGCGCGCTATACGCCGGGTATAAAAAAATGACTGCTTTAAAAATAAGAAAAGACGAGCATAGGAGAAAATTAGACATAAACTCATCGAGAAATACCGTTTATTTAAAAGAAATAATTTTTTTAAATGGTATATTTATTGTAAAACATAAGAGTATTGTACACGTACATTTCAGGTTTCTTCGTAAGAAACTGGTGTGGGGGCGCGTTATACGGCTGATATACCTAAAAATTAAAAATTTCAGCTTAAACGTATAGGTGTGCGTTATAGGCTGTATTTTACTGTACTTGTAATTTGGCAAACATGTATCTTTTTGTGTGTGTGTTGATCTGCTACGGACGGGTTATGCGGGTATCGAAAACTTCTAAGGGGGGTTGCGATTTTCAGTTTGGCAAGCATTCTTCTTTTGGTGAGTAGTGATTCGCTAAGAACTGGTTTTGTGGAAATCAACTCTAAAGAGGTTGTGTGGGCGTTGTAGTAAAAAATGTCACGTTTTTAAACTATTACACCTTAGGACTTGAAATATGGCTATCGTGTTTCTTTTATTGAGTAGAAATTTCTTGACTGGGTTTTGAAGAAGTCGACTCCAAGAGGTGAGTTTACAAGAGCGTAAAAAAAACAACAAAAATCCGTTTTAGAAAATGTAAGTCCTTCTGATTTAAATCAAGAAGTGAAAGTATTAAAATGTTTTTTAAATGTGCAATCAAAAGCTCAATGCTATGGCTTGGATAGCAATAACTTTGAAAAAATGTACATGTAGTCACACATAATGATATACCCAGCGAAGCGGGGGGCTGGTATATGTATTTATATTTAATTTTCTGTATTGGTAAGCGAATAGATTTACAACTTTACAAATAAAATGAGAAATCCTTTACGAGCATAATATTTCTTAATTTTGATGGTATGGTATGATAAACACGGATGTGATTATGAAATATAACCACTGGAAACTTTTAGAAGAATGGAATATTTTCCTATTGAAAATGTTTTCCAAATTAGATTTTTCTCTCTTATAATCCTCTAAGGCAGTGGTCTTCAAACTTTTTCAATTGATGGAACCCCTAGAATTAGGTGTTTTCATGGAACCCCTAGAACTAGAAGGTGTTTTCGTAGAACCTCTAGAACTAGAAGGTGTTTTCGTGGAACCCTTACAACTAGAAAGTGTTTTCGTGGAATCCTACTCAACACACATACTTAGAGGAATAAATCTTAAAATATTATTTAAAGTAGATCAATGTAAAGGCAATTAAAAAAAGAATTGTGCATTTTTATTAAATTTTAATCTACTTTTAATATTATTTACTTAATAATATTAATCTGTGATCCAAGTGTCACCTACCCATTTATTATGTTTAGTAACTGAGGTGTGTGCTTGCATTTTTCCACACAAACTGTCGAAGTTTAGGTCTATTGAGAATAACTGCAATCGCTTTACACATTTCGAGTTTCATTTGTTTCTATACTTTGTTTTTGTACCCACTCCCGTTGAGAAATATTTTTCTTTTATACACCTTAATCTGAATGGTATTAAAATGCTTATAGTTGAGTGGAAATATTGTGTATTTTGCATGAATTTGCAACATATACGTTCTTAAGTAAATTTAGATTTTTAATATCGAATCTGTTGATATGTTGTAGGTGTTTTTTCACAAATATAAAAAGGTGCATTTTCCATTAGAAAACTATTTAGTTTTGAAAGACATTGTACTAACAAGTATGAAGTTATCTCGTGAAATTCGGGATAGTATAAACAATAAAATATTCACAATGTAGTAAGTAATATGTATATATAAAGGTAAACTTTTTTAATATTCTTTTATTATATTATAATAAAAGTTTGAAAAGTATTTCAAAATAAAGTTATATAATTATGAATAAAATTTTGTTTCTTAATTATTTGAATGAGCTTTAAATTCTTGAGTATACAAACATTTTAGAGAACGAGAATCCATTTTCATGCACTTTGATAAATTTCTTTCGATTTTTTTTATTGTGACTTATGGAATCCTTGGGTATGCCTCGTGGAACCCCAGGGCTCCGTGGAACACAGTTTGAAGACCACTGCTCTTAGGCAACCATAATTATATTTTATCAGAACATTTCCTACATATTTAGATCTTGTTTAATCAATTAAATGTTTTTAATAAATATTAATCTTGCCTACTTATTTTAGCTATGCAAAATGTAACGCTTTTGGATTTAACGAAAATATTTTACTCAAATTGAAGATCACGTACAACGGTCAATTTAGTTAAAAAAGATGTGAACATTTGAAATCTCATTAAAAATGCAACAACACGAACGTGTGCGTAGAGAGTGATGAAAATCGACACAGAGTGCTTCAAACAACACAAACGATGCCTATTTCAACACTATACGTAAGCATAGCAATCTACACCACCAGATGGTCCTTAGATTGAAGGTTTGTCGTGGACACTGATACAGCTAGTATATAGTATCGCGTTAAAAAGTTGATGAGCTTTCGAATTAAGGTCTGAGGGATGGTTGACCATCTGTTCTCAGCCATTTTGACACGTTTTTTCTTTCAAAGAATACAGCTTAAATACACACCCAGGGACGACTTAAGATTTGTTGAAGCCCTGGGCCCTACATAAATGTAGCCCCCCCCCATGACCCTAAAAAGTATATAGTACATAGCATACGCGTTGCCAAATACTCGTACAAACAGTAACCCGAAACAAACAAATGTACATGACTTACACAGTGGCTTAACAACCCCTAATTACGGGGGGCTTATTATTTTAGGGATCCCAAAGCTTGAGTGTGACGCCAATCTGTAAAACTTGATTCTGAAGGCGGGCCCTAATGCTCTCCGTTACGCCACTGGACTTACAATAGCTCCAACTGAATCGATCGCTCTTTGACTGAAGGATTTTTGATGTATGGTGGTAGACCTAGGACTATACATGGATGACGGTCATCACATATAGTCTTGCCACTGTAGGTAATATAGTTTTGCCGCTGTTGCCAGCTGACATATATTCTCAGTTTTTTGGAGAATACAATCGTAAATAACATTTGACCATTAAAATTATTCAAATTAATAGCCTAGCCTAGAAAGGGAAACGAGGCCCCCACTGAGGTGGAGACCCGGTCCCAATTGGCCCCTCCCTTAAGGCGTACCAGTACACACAAAAACTATCAATCATGTCCCAGATAAAAAAGAGGCCAAGGGTCTAGGCATCGGATCGTGGCTAACATGTCATGAGTTCGATACCAGTTCCACTGAAGACCCGCTGTGTAGGGGAGCGATGCACGTAAAATCTGTTGAGAGCTCAAACGTCCTCCCGTTGGTGTGGTGTGGTAGTTAGGAGAGGGGGTGAAAGCTCAGGTGTCGTCCGCGTCACTTGACCATGGTTCAAAATTACGCGGACCGTCCCCAAAAGCCCTCGTGTAGCTGAACAGTGGGACGTTAATATTCATTCACTCACTCACCTAGATAAAACAAAAAAAAAGATGGCATCAACGAAGGTCAGGGAACAATAGTCATCGGAAAAGTACTCGGATACCTTGCTGTGTTTAATGGCCGAAAGGTGTCGTATACTATAGGGCAAGGGTAGGGAAATAGGGGTAAAGCGTTCAGTTCCCAAGCAAGCTTGGTACTCATTTATCGTCCCACTGAAAGGCTGAGTCGATCTTGCCCAGCCCGAGATTTGAACCCCGGACCTGTGTGGCGTGGATGCGCGATACACTACCACTCGGCCACTGGGAGAACCAATAAAAATAACGTAAAAAAATCAAAACACATAACATCGTGAAATACCCAGCAAAGCGGGTTGGCAAAGGCTAGTCACTTTGCAACTGTCCCGGAAGGGAATTAGTTTTCGTTTCAAAGCAGTTGTAACAATCAACAGCAGCGATTTCATAAATTAATTTGAACTCATTGACTGATTATCATTTTCGCTTACATATAAACAGAAATTCCACTTAAAATTGATGAAAGTTGAATCAAATAAAGTGAAACTTTTTAACTAACCGTACAGTCTCACGATGTTTTTTTTTTATATATATCTCAGGCCCTTCCCCTCCCCTAAAATATTTATAGCTTTTTATTTTGATTGGCTAAGTTTTAGTGCTATTAGGAGAGAAAAATTTCTAATCTAATTTTTAAATATAATTTACTTTTTAATAATATTAATTTGTGATCCAAGTGTTCCCTCTCCATGCATTATATTTAGTAACCGGGATATAGGCTTGCTTTTTTTCACACGAAGTGTCGAAGTGTGGGTCAATAGAGATTAAATGCAATCGCATTACATATTCTGAGTTTAATTTGTTTTTATACTTACCGTAAAATTTGGAGAATAACGCGCACTTTTAACACACAAAATATGATCAAAATTTTAGTGTGCGTGTTATACGCCGAGGGTATAAAAATGCAAGAGCTTTAAAAATGAAAAAAAAAAAAAAAAAAGACGAGCATAGGAAAAAGTTAGACTTCTTCAAAGATCGGAATACTATTTATTTAAAAGAAATGACATGCCTAATGAACTAAAAGAGTTGTAGTTTTAGAAGTATACTATTTTTTCAAAAGTATGAGATAATACCTCGAATAAATGACTTCAGAACATAAGCGCATTGTTTAGTAACATTTCAGATTTTTTCGTAAAACAGGGGGTTTGCGTTATACGACGAATATACCTAGAAATTAAAAAATGTAGCTTGAAAAGTGTAGGTGTCCGTTATACGCCGGATTTTACGGTAGTTTCTGTATTTCCACTTATACGTTGAGAAATATATTTCACTTAAACACAATGTTAAGGATGGCATTAAAATGTTTATACTTGTTTGAAAAATCCCGTGCATTTTCCATGAATTTTCAACCTAAAATTAGATTTTAACATCGAATCAGTTGATAAGTTGTCTCCTCTCCTTCGTTATACGTGTCTTTTCCACAAATGCAAAAAATTTCATTTTCCATTAGAAAACTATTTAGTTTTGCAAGACATTTGACTAACTAACGTGTATAAAATTATCTCGGGGAACCCGAGATAGTAAACAATAGAATATTCACATTCTAGTAGGAAGTATTTATATAAAGACAAAATATTTTAATATTCTTTAATATATTATAATAAAAGTTTGAAAAGTGTTGCAAAATTAATTTATTATATTAATAAAATTTTCAGTTTTAATGAATAGGGGAGGGGGTGAGCTTTAGATACTTGTAACAACTTCATAGAGAACGTAAATCCATTTTTCATACATATTTATTTCTTCTCAATTTTTTTATTGTGAATCGTGGAGCCCCTGGGTATGCCTAGGGGAGTCCCAGAGTTCCGTGGAACACAGTTTGAAGACCACTACGTAAACAGATTTGTTTCTGACGAGACGCGCGTTAGATTCTTGATTCTACTAAATTGTCTTGAGAGAAAATGATGCTGTTTATAAATCTACTGGGATCTAAAAGTATCTTATTAACATGGCACTGTAGTAGACAATGTAGGGCTAGATATGGATGTTGAGCTTGTTATCTCACAATGATATAAGGCTACGAAACAAATCGAAGACTTGAAAAAGCGCTTTAAGCACTAGTTGATGAGCGAAGATCTCCTGTGAGTATAATAATTAACATATTCTATATTAGGCTCTGCTGTTAGCATGGAACTGTTTTATTGATGATTGTTATTGATGATGTTAAAATGGTTGTGGATAACAAAACGAATCACTGTTACTTAAATAATTTAAACTGCTAAATCATTTTTGCAGTCATATCACACCCAAGCTCAATTATGCTAGGTCAATGGTTCCAAAAATACTATTAAATAGTTTGTGTGCAACTTAAAAGCATGCATTGAGGAAGTATTTATTGTACATAACCATTACGATTAGACTAAGTTATAGGCGTAAAACACAGACTTGAAAGGACCGCAGAATGAAACTTTCTAGATGTGTTTCCATTATACCTAATTAATCGAGTGCTCTGACAAGTTTAACACGTAATTACTATAATCAGTCAATCATCTGAAAGAATGCGGAATTGCTTTTAGAAATACATATGCTTGACCGATACTTTTTTATCGCAATGAACATTTGTTTTGGCTTAAATGTTACTTGAATAAAAATAGAAGTGAAATTTATATTACCGTTAAATCCGGCGTATAACGCGCACTTTTAACATAAAAAAATAAGATCGAAATTTACGGGTACGTGTTATACGTCCAAGTCTAAAAATGATAGCTTTACAAATAAAACAAGTAATATAAAAAAATAAACGTCAATTCCTACTTAGATCAACAAAAAAAAAATTATTTTAGTTACTTTTTATAAAAAAGTTACAATTAATATGAATATGTATATACATATGACAGAATTACAACATTAAGTGGCAACGTATTGTCATACAAAACAATTGTGTATATAAAATTTCAGTTCAACTGTTCAGCTTTGAAACGTGAGAAAAAAAATCCTTTAAAGTTTTGACCCAAGTCGCTAAAAATGAAGCCAACGTGGCTGTATTTGTAATTCTTTAAATAGTTAGTTTCAGTCAAGAATTTTAATTAATTATAGTTAAATTATCGTATTGTTACCCAAAACAATAGTGAATAGAAAATTTCAGCTCAAATGAGCGCTTTAAAATGTGAGAAGAAAAACTCTTCAAGTTTTGACACAAGTCGCTAAAATGGTCGCTAAGTCGCCAAAAATGATGCCAACGTGGCTGTATTTGTAATTCTTTGAATAATTAGTTTTAATCAATTAATTTTTATTAATTATAATTAAATTACTGTATTGTCATCCAAAATAAGCGTGTATATAAAATTTCAGCTCAATTAAGTGCTTTAAAATGCATTGTATTAATGACTGAAATTTGGACAAGATAAATATAAACTATATAAATAGAGAGAGTGTATGAACTAAGAGTATAGGAATTGAAAGAAAAAAAAAGGAATTGAGTATAAAAACATAAACGAGACTTCTACATATATCGAAATTCTCTTTATTTAAAAGAAATGGCGTGCTTTATGAACATAAAGAGTTGTAGCTCTAGAAGAGTACTATTTTTTTTTTTCAGAAGCTAGGGAAACGTCGAATAAATGACTTCTATACATAAGAGCATATATACACATTTCAGGTTTCTTTATAAAAAAGGGTGTGTGTTTAAAACGACGAATATACCTAAAAATTTTAAATTGCAGCTTGAAACTATAGGCGAGTGTTATACGCCGGATTTTACGGTACTTCTGTTATACCAGGGGTTTACAAATCGCGGCTCTTCAGACTTTTTGCCTAAATATATAATAATTAAAAATAATTATGCTTGCTGAAAATTATTGTTACCTTTCTTCTTCTTTTATAGTTATCTGTTTACCTTTATGAACAAAAATATTTAAATATTATTTAACTCCTTAAATAATTTACTTATTAGATATTTTATTCTGTATTACATTGTTTATCTCAAACAAAGTTTACAGATGATCGATGAAAATACCATATTTACTCAAATCTAAGAGCCGAATTTTTTTCCAATGTTAATGCTACTGAAAATCGGGGAGACTTAAAATCGACGGGGGGGGGAATTCACTGGATGGGTATTTAGAGCAGTTACAGGTGTAATGTCGGATGGTTCCTGCTTCCCTCTGAAACCCCTTGTCTACCCGCAGACCCGGCTAGGTGTGTGGGAGAAACTGAATAATCATTAGACATGTTTCAATCTAATTAATTTATTGACACCAAAAGATCAATCAGACACAATAACAATCTAATTAAGATAACTGATCAAATAGTAGAGCGCGGAAGTGAGATTCAATAACACGGGGATAATACTACGGACCCTCAACTGATTCCACGATAGCTTAAACACGCTCAATATAAACTACGTCGCACACTAATAATCTAACGTCTAATTAAACAATGCTCACGATATCTGTACTTTTATGAAGCAGATCCTACACTTGAATCTTGCAGATCTTTATCTGGATTTAATCACTGTCGTTGGATCCACTCTCAGTAATCCTTTTCATGGACAACTCCAAAATCTCTTAATAATTCCATGATCCTTCAATCTTCAACTAACAAACTAACTCGCCAATTCTTTGTTAACTCCTAAAACTCGATAACAGAATTTATATAATATACTTCATTTGCATAATAACGCTTTCTTACTCGGCGAAAATTGGTTGAAATAAATATTTTTCTAAAAGTGTCATGAAGGGGTTAGTAGAACCGCGTATAGATCCATCACACAGGTTCATGTGTGTTTTTAAAAGTTCATAATGCTGATAAAATAACTAATTATTCGCTTCTAACTATTTTCATTAAAATTTGTTTTAATTTCGTAAAATCGGATATCTCTCGATATAAACCATTTTACACAATTTTTCAGTTTTCACAAAATCTTGTTGAAAATTGGGGGAGGGGGGCTTATAGAATCTATGGCGGCTTGGATTCGAATAAATACGGTATTAAAATTAGTTCTTAAATATTAGTTCTTATAATTCATTCTTAAACATCTTGGTGGCATTTTTCCAATATATTGGTAAAAAAATTGGAATCTTTCCAGTAACGTTTCTTAGTTTGCTTGTGTTCATTAGCACTTAATATTGTAAAGGTGCACTTAACCCCTTGCGTACCACACTGAGCTTTCTAGTACCCCAGAAATCCCAGATTTCAAGGGATAAAGACCTTGATGTTCACGACGCGAATTTCATTTTTCCTTTTGACGCTGATAAAGGTGTACGTTCGTTCGTGTTGCTTTCGCTTTCTAATGTTTGTTTGTAATTTAATTTTTACTTTTCTTATGTGAATAGGCCATAGTCGTTGGATTTCAACGAAAGTGATACTGAATGAGAGTATTTGCTGGAAACCGATGAATATGACAGTGACTCTAATGCATATTTATCTATTTGTGATGAAGAAGATGAAAAAATGGAACAAAAATGACAGTACGCTTATGTACAGCATGTGGAAAAGCTTTTTGCTCCTAGGGACATTTCGAGCAATTTTATAAACATTTGTAATTTTAATTCTTCTTTTTAAAAAAAATAAAAGAAAGAAAAGAAAAATTTTCTAAACCAGACATTTTGTAACTTAATTTTTGAAATTTTACACAATCCCAACAAAAGAAACGCTACCTTATAATGTTTTCTGTGCTGGTAAACAAACACACACTGGTTGTATACCTAAATAAGCAATGTATTCATGTGTAGTTACAATGGGATTTTGCCCTATACATAGCATGTATCCACTAATGGTTACATGGTACTCAAGGGGTTAAGCCCCCAATAGAGGTGACAAAAACGCATTTCATATTTTATGACATGCTTAAAGGTAAGTAAAAAAGAGTATTGAAAGGATTTATATATGCATAAACAATCACAAAGGTAGTTTTGATTATTAATGTAAACGGGACAAAATATTGAATAAGGCACTTATTGTATTATTGGCAGGGAAATTTTTCAGGAAGCTTGGAGCTCGAATTCTCCCATATCTTCTTAAGAATGCTTAGTTTTTGAAAGAATGAAAAATATTATTTCGAGTAAAATTTTCTATAAATATAAGAATAATTAATTGGAGCGATCACGACCTCAACCGAACTTCCCTCCTTTCCTCGAGTATGCACATATATGCATATAAAATGGCTCTTTCTTCTCAAAAGTTTACCGCGCGAGTCCAGTGTTATACTATAATTCATAATCTGTATGTAATCAGTACAAGAGAATTTTTACCGCGTTTTTCACGTAGTGTAAAAAAAAGCGCTATTAGGACGCAAATTTCGTCTTCGTCTTCGTTCCATATTTTGTGGTACCTTTTTCTCAGCCAATAATTAACCGATTGACCTCGGGTTTTCGGCATTTGGTCGCATTTGTGTCCTAGATGAGACGAATCATATTTAAATTTAATAAATTAAAAAAAAATTTTTTTAATTTTTTAAATTTTTTTTAAAATTTTTAAATTTTTTTTAAGTATAGTACACTACTTTCTGTTAGTAAAAAGTTAATTAGTTGCATTATTGTAAAATACAACATGTGAAAAACGCGCTAAAATTACTTGGCCATGCCGATGATTGATATCTTGGTTTTTTTTAATTTGTGAAAGCGATTCTGCGTAATAAAATTGCGGATTTTTAAATACTTTTTTAGAACATAATGTAGAATTCATTCCCATATAGGACAAATTATCGATTTAATTAATTTCAGTGATCCGAGACATATTTGTCCTTCGCGTACAATTTATTTCCATGTGTGTGTTAAGCAAAAAACTAATTAGTTTTTTTAAATTTATAATTTGAGAAAAGTATTTTGAATTAAGTATTCATGTCAATTTCCATACATGAAATCTTTTGAACTTTTGAATCATGTTAGCATGCAGATATGCAGTTTCAAAAAAATGATCAATTCTTAGCGGAAGAACCATAAATTGTGTCTTGAAGGGTTTATAATACATAACTCCCGCCGCTGCATTGCATCGATTTTTAAGAGGAGCTACAAGTTATTTATCACATTTCTTCCTGTCAAGTTCTTGTCTCAGTTTTTAAAAATAATAATATTCTTGTGGAGATGAACCCAAATAAAATATATGAGAAATTATAGTGGGTTTTTTTTTAAGAAGCATTTCTTCTACCTATATATTCCTTTTAAAGAAGGATAAAAATAGAAAATTTATAGAATTTACATTTTTTTAATCCATCGATTATTATGAGTATAACTATCTTAATTAATCTCTGAAAGAAAGACAAAATAGTACATAGGTGAATAGTGACATATAATATATAGATTTTAAAAATAAATCGTTCTGTGAATAATAGTGGCCAAAGTTCATTCTACGGTCATTTGTTATTCTATAAACACTCGAATGATTAAAAATATCTGTAGACGAATGACAATTCAAAAATATACAAAAACTACTTACATATATATTAAGATCAACCAGCGTCGATTATGCATAACAGCTCTTTTCTCCAAAAAAAACATGTTTAGAATAATACAAACAATGCCAAATTAAGCAAATAAAACTTAAACAACAGACGATTATGTATCAGCTAATAAATTGAGTAATCAAATAAATAAAAGTTAAATTAATTGCTGAGTTAAAGCAGACGATAATAATATAGAAGAGAGAACTTTATAACTATATCGATAACTATTGTATAATTTAATTAGTCAATTAAAATTAGTGCACAAAAAAAGTAATTTAAATAGAATTGCCATTTTTTATGATCATCGAATATTTTTATATCTCGTCTTTTTCAATATTACTTATAGTCTCTCGAATTCAAAGATTCTTAAGAAAAGTATGTCCAATGAACTCATTATGGTTTATGTAATTATTAAATGAGCCTGCGAATTTAGATGAAATAATAAGTTCATTATTTTTATTTCGAATGACAGCTAATATAATTTTTTCGCTTCTTTCTCATGCATGCGTTACATTTTCGCGATATTAACTGTATGTTTCAGCAAGAATATTGCATCGTAGTTAGCTATTTTTTTTTTTATTTAAGATAGAAACAACTATCTTCACAGAAACATGTCATAAATTAATGAATTTTCCTTAGGAAATAAAATATATGTTAAGGGCATTTAAGCGTAGATATAAGTCTAAGAAAGAGAAATTATATTTTAAAATTATATATTTAAAATACTTCAAAGAAATACACATGCTATAATATTATAATTATAATATGCTAGAATTAAATTTCATAAATTTTGTTCATTTTCAGTATATAACTTCTTACCTTCCTTTAGAAGTACATATACATATGTATGTATAATATACTTGTAAGCCCCAATGTGAAGGAAAAATCCATTATTCCTTAAAAAAAATAATTAATCCTTTTTTTGCCAAAATGTTCGTTAATTAATTTAAACCCTATGCCAATTCAAAATTCCTGTTTTAATAACTACTTGAAATATTTGTGGAATTTTAGCCAATTTATGTTTTCTAGGAAATCTTGGAATATTTTTTCATTTAATTTTGCAAGGTTTTATCTCATTACAATAGTTTTCTAACTTTAAATAAGAATACGATTTTAACATGTATTACTATACCGAGTATCCAATGAATTCGTAAGCGTTAAAAGTCATAAAAATTTATTCATTTAAAGTTTTTCAAAAAAATTTATCTCACAAAAACCTTTTTTCAGTTAGAAAAAAAAAATTCTCCTCGATAGAGGACACTGCATAAGCGCAAATATCAGGATCTCGTAGTAAACTGCAAAATAATAATAATTTTTGCAAGCATATTACAGCATAACACTTGTTATATGGATGCCCATCACAATAATGGCAGTTTATAAACGTATGTCAACATGGTTCACGACAGCAAACTGAATACGGCGTTCATGCACGAAAGGCATCTTTAACAGCAATAAACAAAGAATTATTGCATTACAGATAAAATTTAATGTAATCCTTTAGCCATAAATCAAACGGTAGTAAGTCTGATGATCGAGAGGGTCATTGCAATTCTTCAGCAATTATTAACAAAGTCCTATTTGCAAATTTCTGTTGCAAAGTAAGTGCAAAAAACAAGGGAATTTGGGAATGAATTAATTGTAAACCCCATGAAGTCTATAAAATGGTTGCACCCGCGCAATTTAAAAGTTTTCATTTGCGTATTTCCAGTGATATGTTTGTTCTTGGTGGGATCCAAGTGAATGGATCATGGAGAAGATCTCTCTTAGAACTCTACGAAATTTACAAACAACCTGATATTGTAAAATTTGTCAAAGTACAGAGACTTAAATGGGCTGGTCATCTGGCTAGAATGAATGAAGATCGTTGCTGCAAGAAAATCTTTCTGGCAAAGCCCATGGGAAATAGACCACGGGGTAGACCGCCGTTAAGATGGATTGACTGTGTCGAAAAATACCTAAATATTTTAAAGGTCAAAAACTGGGAAACAGTTGCCAAAAGTAGAGATGCCTGGAGAAGGCCAGGGCCTACCCAGGCTGTTGAGCCATTGAAGAAGAAGTTATTTGTATGGTAAGAGCTTGAATTATTATTTTTTTTTCACTAGCAAAAAACCTATCTCTCCAAAATGCTTTTTTTTCACTACAAAAGAAAGTCCTCTTTCTTGAGAATAAATTCTTTTTTGCAAGCCGTATTCAAATATACCAGTTCCCTCCCCCCTTTTTACGATTTTTGACCCATTTGTGAATTTATAGGACACCTGTTATTAATTAATAATATGTACGAGTAAATAATAAAATTATTTTCTTACGGAAACTGAAATAATGTGTATTGAAGAAAACACTACGCAATTAGAAATAGCCATAAAAGAGAAGAATCGATGCATTGCTTTTTCTTATAAAGTCGGGATTTTTAAAAATTTATAAAAATTGGTTTTGATTAAAACTATTTGGATTTCTCATTTGTATGTATAGATATATTTTATATTTATCATCTTTAAATTACTTGAGTTCTAAAACATATTTTCATTCCAGTTTAAAATAAAAACAGCCTCTTTTTGTTTGCAAAAATGTTTTGAAAAATATAGTTGTTTGTAATGCATATATTTCTTAGAAATTTACTTTTCCGGTTTTGTAGATATGTAAACATTAAAATCTTTAGCAGGAAGACAATATTGCATCCTGTGACATTATATATAATTTCATTTTAAACACGTTTTTTATTAAAATTATATCATTTCTGAGACAAGAGTTACTATTATCCCGGAATTCCGAAATAAACTAAAGTTCGAGAAAAGAGAATTCTAAAGCTTATTAAAAAAGTCTCAAAACAATAATGATGTCGGTATCAATAGACATCCTTTTGCATTCAGTTTATTATTGTTTCATTCCGCAGAAAATTAATTAATTACCAAAGTTTCGAAAGAGATAAATTTGTTACATGTTAAAATCTTTATGTAGAAGACTAGTGATTTTTGTGTGTTATTGCTTATCATCTAACTCAGTGGTCTTCAAACTGTGTTCCACGGAACCCTGGGGCTCCCCAAGACATACCTAGAAGTTCCACGAGTCACAAGAAAAATCGGGGAAAAAATTATAAATGCGTATATGCAAAATGAATTCATGTTCTTTATGAAGTGTGTATAATGATAAGTATTTCAAGCCTATCTCAATCATTAAAACTGAAAATTTTACATGATTTTTGTTTTTTTATGCTTCTTAAACTTTTTAATATTTTTATTTTATTATAATAAATGGTTTTTTTTCTTTATATGTACTATTATAATTATTCTATTGATTATTATTCGGTGTTCCACGAAATAATTTTATACTCGTTAGTATAGCGTTTTGTAAACCCAATGGTTTTCTAATGGAAAATGCACCTTTTTCATTTGTAAAAAAAACATTCATAATGAAAGAGTGAACAACTTATCGACATATCCATTGATTTGACGTTAAAATCTAAATTTAAGCAAGAACAGCTCCCTAATTTAAGGTTTCAAATTCTTGCAAATGTACAGGATTTCTCCCACAGCTACAGATGTTTTAATGCCATTTCTAACAATTAATTTAAGTGAAAAAAAATTTCAACGTGAGTGGCTCAAAACAAAATGTAAAAACAAATTAAACGTAGAATATGAAATGCAACAGCTGATAATTCCAATAGATCTAGTTTGTGTAAAAAAAATGCAAGCATACTCCGGTTTTTAAATATAATGCATGGGTAGGTGACACTTGGATTACTAATTAATATTGTTAATGTGTAAATTATACTAAAATTTGTTTAAAAAAACAAATACAATACTTCATTTTCAATTGCCTTTACAGAAAAGTACCTATATAACATGTTGATCTGCTTTATAAATATTATTTTAAGATACTTTCTTCTAAATGTGCATGAAAATGGGGTTCCCCGAAACCTATAGTTCTAAGGACTCCTTGAGTCGAAAAAGTTTGATGACCACTGGTCTATTAGCATAAAGTAAAGGCAAGCTCTAAAGATAATTGAAGGCAGCTGCCCCCACAAAACCTTAGAGACATAGCGCTGTGGTTAATCATTATATAGTCAATGCGAGCTAGGAGAGCGCAGTAGTAAAATTCAATACCATCATACCAAGTATGGGACCAATATGGAAATATATAAGGCAACAGCTAAACACTCTCTCACTACGGTGGATGGATACTATTTTAGTCCACACATTTATTTATCACCCATTTCGCGAATAACTATCCTGATACTGCATAAAAATCTAATACAGAAAATGCTGTTGGCGCAATTTTGCACAATTTGTTTTTCTTCATTGCCAAAGGCATAGGCTAAAATATATATAGGATTTTTCCCCCTAAAATCTATATAAAACAAATTATTTACTACAGGGAAAAGAAACATGTTATTCGAAATTTAATTAATGCATATTAATTATAATTTAATATTGTATTTAAAATGCTAATAGTTCATATCAAAAGTTAACTAGTTAATAAATTAAAATTAAAAAATAAACAATGCGAAACCTTGTATTAATATAAAATTTGCTACGCTTATATAGAATCTTATTTATTAAGTCTGATATAACTCTCCTACGCATAATATGCACGAATAAATAGTATAATGTGTTAGAAAAAACTGGAATGACAATAACTAAATGCATTAACAATCCATTTATTGTTTAGTATAACAAAAATACATTCCAAGCAAATTTTTAACAAATAAGTTTAACAATTAAGGTTTCTAATCTTTCAACAAAGGAAACAATAATTTATCGGTAATTATTGAAGAAAGGTTCATTTATTGTTCTGTGTTTAAGTACTCAGTTGCGATTTAAAAGCTTCTAAAATTTTGCTTATTTTAAAAAGCGAAAAACGTTTGTTGGACTGTGGCAATCCATTTTATTTTTGAGATTGTCCTGCACTTATTTCAATGTGCATTATATTTTGCTTTTGGACTCGACATGCCATCCTTTTACGAGATATGCCTCTTTGAGGTGGCTCTTGAAATAATCAAAAACTGTAAGGTGAAGGAACAGCCAATACCTCGATCGGAAGTCGTAACATCAACACATTCGGAACCATTTATCACCACTAATGCTAACATTGATATTCCTGTTGTACGATCCGGCACAGTTTATCATATCTGCAAAGCACTTGAACTTAATGCTATACTTGCGCCTTCAGATGACGCAAATCCAGAGGAGATACCAATTCCACCCCTAAAATTAAAACAGGCAACATCAAATCCTGTTGTTTATTCCTTCCTTCACCTTGCTTAAAATTTGTGAAGCACTGGATTTAACAGTTGAACTTCGGCTGGAAAATGAAAGACCCGTTTTTGTTAACCCCAAAAAGAGACAAATTCCAGTGGTTTGTTCTCCAACAGTGTTTCACATCTGCCAAGCCTTGCATCTCGATGCACAGCTGGCAGATGTCTCAGACGAATAGACTGAACAATTAGAAAATAGCTAAAAATGATTGCCATTCAAATAGTTGTTCAATCTCGGTTCCATAAATTAAACTGCACTTCTTATATATTCCTGCGATGAAGAATTGATAAAGTATATATATGAGCAATATTTTAATCCAATGCAGTTGGACTTTTAATGAAGGACAATTTTAAAATATACCTTCTGTACAAATAATAAAAGAACTGTAGAATGATGCATCTTTATCAAATGTGCGGAAATTTATGATTTATTTCACTGAAGAATGATTAAACAAATCTAATTTTGGACAAAAAATTCTCTATGGTATTGATCAGTACTGATTTGAGCTCTCTGTATTAGTGGACGATCGAAAACATTGAGTTCTAAATGAAATACAATGCAAAATTTTTTTTTAATACTTATAAAAATTATACACGAGTTTGAAGGAAGAAGACACAACTGGAATCTTCATATTACTCCATATCATTAGACTTTAACGTGAATGACACAATTAAAGAATTTTTATTGCTTTTTTTAAATTAAAAGTGCAAAAAAAACAAAAAACAAAAAAAAAAAAAAAAAAGCTTCATTCAATTTTATTGCTTTTTGGAAATAATCAAAGAGAACACGTCTTCGTCAAACGTGACATTTAATTTTTACTGAAAAATGAACGATTGCATAAGTATCGCCTTCAGTAAAAATTTTTATTTTTTATCTTTAGAGAGCGCAACCACTGTAATTTTTCAACAAATCAATAAAACGATTATGATTTTTATTTAGTGGGAGGAAATACATTAACGGAGAGAGCAGTGATGACCTTTTTTATCTTGAAGGAATGATTATAATTAACATACTTAAGAAAGAAACTATATCAATGACAAATTCCTACATGATGGGACAAAAAAAAGACGATGGGAAAGAAAAATATTGCTTTCTAAGAAAAGGCTAAAATCTTTTATTTAATACTCAAAGAGGACATGTTTGCATTAAAGGCTAAAAGACGATCAATACTACCCCGTCCTATGATGTCACTGTTAAGAAAACTAGCAGATTTACCGTGAATGATTCTATGGTCTATAAAAAGAACAAAAAAGTCGTAGGTTATCATTGCTATTTAGTGTAATATGGTGATTGTATTTAAGTTATATTTTGACAGAAAAGGATGATATATTACTGTGTAGGATATTTATCACAGGCATTAATCCAATGTTAATCTTTCTTGAATAAAACTATTTTTTATTTTATTGGTTATATTTCATTATTTTACTGTGTGAACAAAGAATTTTATCACTTTAAATAAAGATTTACTCTCATGTTTAACATTTTTCACCATTTGTTACATATATTTACTAGGGACAAAATGGTTGAATATTTATCGCTGTTAATAAGAAGTGAAATTTCTGTATAACCTATATCAGTGATCTTCAAACTGTGTTCCACGGAACTCTGGGGCTCCACAAGGCATACCCAGGGGTTCCACGAGTCACAATAAAAAAATCGAAAGGAAACTTATAAATATGTATGCAATTATTTGTATGAAATTTGTATAATTACAAGTATAAAAAAACCCATCTTATTCATTAAAACTGAAAATTTTATTTATATATAAAATAAACTTTCTTTTTCAAAACTTTTAAACTTTTTTTATAATATAATAAAAAAATATTAAAATGTTTTATCTTTTTATAAATATGCTTCTTACTAGATTGGAATATTCTGCTATTTATACTGTCTTGGGTTCCACGAGATAATTTATACTTCTTAATTAACAGTGTATTGCATAACTAAATAATTTTCCAATGGAAAATGCACCATTTTGCAATTGTGGAAAAAAACACCTATAATGAAGGAGAGGAAACAATTTATCAACAGATTCAATGTGTTAAATCTAAACTTAAGCAAGAACAGCTCCTAAATTTTAGGTTGCAAATTAAAGAAAAATGCATAGTATTTCTCATACAGCTATAAACATTTTAATGTCATTCAGAACATTGTGTTTAGATGAAATATATTTCTCCATGTAGCGGCTATAAAAACTAAGTATAAAAACAAATCAAAATACAGAATATGAAATGCGACTTCAGATAATTTCAATTGACATAGACTTGGACAACTTGCGGGGGAAAAAAAGCAAACATATATCCCCCAGAAACTAAATATAATGCTAGGCCAGTGACACTTGGATCATAAATTAATATTTTTAATGAGTAAATTATATATATTAAAAAATTAGATTAGAGAACTTTTTAATAATAAATGAAAATACTTCTTTAAATTTCCTTTACATTAAGTACTTATAATATGCTGATCTTCTTTAAATATTATTTTGAGATATTTTCTTCTAAGTATGTGTGTGGAATGGGGTTCCACAAAAACACTTTTTAGTTCTAAGAGTTCCACGAAAACACTTTTTAATTCTAGGGGTTCCACAAAAACACTTTTTAGTTCTAGGGGTTCCACTAAAACCCTTTTTAGTTCTAAGGGTTCCACGAAAACACCTTCAAGTTCTAGAGGTCCCGTGAGTTGAAAAGTTTAAAGGCCACTGATCTAACTCATGACTTTAAAGTTATAATTCTATACAATTAAAGTTCCGAGATCGTGTGTAAAAGAGAAATTTACTTCTCTCTTTCGATATTGTTTTATAACATTTATTTTTGAGTTGAACAAGATGAAATAATTTTTTGTTCCATGAGATAGATGACTGAACGTTCACTAGTCTCATTTGATACATTAAATATATCTAATCGATTTTTAAATATATATACCTTAAAGCTGTCTTCACTTAATGTCACGTAATAGTAAGCAAAATCGGGACACATTTTCAAAATATCCCAATATCAAAATAAGTCCTTGCATCGTAGCAGAGATATATATATACCCAATGCCGGTTTATCCACTGGATGCTTTGGGCCAGCTCCCAGGGGTCCGGGCCCGGATAAGCTGTACTTAAACAGATTTTATGGTTATAAATTTAAATTTCAAATCAATCAAAGACAACACAATAAAAGGTTAATTTAAGTTTAATAGAAAATGAAGTGCGTCTGCACTCGTTCACGTACAGATCTCTGATGAAAACAAAGAAGCTTTTTTTCAACCAGCGCCCTCTATACTGAGGGGCTCTACCAGATGGAAATCAAGTAAAATTTTTTTATTTTATTTTACGCAGCATATTGTAAATTAAGTTTGTAGGCAATTTGGGGTTTTGGGGTGGCTATGGTAACCTGGAGGTTATGGTCAAGAACTCTTGACTGGCATGTCGTGAGTTCGAGCCTATTGCCACTGAAGACCCCCTTTGTAAGGAGCTGATGCACATAAATCTGTCGAGGCTAAAAATCCTCCCATTGGCGTAGAGTAGATGTTTGGAGAGAAAAGTTTACAGCTGAGGTGTCGTCCTCATCACTTGACCGAGGTTCAAAATTATGAGGTCCGTCCCCAATAGCCCTCGTGTTGCTTTGTAACGTGATATCAATAAATCCCCAGTCACTCATTGGGGTATTCAGAGTCCCAAATTATTACATACAATTGACATTTTTGATAGCTAAAACGGCTCAGATCTAATTAGGTATCGAATCAAACCGGGTTTGGATGAAAGGGACGGGCATTCCATACTATGCCTCAGGTTCACATCATATTTCATCAATGTAGAGAAGGGGAGGCCCAGTATCTCAGCAACTGATGACCAGATATTTTGAATGGATGAGAGACCTGGGGAACGTGCTTGCCGAGCACCCTCTGTGTCGAGGTAGGAAAGACAATATGTGATCTTGTGTTGTCTTGTGGAAAGATAACATCTCCGAGGCTTCGCACAATCACCGGCCTTATGATTTAAGAAATGTAACACTGGTTTATCGGGTCACCGACAACGAGAAAGAAAGGTGTTCGTGTCAAGTACAAAACGAAGATATGTAAGGAGTTCACTAAAACGAACATGTTCAGTCTCTGAACATTGCTATAACTGTCCACGGGTATTGCTTCCAAGAATGCAATCAGCACCTAAACTTAAACTTCAATTTACATTGTAGATTGTAAATGAAACGAGCCCTAATAAAAATATTCTTTTTATCTTAAATAACTGAACTGAACTCAGTAGCGCAACAGCCCATGAGGGTCAAGGCCTATTGTGCTTATCTCAGTTTACATGACCTAAGGCACTGAGGTGCATGTGTAGATGCTTCGGTCAAGTGGCCAATATGACACGAACCATGGTGAACCCACAGTGTTCAGTTCCAAAGTAAGCTTGGTACTCCTTTATTAACTCACTGAAGGAATGAAAGGCTGAGTCGACCTTGCCCAGTCTGGGATTTGAACCCCGGTCTTGTGGCGTGGAAGCGTGATATACTATCACACAGCCACTGGGCTTCTTTATTTTAAATACTAATATGTAAAAATATAGATAGCTATTTAAATTAAACGAGATATCTATTTATTAAAGCAATATAAGCCCAGAGTAAAGTATTTTTTTAAATAATACATAAAAGAACCTGACGAAAAACCTTGAAATAAATATGCAAACTAAAATTTAAAAAGTAATTTTATAAACAAATATGAGTATTCATTGAAGGGATTTTTAACACGCGATAAGTTTCACTTGTATGTAACGAAATCTTTGAACTCGATTTTTACCCACTTTAAAAGGTCAGACTAAATCGAAATTTTGCACACTTTTCAAGGACCGATGACAATATAATAATTTCATCATTTTGTTCCACTGTCCTGATCAAGACCACCAGGAATAACGATTTCCAGATTTGGCGACTTACTGCATTTACTATTTCCAGATTTGGTGAGTAATTCCAGATTTAGCGACGAAAAGATTAAGGTGGAACCCTAAATGCGAATATGCCTTTGGTTAATACAAATAAAACAAACAAAAAAGTGTTCTTTACGTGTGAAAGGAGAGGGTGGGGTTTTAGTTCGATTCACTATAAAAGAGGTTGTTTTTTTTTGGTTTTTTAAAACTATAATTTATTACAGAACAGATATAATAGCAGCATTTAGAATATACGATGAAAATTGTATAATAAGAAAATGGGTAATATGGTCGGACTCCTATTTAACGAATTCATCGGGACCGAACATATTGTTCATTGAACCTGGGTTGAACAAAATGTTCGGGTGGCCGCAGTAGCGAAGTGTCAAGGTATCGATCGGATCATGGCTAGCGTATCGTGAGTTCGAGCCCAGTACCACTGAAGACCCGCCGTGTAGGGAAGCGATGCACGTTAAATCTGTCGAGAGCTCAAACGTCCTCCCGTTGGTGTGGTGGTGTGGTAGTTAGGAGAGGGGGTGCCACAGCTCAGGTGTCGTCTGCGTCGCTTGACCATGGTTCAAAATTACGTAGTCCGTGGCCAAAAGCCCTCGTGTAGCTGAACAGTGCGACGTTAATATTCACTCATTCACTCAAACAAAATGTTCAGTCCCGATAAATTCGTTACATCGGGGTCCAAGCAAACTACATTTTTTTTTACCATTTGTTTACCTTTGGAAATTCTACAATTAGCAACTACACCAAAAATATCCATAGTTAGATATTTCACTGTTTCTATTCAGCAGCTAAAAATACTATTAGTGAATTATTACGCTCCAGTTAATTGGAAATTTTGAAATACTGACTGATAGATGTTTAAAAATCTTTTTGGTTCCTGATTCGAAAGTGAAGTGAAAAAGCTAAGGGTCAAAAGAGGCGTGGTCATTTGTTTACATTTTTATTTTTCATATTTTAGGGCTATTTTATCAACAAACATATAAGTATTATACATTTTTAGGTTCAGAAAAATATGCACTATTTTTTAGAACTAAAATTGAAAAATCGATTTTTAGAAAGTATATGATGTCCTGGTTCCCTTAAATTCAACTCTCCTCACCTGCGCTTTGGTGTATCATTACTCAGTTAACAATTATTGGCAATACTAAATGTATCGTTTTCTTGCCACAGCCTATGATTAGGCTTATGCACACTCAATGTAAAATATTTACGTTCTAAATGTTGCAGTATTCGCAGGAATTTCATTTGCGATTCGTTTTCCTCACATACTCATTGTTAATGTGTTAATTTAACTGCAATTATTTTGTTATTAAAAATGTTTAGTATCATCTCTAATTCAGACTTTTTACCTGCTATAATAAGAAACGGTGGTAGCATTATTCCATTATCTTTTTCAATTTTCCTAATACATTGAATGAAAAATCAACATAAAACATATGCTTGGAATGGTGATATCAAATGAAAAATGTTGTTGAATTCGAGCTGTGCCGGCATTTAAGGTAGTCTACAAGGACAGGTTAAAACAAAACAAGTATATTCGTTACTCTCGCATCCGATTAAGTGTTTAAATGCTGATTTTTCTAAAGGCTGTCATATGAATCAATAAAGATTGTTCTTTAGTAAATTAAAATGTGCTTTAAATTTTTATAACATGTTGAGAAGCACAAGATTTTTTAATAAGGTAGTAAATAAAATTTAACAATCATTATTTGATTATTATATGTTTCTGCAGAGCTCATTTTGATTAATTTCTACATAAATGCTTATGGATCACACTTAATACTCACAAATAAATCAGGTTATAAGATCAATCACCCTTTTTATTCCTTCAAACGTGTTTGCAACTTTCAATTTTGGTAGGAACAATAAAAGTAAGTAAAGAGAATATACTAGTAGAGAAATAAGATGCAAATTATTATTATCATTGAATCTAAGCGCAAAAACTACGGCTTATCATTATCAACAGCATCTACTATTTTCACATTATAATGTCTACTACATTGTGGCATCAACTCAATCTATCTCTCTTTTAGTATAATCTATCATTTCTCCAAATAATATTTATGAGAAGAATCCTGTACAACAAACCCTCATTAATAACGACAGCCATTAGAAATTAAATTAATATATTAGACAAATTACCAGTTCACTACTATAGCTAATAAAGTATACAGTTCGAAAACGAAGCTTATCACAACAATCCTCCATCAAAGCAGTGAAAATGCTATAAGGCTTTAGACATTGAGTTGTTAGAAGCAGATGAAGAGGATCCAGACTATAATCGTCGAAAGTTTGACAGGAGCAGAAAGTTTTGAAGGAGATGAAGACGACTAATGCAGCAAATGACAACCCTGAGTCAAAATTTAATGAAATTACAGACAACTTGAATTTTATGATTAAATACATTGATTATTTATTAATTAACATCTCGCTTCAGCTCAATACAAGAGCTGTCAAGATAAGAAGGCAAAAGCAATGAACCACTTTTGGATATTACGAGCATCTGAAGTATTTGCGTCAACTGATTGGTGAAAAATATACCGCTAAAAAAGATATCCAATGATCGTTCGCTTCATCCTACCAGTAGCATACCGAATGCTGCAAGGGAAGATGAGTTACAACTGTCATGTTCGAAGTAGACTTTTTATGACCTAATACAGCGGTTCTTAAACTGTAGTCCCCCCGGATTTCCCAACGCTTTTCTAGGGATCCGTGAAGGTCTCTCATTTAAAGTTAATATTTTCCTCTTTTACTGACTCTTAAAGGCCAAGTGGAAAAATTAGAAGCTATGCCATTCTTGATTAGATCACTAAATTGACTTCCAATGAAAAAATTCTACAAGAACAGTATTTCGATCAAGACTATTAATTCAGTTTTTTTAAAAATTTTATTTATTTATTTTTTTATAGTTTTTGCAACTACATAACCATTACCACACAACGTACCTAATATTTTCAAAAAAAAATAATAATAACAGAAACCCATGTGCAAAGATTAAGAACTGAATACGCATAGTTTTAGGATTTTTGAGGAAATTTTAAATCACTCAGCCATTTGTTGATAACCAGGGTGGGGTGTTCAAAATCTTGGGGGTCTGTGATGTCAGTCTGATACATAAAGGGGGGTGACGGTCAACTAAAGTTTAAGAACCGCTGACCTAATATATCTCATTTAAGAAATGCATTGATTTGAATTCTGTCTTGCACATCTGTTTATCCTTTTGGTAGAAGCGTAACGTACACCTCCACATCCCCCTTATCTCGAGGGGGGCAGGAATTATAAGGGGCCCAATGCCTGACGATACAGAGGGGGGCGAAGATTCTTCGTTACGCCACTGCCTTTTGGTTTGTCTTATTTTGAAAAAAAAAACATGTTTTTTTTTTACTGTGCAGAATATTTAACTACGAACTTTGACTCCTTTTATAGTTTATTTATTGGTTAGAGCTAAAGCCCCATCCGCTCCGATTAATGAGGCGGTACTGTAAAGAAAAACTAAAAGATAAAGACAACTTCTGTTCGGATATATTCGTAAAAAATTTTTAAAAATGAATCTAGGATCTTTGGAAGAAGTGTAACTGATTGAAAAAAAAATAAAATTATGCAAAAGGATGTTATAAAACAAGAGAGAATTTCAAAAGTCATTCATACCTGCGGTAGCCGAAGGGTCAAGATTATGAATTCATGGACGGCGAGCCGTGATTTCGAGTCCTGGTGACCCTGAAGACCCGCCACGTGGAGGGTCATTGCATGTTAATTTTGTCATGACTCAAGGTCATAACGTTGGCATGGCATGGAAGTTTGGAGATTAGGATGACAATTTAGTGTCGTACTCTTTTCTTGAACGAGGTTGAAAAGTACGAGATCCAACACCAATATCCCTCTTGTTGGATTAGAGTACGACGTTAACCAATAAAAAATAATTCCAATTGATAAAAGTTCGTTATCAATAATAACATTGGGTAACATGAATTAAAATAAACATAATTTTTGGTGAATATTTACTTACCTGAAATTACAGGCGTACTACTGCAAAGGGCTAGGGGTAGGCCTGTCGTTATACGCAGCTTTGATCAACATACAGGTGACAGTACAATTTAGCTAGGTTACACCCAAATTTTGAGGAAGAACACCTTGGAGGTGATCAAAGGCCTCCCACCTCTCTTCCACCAACCTCATGAGAGGACTTACGGCTCGACGGATATTTACAGTACCCCTATGCCGCACAAGAACTATTCACTTACAAACACCTCCAAGATTCGAACCCATACCCCACCCCACAACAGTTAGCTTCACTAACCACTTTACCGGATGGGTGGCAAAAAAAAGTGCTGCAATTGATATTTAGAATGTGTTTAATGCTTATACGGTCGATACTTAAAAATTTTAGAAATGGTATTTAATGATATTTTTATTAAAAAAATTAAAGAATGAATATTGTTTTAGTTTGTCTGTATACTAAAAGTCTGCATCTAGGCAATGTAAACAAGAGTGTATTTTTCCACCTAGAACAATATGAAAGTCAGTGTTTTGTGAAATAATAAAAATCTCACCGATATGGTTGAGGGAATACTCATTATACCATACTGAATCTCTTTCAAACCAGACACAATTTATAAAGAATACAGACGCATACATTAAAAATGTCTTTCTTAAAGCTTTAAGATATTTCTACACGACGCAGTCAACACTTTTTGTTAGGAAATTTTGTGGAATAGTTGATATTTACATAACCAAGTACAAAAAATTTACCATTCTCTGAATGATTTAGTTAAAAAAATAATTTTTTTGTTCGTTGAAGCTCTTAGAATTTAAGGAAATGAGTTCAAACACAGAAATAAATTTACTTACTTATAAAATATCCAAGAATTCTACCTTTTATTTATTCGAAATACAGTAGAACTTCATAAATACCAATTGATACTTTAGGTCATAAAGATTAATGAAAGCTTGCATTAAACAAAATAACCTATAAAATGAATTAGGTAACACATGTTCAGTATTCTGTACAAAAACAAGTATTTTAATATTTTTTAAAGTCAATTCCTACTTCTTTAGAAAAACGTACTGGCGCCATCTGCTGCAATCAGTTGTAACTTCGACAGAAATAACGCAGAATAAATTTAAAATTAAAAAATAAATTTTGATTAATGAATATTTGAAAGAACTGTATTAACATCAAGTGTCATTCACTACAAGTTTAAAAAATGTATTTGAACTTGAATGGATGATAGAAAGTATATTATTAATGATGAAAATTTGAATAAGATATAAATGTATATAAATACATATACATAGGGAGAGAGTGAACTAATAGTAAGAATTGAAAAAGAATATGCATCATGTAGTAAAAGTGCGAGGGTAAATATTTACACAATAGAAAATTGAAATGAATTCATTATTTACCTGATAGGTGTTAGGTTGAACTAATTGGAAGAAAGTTACGATGCACATTTTATTTATATTTATTAACAATGAACTTTTTAAATGCCGGCCCAACCAGATACAGCAAAGTACAGTTTAACGAGTGCTTATTGTATATGATAAAAAGAAAAAAAAAACTATTAGTGAAAAAATTTTGTAAGAAAACGCATGGTTACAAGATAAACATGTCTCGTAGTAAAATTTCGTTTATAATCAAAATCATACAAAGTCTTATTGTAATCCTTTTGTAGTGAATTTTGAACCTAGGCAAATAATTTGAGATCGTGATGATTTGGTGTGAAATTTCGAGGTCCGTTGGTAAAGATGCTCAAATCATGGATTAAGTTCCAATTACTCTTAAAATCACCTTACAGAATGATAGGAAGTCTCATAGTAAACTGTGTTGGGGCTTCAAGTTCTCTTTGGAATGAAAAGTTGGTGAACAGCAGAAATGTTTTAATGCATGGGTCAACTGGTTCCGGGACGAAGGCCTTGCTTTGCAGAGGAGCCTATCTCGTTCTCAACTTGACCTTAATAAGATCATGACCCAAATATTTTTAATCATCAAATGTTAATTTCAGAACATATTCTCCGAAAAACTGTGAATGTTGAGCTGTATGCGAAGTGGCAACCGTGGTAAGACTGCATTATAATAGCATGTCCTTTGCTTATGTCTAGGCCTAGGCCTACCAACATACGCCATGATTTCTCATTTAGTCGAAAAGCAGCTGTAGGCCAACTCAGTTTGTGCCTGGGTTTGTGAGAACTTTAATCATTTATATTTATTTGTGGTTACTATTTGTACAAGTATTGATTTAAAAAAGTCTCAAGTGGAGCCAACTTTTGAATAGGGATCTAGAGCCTCAAAAAAGTTAAAGACGGTATTCCAAAAGCGGTAATAATTCAGATATGTTTCTTACACTATTTTATAATAATCCAAAATTTTTTCTTACCCGCCAACCTGTCACAGTTTACCGGGGCCCGGATAACCAGATTTTATGGATATAAATTTCGATCCGCTGGTACCAAGGTGGCCTATAAATCTTCTGCACCCAGGGCACGAAATGAACTTAAATCGGCGCTGCCGCCAACACAATCAGAAAATCTACTTTAAACCGAGATTTCTTTTCCGTGTGCGATCAAAGATTCGACATATTTTTCTTCATTAAGACAGTGAGAAAGCATAATTCCTTTAGAGTCCCTTATTAGGAAAACAAAGTAACTGAAAGTGTTTCTACAAGTGATCATCGGCAGAGTTTGGAGCACGAGGTCCAAAGAATACTTCCGCTGTAAGAAAACAGAGTAAATTCAATATATTGGGTTATCCCGTTACTGCTAATATTGACCAGTTGCACGTCATGAGCTGCAGCTTCAACGTATTGACTTGCAGTCAGATCGCAGAGTGAAGGAAATGTGTAATGCTATGACATTGATTTTCACAAACGTTTGTCTAATGAAAAATTTTCCATGTATGAAGAAATTTGCTGGGGAATTGCTCTTTATAGTTTAGTTGACATATATTGGTCTAAATTTTTCTTTCAAAAAGATCAACGAGGGTAAATATACACTGCTGGCCACCGTAAAAGCAACACCAAGAAAGACAAGAGATAGCACAACAAAATTTATTTTGTAGATAACATGTTGACCAAGTATCAAATGATTAAATTTATAGACTTCTGTGAAGTGTGGTTCCTGCCAGAATCAGTAGCCAGAGTAGCCGCCATTGTTGGAGATCACCGCTGCCACACGCCTCGGCATTGATTCAAAGAGACTTTGGATGTGTTCTTGGGGTACAGCAGACCAAGCAGCTTCCACACGTTGCCAAAGTTGATCTGGTGGGGCAGCTGGGGGTGTAATCTGTGTCAATCGTTGAGCAACCATGGACCACGTGTTTTCTATCGGCGAAAGATCCGGAGAGCGAGCCGGCCAGGGAAGCAATTCAATCTGGTGATTGACGAAGAACCTTTGGAAAATGCGCGCCACGTGTGGTCGCGCATTATCCTGTTGAAATATGGCTGTGGCCAAGCCCTGAAGGTAAGGAAGGACAACTGACTCCAACATCTCGGAGATGTAGTGCTGGCTGTTTAAAGTACCGGCAATGCGTCTAGAGGAGTGCGAGAGAGATATCCAATACCCCCCCAAACCATAATACCCGGTGCAGAACCAGTGTGGCGGTGCATAACGCAGCTGTTCAGCATCCTCCCTCCACGGTGTCTCCAGACTCGAATCCGACCATCGTGGTGTTGCAGACAGGTGCGTGACTTGTCAGTAAAGACAACTTCATTCCATTCTGCCGCCCACATCCTTCTTTCATCGCCCCATTGGCGGCGGAGACGTCTGTGGTTCTGCGTCAAGGGTAGACCAAGCAATGGACGTCTTGCGGACAGACCACTCTGCTGTAAATGGTGTCGAATGGTACGCGCAGACACTGAATGATGCGTTACAGACTCGCCGTGCTATGGTTCATGATGTGACTGAGCGATCCGTCACTGCCATGCGCACAATTTGCCTGTTTTCACGTGAAGTGGTGCACGAGGTGGATGCGATCGACCACGATGGTCCGACGTACCCTCCTGCATCCAACGATCACATATCCGCATTACAGTTGTTTGGTTTCGTCCAACACGACTACCGATTTCCCTGAAAGATAATCCACAATCTCGGTAGGCCACTATCCTTCCTCTGTCGAACTCGGATACTTGATCAGAAGCTGATGGTTGTTTTCTACGAGACATAACTGATCGTTTTTTGAAAAACCACAAGAACAACACAATTGCCGAACTTGAAATCGTCGGAATCTACAAGCCTTAAATAGTGCTTTGAGGTGGCGCCACAGGCGTGCGTGATGTGTGTCTGCGCTGAAATTATAATCATTTTCATATCTCACCTCCGCTAATGATTGTTGTAAATTTCATGTTATTTGCGTGCTTCCTTCAGGATGTTGCATTTACGGTGGTCAGCAGTGTAGATGTAAGTACAACAAGATGACATAGGTTTGCAGGCTGCGATGAAAATTTAAACATGCATTATATATATATCACTCCCGATTTAAAAAAAATTGTTGAAAAGTATGATAGGGAACATTTTTCGCATTAACTTATCCAACAACTCTAAAATCGTGAATTTTGCAAAATTGAACAATTTTTTTATGGTTTTATTTTATAGACCATCTTATTAGCTTTATAAAAATACAAAGTTTATTATTTCCATTCACTAGAACAAAAAGTACAAGTGTTTTAGTAAAAGCAGATGCCGTTACTTTAAGCAAGATATACATTAAAACGCGTTTTACTAGAAATGTGTTTTTTTGAAAATACCAAACAGGGGGAAATACCAAAATTTCAGCGATTGCTCAAAAAGCTATGAAAATAATTAACTGATTTTTTTTGTGTATGTTTTGTAAAATAGTAGAAGTCTTTTAACTTTCAGATATAACAATCACTGTTTTATTACAAAATTTACATTCCCTTATGTGAATATAATCACTGTTATTTTAAGCAATTTCATATAATAACTAATATAAATGGCTCTAGTTTTTGTAAAAATTAAAATATCTCTTATCCTGAAGGTCATTTCAAGAATGAATAACATAGCAACACATCAGAATTGAAAAATTGAAAATTTGTTTATAAACATTTGGTACAGAATGGGCCGCGTTTATGTTATTTTTTGTAAATTTTCACCAGTTTTTTTCCCATTTTAGTAATAATAACTCCTTTTTATCTTCTTAATTTTAGCATATTTTTCTTAAAATGCACTAAACAAATCTAGAAACCACAAAAAAATCCCCATATCTCCATTTTTTCAAAAAAAAAAGTTCTCGCAAGTAGTCGGATAAACTCATTCTAAAATTCCATGTACTATAGATAATATGCAATTAGCTCAGTAAATAAATTGAATAAACTGCATCTATTTTATTTAACTTAGGAATTATTTTTATAATGAATATAATCATTTCAAAAAAGGTGTGGCCCTCCGAAATCCTTCACTCTTACAATGCAGCCCGCGAATCATAACAATTTGCCCACCCCTGTCTTAATGTAATCAAGCAACATGTATTGTGCGTGAACTACCTTTCTCATTAGATTTCTACCTAAAAGCATTTCTTGTATCAAATTTCTGTTCGATTTATAAAACTTCATCCGCTTAATGCTTTTAAGGAATAAGTCTTGAACTCCCCCCCCCCCTACCTCTAATCTGCATTGCAATCGGTTAACTGCGGCCTTTTTACAATAACTAAAAGCAGGGTCCTTATAAAAATTTTGAGATTCGGCCACTGGTGTAGGATTCCAAACCTCTCAGTCCCCTCCCCCCTACTTATCCTTCTTCAAAAGAAGTCTTAAATAAATTATATAGTTAATCGAACTAAGTTGTAACTTAATCATTTTATCCCTAAATGTGAAATTAGCCGCCAAATCTGGAAATTGGATTTGAAATTAGTCGCCAGGTGTGGGATGAGATGTGAAAAGGGGAAATCATTAATCTTGATGATTCTGATCAAGACAACGGAACAAAATTATTAAATTATTGTATTATCATTTGTCCTGGACAAGAGAGCAAAAAAAAAAAAAAATTCGAATTAATCCGACCTTTTAAAGTGGATAAAAATTGAGTTCAAAGATTCCGTTACAAGTGAAGCTTATAAAAGGGTGTTAAAAAACTGTACTCCATCCCAAATAAATTGTTAATTGTATTGTTAAGTATTATATATATTGAACTTAAATGTTTCATACTATATTCTTTAAGTATTTACTTCTATAAAAAGGTTTCCACACTGATGAAGAATCTTACATAGACTTTTTATAATTAAGCTTACTGTTGCGTAGATCAAAGTTCGTGCATTTTATGCAATCGTTCCTAAAAACAAAACAGTTCCCTAAGAGCGATGGAATTTAATATCGAAAAAACAATTCTTAAAATTACAGGATAAAGCCACACAATTCGCACAATAAGTCCCAGGTTTTCACAACTACTACAGCGCTCAGACACAACTATCAATGTCTGAAAACACAAGTACGTTAAATCTATTCGCCAAAGTAATACCGACTCAGTTTCCGTTCTATCTGCTCTTTATAGACTGCGCGATTATCTTCAAGCCCTTTCTCAAAAATTCCTTTTTCGTCATAAACAGTGATGTTGTAGATTTCTCCAGTAATTTTCAGAAGAAACCATATGGTCGCCAACTCGCTCGAAATAGTCTCCAAAATGGTCGCTAAAAATGATGCAAACTAGCTGTATCGCGAATATTTCGCCAAGTTTCCAATGAATATAATAATTGAATTATAATGTAAAGGGGACCCCACTACTCTCCTCCTCTTTAACGTGAGGAATTAGAGATGTGAGAGAATATTAACGTCGCACTGATTAGCAACACGAGGGCTTTTGGCGACGGTCCGCGTAATTTTGAACCATGGTCAAGTGACGCGGACGACACCTGAGCTAGCACCCCCTCTCCTAACTACCACACCACACCAACGGGAGGACGTTTGAGCTCTCGACAGATTTAACGTGCATCGCGTCCCTACACGGCGGGTCTTTAGTGGTACTAGGATCGAACTCATGACACGCTAGCCATGATCCGATGCCTAGACCACTCGGCCACTGCGGCCGTCAAGGAATTAGAGATATGAAAGATTTAGTGGGCATTAGATCCTCTACACGGTTGGTCTTCTGTGGCACTGGACTCGATAAACGCTGGTTACGAGTTCGTGACCAGGACTATCAGGTGACCAAGGCCTAAACTTAATGTAGATAAATTCACATATAATAAGAATTATTACATTAATTCTTTTAAAACACACAAAAGCCCTCCCTGACTATGGTTATCATCAAGTAACTTGTTTTTCTGTTGTTTTTTAAGGTATCAAATGTATTAAATTTGTAAGCATTAACACAATGCAATTTTCCTCATTACAGAATCTGAAAGGAAATTTTCAGCAGTCTTTTTGTTTTTAGAATATAAATAAGATGTGAGAGATAGAGATATTAAAGAGACGATTGAAGTGAAAATATAAGCAAACAGAAGATGATATAAATCGTCTGATTTTTAAACTTATAAAATAGCAGAAACTATTCCCTGATTATAATTCGTCGATAGCATTATTTGAAAACAATTTTAATTTCTCCTTCAAAAAAAAAAAACTCTTAAAAATTTTTTTTTATTTATAGAATAGTTTTTACGAAAAAAAATTTCTGTCGTTTGTGGAAGTTTCTTCTGTTGAATACAAAAATATTTTTTTATTACATTTTGTACAAAAAAAAAAAAAAATTTAATTTAAATTTGCCAAAACGGAGACTGAAAGAGGATTTTTAAACACTAATGAATAAACAAACAGTTTTTCTGGTTTTATTTTGTTCATTGTATGACTTTAAGTAGAATTAAGTCTTTTCTGAGAAATAAATTACTTTTATCCTTATATAAGTAAAAATCCGGGAGTTAAAAATCCATTGCAATAATGCACAAATAATTTGAATATTGTTAACAAATTTTTAAAAAAATTTTGTAATACAGCTACTTTTTTGAAAAAAAAAAATAGTTAATTCTTTATTATTCGCAATTTTTTTTTTTTTTTTGCATTAAAACTATCAGAACATAAACAATGATTATTTTCCCATATGGTTTTTATTTCTTATTACAAATGCATTATTTCAATAAAAATTAAAGTTTTTCAATAAGGTTTTTTTATACATACATTAAAATAAAATAAACTTAGTTCGTTCAACTTCAAATAAAATAATCCCCATTTTAAATTAAACAATGAAAATAAATAAGTATGTAATTTTATTAGTAAAAATAGTTGTAATAAAATAAAATAAACAACTGTGTTACTATAAATTATATAATTATCACGTTAATTATTATTGAAAATCAAAATTGGAAAACTTCCAAAATAATTTTCTGACCCCGCCAGTGTCTGCATTGGATAAAAATACAGTTCCATTTTTTGAACAAATCGATGAATAGAGGAAATGTTAGTCAATGAATAATAACATTTCTTCGATATATTTAGAATGGAAAAAGCAATTATAAAATATATTCAATGCAGCAAAATATACCATTTAAAATATATTGATTATATTAATAATAAGGTAAAAAACATATTTATCCTTACATAATCAATAATTAACTCTAAATAATATTAATCGTAATAAAAATACTTCTCACTTTTCATTATATAATTGTATATTTTATGAAAATAATGGTATATGTATTGTAAGCAATTTTAGAAAATTATTAAATGAATAAATTATTAGCAATACCATATATATTTTTTTCAAAATTCATCCCGCTACAATGTATTAAAGTCAGTATCCCTATATGAACTCTCATATGTATATTATTCATGATAGAAAAATTTATGCGATATCGTAGATAAAAAAAATATGTTTGAAATTTCCCCCCCAAAGTTTCCCAAATTATTTCTCAAAAGTAATTTTCGAGTAGTTCTTATTTGATTGTTCCATTTTCAATAGAATATGTAGAATTTTTAAAAGCATGAGTATTTCTTTATCAATTACTGAATTTTTCTCATCATTTTACTGAATGAGTAAATTGAAATAAATTGGAACTTGGAAGATGTTAATTAAATTATGAAATCCTTTTCACGAACTAAAATAAAAGATATGACGAATGCGGAAATTAATAGAGTTATAATTCACTATTGAAAAAACTGATAGTAATTTTCCTTTTGAAATTCAGAAAATTTCTTCCACAAAAAATATAAGATGCAATCTTGATTTAAAAAAAAAAAAAAAAAAAACTTCGTATTTTTGTAAAATATATTAATGCTTTTTAAGTGATTGTTTTAAAATTGAACAATTCATATGTCTTTTCAAATAGGTTTTAATACTGAAATGAAAAAAAAAAATAATCTAATAAAAAAAATCAAATACAAAATATTTGAAAAGAATTCAATTCTTTTACATATTAATAATTGCTAAAACTTCCCTGAAATATTTAATAAAGCTCTTGCTATGTAATGAAATCTCTATTCTAAAATAAAGCCATTATGACTTCCTAATTATCTCTAAATGCGGGAATTTCCTTCGAAAAAAAAAATTAGAATTGCTCTGCCATTAATTTAACAGCGCGCGAAACATCAGATCAAAATGTTTACGGAGCCACAGCGCCGTCTACCGGCTGGGGTCAATGAACGCAACCGTAAGAAGTAGCCTTTTCGACGTCTCCCCTAAAAAGGCGGAAGTAAACATAACTGTCAGGTGATTGCAGTTCCCCACTCTTGACCCAGTGCGAAACGATATTCGAAGATTATTTCACCCCCTGCCGGATACTGGATTTCAGAATGGAAAAGATTTCGCTTTCTTCTTTTCGAATGAAATAGAAAAGAATATTCGAAAAAAGAGTAATAATATCCAGAAGTAAGGAAGAAAGAAGCGCGGGAAAATTGATTCTTGGAAATTTATTGATGCGATTCTAAAGAGAAATTCTAGAGTATTTGTATTTAATTTTTTTTTTTAAGTTCCGAAAATTTTCGGAAATTTTAATTGCTCACAAAGTTATAAATTAGTTTCTAGTCAGAAAAAATATAATTTGGAGAATTTTTTTTTCTTCTGAAAAATGTCATTAGGCAGAAAAAATAGGTAGAAATGTTAACGTTTATACATGAACCACTTGGTTTCATACGGTTAAAATTAAATTTTTTAAAAAAATGTCAATATTTTTATGTTTTTTCGTGTATTATAGCTGTATTTTCCCTTAAATTATGCTCACTAGAGTAATCTTACCGTTCATCTTTATTGTTTCGTTAAAAAATGTTACATTCATTTTTTTTTGGCAATTTACTTCTAAGTAGTTCTTTTAATTTGGAAAAAAACTCAATTATTTTTTACTAGTGTCAGTTTTTTTTCATTTGGAGTATAATAACTTCTGATAATTTTAAGTCTTCCAATGTAAACTTACGTTTTTAAATATACAATAAGCACTAAGGTTAAAAAATTGTTCTCCTTTTGCAAGCGAAGAAAGAAATATTTAAAATATTGAGGTAGTTATCTAAGACAATAATAAACACCTGAGAACCTCTCTATTAATTCGCATTGCTACGCAGTCAATACCAATCCGAAACAACATATCTATAAACTAGTAATATATATCTTTTTTGTTCTTATCTAGGGGGTGTGGCGTCGAGATCTGCCTTCGAACTATGCCACAGCAGTTCACTTCCTGTTCATGCCGAAGAGCGTGGCACAGTTTCCCCACCTCCGCGAGCAGCGAGCTCCGTCCAATAGAACTTTAGTCCGAGGCCTGATCACTCCGCTCTTCACAAGAATCCTGGAATAGGATTTTCTCCCGCAGTTCATAAATCGGTACTCTGTGCATCCATGAAAAGCAGCTGGAGCTTCAACTTGATGAAGACAAAGATTAAAGAACTGTGAACATTATCGTCTGCTCTTTAACGAATAGAGAGAGAAAAAAAAAAGAGGAAAAGAGAAAAATGTATTCGAAAAGTCTACATAGTGCTGATTGGTTGCTCTGAATTTGTTTACTTCGTCTCCGTTAGCCCACGAATAAACGCGGAAACGAAAACTCGTGTTTCTTGATAAAAATAGAGAAAAGCGGGCTTTTGCGCTTATTTTATAATAAGAATTCGAACTTCGTTAAGAGATAGAGGACTATATAAAGAGGAATACAAATTTCTTTCTATTATTCTTAAATCACTTTATTTCCCAACACTTATTTTTAAAGAAATAATTTCTATTTAACGATATTCTTTTAACTGAAATTTATTCTTTTTTTTTTGTATTTTAAATATTTAATCGAACTTTATGACTGAAATATTGAAAGACTTTTTTTATTCCTCGCGTATTTTTCTCAAAAAGTTGCAGAAGAAGCTATGACAATAATTTCAAAATTCTGGTTCCTCCTACCGCCGAATTCTAAACACTGTTGGATTCGGGCACCACCCCCAAGGTAGACCGGCAAAGTTTTACTTTAAAAAAAATTCTTTGGAGTTTCTAACTATTTTTTTACGATGTTGCCCCTAAGTTACGGATTGGAAGTGATTCATTTTTTGGAACATCACAAACAACATGGACATCAACATAGACATTATCATCACCACCACCATCATCATCTTAACGGAGGCCACGAAAATATCAGGTAATTAATATTGTTTCATTATAATTTTTTTTGTTTTATTATTTGATGAAAATTATAAAATAAATTAGTGAGTGGATAAATTTGTATTCTCTATAATTATTTTTATAATTAATTAATAAAAATAAACTATTTTTAATATATTTTCAGTATTTCGAATTTACAGAGTAAACAATAATATGATGTTTGTTTTTATTACATTATTTTCTAGTCTTTATAAAATCTCAAATCTGAGCTAGGTGAAAATTATATTTATTTTTCATAAAAATATTTTTGTACGATTCCATTATGTATGTTTGTTAAAATTAGAATTCCTTTTTACACTATCGTTTGCTTAAATGTGTGTTAATGGAAGTAGGATCTTTCCGGAACTATATCTTCTCCGGGTCCGAGATGTGCCGGGAAGCGGAAGTATTGTACCCTAGGTTAATACCCTTCGATTATCAATACAACGTTCATGTCATAACGGATTTAAATTCGGAAGTATTTTTCCTTCTTTGCGTTACTTAAAATAGCTTTATAATAATAATTTTTTAACGCGAGTAAAATAAAATACGTAGTTGTGTTTTATTTATGTAAAAAAAAAAAAAAGAACAGGCAAGTTCAGAACTAATTTTTAATTATATTTGATACAGAATTATTCGTTTGTGTTCTCTCTCTCTCTCTTCTTTTTTTTGTTGCTGGAATGCAGAAATGACAGACGATTTTTGAATTGAGAATTCAGTATTTTTTTCAGAACGAAATAAATAAGTGAATTACTTTTCTCAGATAATTAGGGGAAAAAAAGAACGTTCGTATAGACAAAGAAAATTTATTCGTGTGTTTGGAATTTAGAATTTTGTAACTTCAGCATAAATAAATATGCCTAATCTTAATTTTCTAGCTATGATTGTTGTTTATAAATTGTATTGTGCACCCTAAACAAAGTGTTTGCTTCACGAAACGATGAATGAACAGATTATTTCATATCTTTAAAAAGTTTTATTTAAATTTTATTTCTATTTTTAATTTTCATTCGAAAAACTTTTCAGTCATCTAATAGTTGATTAAATAATGAAACCAATAAAATTTTGATTTAATATGTAGAACTGTAATTATTTTCTCTGTCGGCATAGTTAAATTTTTCATATGAGATGTGGTTCTTTTAAGTTTTTTTATCAGATCTTTTACTATCACATATTATATTTTATAATTTTTTCACATGTATTTATCTTTTATTTTTTATAATACAATTTAATGGAACTTTTACGAAAATATAGTAAAATATGTTTTATAATTTTTTATTGCACCCTAATTAAAGAATATTTCATTTTAAAAAAAAAGAAAACATAGCTGCTTTAAAAATAAAACCATAAAAGGTGTAATGGCATAAGCTGTTCATCAATGATTCCTGTTATGTAAAATATTGAACTTATAATTCTAATTATATAAACAGCAATATATAAATAAAAAAATATGAATATTATATATATCGTAACTGTCAGCAGATTTAACGGCCTTCTTTAACACTTTTACATTAATATAATAGCATTTATCGGATTTTCGTCTGACAAATCAATTTCCAAAAAAAAAAAAAAAAAAAAAAAAAAAAAAAAAAAAAAAAAATTGCATGTGTAATAAAGTTATGTTTAGTCTACAATTTCAGAAATATATGTAGTTCTTTTTGATGGAATACAGTATGCTTTCACACGCCATTGAATCCTGATTAAAATAGATAAAATAAATTCTAATTAAAATCATACGATTTTACACAAAATGTTTTAAAAGTTATTCAGATTTAAGAAAATTACTATGCTAGTTTTATTTTTAAAATCTGTGCCTTAAAAATATAACTGCTTTCAAAAGGGGCATAGAATGACAGTTAACACACAACTGACAGCTTTAAATAATGAAGAAAGCATTTATTTAATTTCACCACTTTAAAAAGTATCATAGGTCTAAATTAGCGGCTATTTTAAATCTAACTTTAAAAAAATTGAAGATATTGCCATTTGTAAATTTATTAATTGGTCTATATATATATAATCAATAATAATATTTACTAAATTGCTATAAATCCCATGAAGCGAAGTAAAAATAGAAATGTAACCAGACAGTAGAGGTCAAATTTTTTTTAATTCAAATTATTCATTACCTAAAAAATATACTTCACATAATCATGTTATTTTTTACAAGTTTGTGTCCTGAAGCAATTTTATGTCTAAACAAAATTGAGTTATAATGACTGAAGAAAATATTTTTTTTTCTGGAATAATAAAAGGTATTAGTAACAAAATTCTATTGATGAAGTACCAATATGCTTAGGATTCTTTTTTAAAAATGAAAACTAAAAATATAATATTTCAGTGGTATTTAATTTTTTTTTTTTTTACATAAATAAATAAAAGTACATGTTTAATGCATTTCACATACATGTGCTATAAATAAATGCAGTTTAAAGTTTTTCGTCTTAAAAATATTTTAGTAAATTTCAAATTGTGCTTCATTAGTTATTCGAATTCTTTATTGTCATATTTTTATATGTGAAATTTTGACGATTCAGATTTTTTAGGTAATGAAAATTCGTCTAAAGAACTAAAAAAAGAATTCAAGATGTTTAACACTTACTGAATTTTACTTAAACAAATGTTTATTTTTTCTAATAACACATATCATATATTTGTAATTAAGAACTTTTTTTTGTAATGTTTTCATAAGGAATTCACATCGCAGATAGCTTGTTAAGAAAATCCAGACAAGATGAATTTACGAAAGAAATCTCTCTAGGCTCGAATGTAAACTTCGCTATTCTTTCTTTACGGTATTTACGACATCGCGGTTGTTTTAGAACAGGGCAATGTTCGTCTTGATAAACATCAAACTGAGTTATGATTCTTTTTCTCGTAAATCACTTGCATTTTTATTTTTTGGAAAGAGGTTGAATTTTAGGAATATTTTCCTGCTAAGTCAATGAAACGGAAAATCAATCTCCGGCATTGTCAAAGCCAAATTTATTTATTTTACGAAAATAGCAAGGTCTTTGAGAAAAAAATTGTTCTCTGACATTTGACGTTTTCTGAAGGCATGAATTATTTTCAGTTTAACATTCAGCTTTTGTTCGTTCCGTTCCGTTACAATTTTTTATTGATTCTAAAAATTCTCCGCTTTTACATCTCATCTACATGTCTGAAAATTATACATATTTTTAAAAAAAAATCGATATAAATATGATGCATGAAAGATAATTTATTCTGACGCATTATTAATCGATAATTGGATCAAGTACATTATGGTATCTGTTTTGAAGAATATTCCAGAATAATGTATCAAATTAAGGATTAAAGGTTTAAAAATAGATTATAAATGTTCATGCAAATTTTTTTTAAATATATATAAAGTATTTATACCAAGTATTTTAGCAAAATAAAATATCGAATTTCAATGTAACTGATTTTTAAAAATAAAACTGATGAAAATGATAAAAAAGTATTTTGAGCAAACGATATCACAGAAAGTAATATCTTCTAACGTATTGTTAAATGATTATTCGATTAGTTATATTATTGTCTCTATTGTGAAGTTTATTTAAGAAAAATGTGTATCAAATTAAGGATTTGAAAATCTAGGCGGTAAATATATATACATGTGAGGTACTTACAGCAAAAGTAATGCTCTAAACTAAGATATCGAATTTCACACACAACGTACCACTAATTTTCAAAAATAAAGCAAATGAATATAAAATTTTTGGACAAACGATAATATGCTTTCCATTTTAATTGAAAGATATTATTATTGCTATAAATAATAGGAGTTAATTAAAAAAAATTCTACTTTGTTATGATAGAAGATAATTACTTAGAAAATATTAATATTTTATATTCGCAGAAAATGTATGTGAATCTCGAATCGAATTTGATATATGATGAGAGAGTTTAAATATATAATTATATATAAAATTATCTTGTGTCAATAGAATTGAGTAATTTATAATGCATAAATATAATTATCATGAAATTCCATTATTCAGTGCTTACAGCAATTACCGATATTAAGTCTTAAGGTTTGGGAAATTGAAATGCAGCATTAGTAAATGGAGAATTCCTTAAAATTCTTCGAATATTCATTCCTTAATTATTCTCAGTTTAAATTAATTGATTAAATGGAGTGTGTTACGTTACAATTTGATAATATATGCTTTGTTCTATGGTAGAACAACGAATATTATAATTTTATGTGTAATACGGTCAAATCCAATTTTTTCTGCTGTAAAATAGATAGTAACATAAAGACCAATAATTTGCTTTAAGGATCATTTTATTTTAAATTATGGTGGATATTATTTTTTAAGAAATTTCTTTTGGTATAGAACTACCTTTTTTTTAAAAATTCTTTTCATAATCAAAATTGAAGGTTATATAGTACATATTTATAATCCCAAAAATATTTCAATTTTTATATCTTAGTCTAAATTTAGTTATATTTTATGAAAATTATTTTTTCAAACTCGCGAGTCTTTAATTGTAAAATCGTATTTATATATTCGTCTATAAAACAATTAACATATATTATATCAAATTCTGAAGTATGGTGTGAAACTTAAATTTTAAAATATTCCGAAGCCATCTCAACATTTTATTTTCAAATGTTATAAAATCAAATGCATTAAAAATTATTATGGGACTTAGGAATTTCTTTTTAATTTGTTTTTGAAGTAGTTAGGCCATGATCAAAAGCAAAGGGACTGGGAAGAGTTAAAATATGGCTTTTTATGGCCAATAAGAGTTAAAATATTTGATAAAAATAAAGAAATAGCGGATATTTAGAATTATCAACTGGCATCTTAAGCATTTAACAAACTTATAATGATTAAAACATTCCTAAAATTAAAGAATCAATTCAATTTCCTTGTATACAGTGAGAGACCAGAAAGAAAATAATTAAGGGAGGACTTTACACACAATTGCTTTAAAAAATAATCTGTGAAAGAATAAGATACAGTAAAGGGGAGAGGGGATTTTATGCCTAACTTTGCTGCTGACAAAACAAAAGGAAAATTGCTGCCTTGATAAAAAAAAAGGGTTTTTTTTATATAAAATATTATTCACATTTATTTATTTTAAAATTCATATTCAGTTATCTTAAACTTTCCATTACAACCAATGAAGGAAACAATAAAAAATGTGTATGTTTATTAAATTTCAGAACTTCAATGAATAATTGATTCATTAGTGTTGATTAAGAACAGTTTCAAGAAATTTCCAAAGTTTGCTGTAAAACGTTTGAATGTAATAAAGCAGCTTCTTGGTTTCCAACATCACTCAATCCCAGAAAATTTTATGCAAATTTAAATGATATTTGCTTTATCAAAACCCAATTTTTTTCTAAAAAAAAAAAGTTCTACGAATCTTATAAACTCGGGCGTATGAAAACAAATCCTTGACTTTTCAAGGTCTCAATCCAATTCCCGGAAAACCCTTTCAGAGAGAGTGAGTGGGGATCATCATTAAATAACAGCATCATTCCTCCCTTAAAATAACATCATTCGATCTCTTTTCCCATCATCTGTTGCGAGGGTGTTTTTCGATGGCCAATGCACATGTTCCGTTTGCAGCCGCAGAGGTCAATGAACCCCTGACCGAGTAACGGGTGTGTAGAGGCAGGGAGAGAGCGAGCGAGCCAGAGAGAGAGAGAGCTGAATAACCGATTTAATTCTTTTTGCAGCCGACTGACCCCTCAACTCAAACAATCGCACCCCGTCACGTGTCAAAAAAAATATGAATGGGAATTTGCGTGGAAAGAGACAAAAGAAAAGGTGAAATTTTATTTTGTTAGTTGGAATCGAGGTCGACATTTTTTTTTAAATGCAATCGTGGTTTTTTTTCCATGGTTTTCTTTTATATTTACGAGTTTTTCCCCCTCCGGTATAACCCGTCTTTTAGTGAAAACATTCACGGTAATTTAATTTTTTTTCTGTTAACTTTCAACGGATTGTTGCAGAGAAACGTGCGGCTTGGTGAATGTGACGTACTACAAATACACCTGTTTGGTTCGAGAAAAAAGAAATGAAACAAGCAATAAAAAAAAAAAAAAAAAAAGGTTTTAAACTGATTAAAAGAAAAGTCAAAGAAATCGGTGCTATTATTACCTTACTTTCGTTTTTCCTTATTTGAGAGAGGTCCATCTTGTTTTATTAAAATAGTTGTCTTCCCCCTTTTTTATTTATTGGGTTATAGGTTTCAACTAATATTTTATATAAGATTCCTACTAATAAATTAGATTTGTGTAATCGAGGATGCCTACGTAAGAGATATATCTCAATTATTGTTATGAAAATAAATGAATCCAATATATTCCTTTTTGAACCAGATTCCTAAGATACGCGAGTAACTGTAGAGAAATTATAAGAATGTCGTTTAATTTAACAAGACGTTCCTCCTTTATAAAAACAAATCGGTATGGAAAAATTTCACAGAAAAAATAGAATATTCTAATTAATGAACTGCATAAAAACATTTTTAAAAAATGGCAACTAGTCTTTTCTGCCAGCAAAAAATCAGTTATATTTCGATGCGAATTCATAGGCAAAAACTAAGGATGTTAATATTAAAACTAATCTTGCCTTCTAATGGCTAAATATATCTAGCTATTATCATTAATTACCAGGGGAAAAAACAAAAGATACAGAAAAAACATCCATCATTTTTTAAAGTTTTTATTTAACAATTTTTTTTAGGAAAAATCATTTACACTATTTAAAAGTTAAAAATAAAAATCTCTATCAATAAATAAAATTTGATGAAAAAGGTTTAAGGATTTTTATATACATTTATTAGAAACAACGAAATTAAAGGGGAAAAGAATATGTAGAAATAGAAAAATATGTATGTAAAAATTAAGATATAATAAGAGCACAAAAAAAAATAACTCATTAAAATTTTTTCGGTTTTACGCCTTATTATTTATCTTATAAGGCATGATCATATGATTTCATATTTTAGCAATAATTAAGTTTAAAGACTTAAAAAAAAAGGTGCTTTCTTATAATTTTAATACAGAAATATTTAGTATATTTGCAAAAATATTCATAAAAAATTTAGATAGTATGAACTATTTAAATATCTACTTATTGTTTTCATGTCTTGGATTATCAAAATAAATAAAATAAAATAATAAATTTTTATCCATGTTGTGTAAAATAGCAGGTTTATATATCATTAAAAAAACTGATTCCGCAGATTCAAATACCAAAAAAGGCATCACTGACTGAAAATTGGTGTATCAAAATGTTTATCAGAACATCAGTAGCATTTAATAAATGCACTAGTAACAGAAAAAAAAATAACATACGGGAATATATTTCCTCTTTTTTTAATATTTTTTATATTTATTTTCTCATATTAATTTCAAGTAAATTTTCATCATCATTGCTATAATTGTGTTTTCTTTTCAAATTTGTTTTATTTTTTCAGTCTTTCGTTTGAAAACTTTATTTTACTTCATGAATTAACATTTTCTAAATATCATCGTTCCGTCTCTCTCTCTCTCTCTGTCTTCTAGGGCTACATTTATGCAGTTATACTACATAAGGTGCTATTTTTTTTATAAAATTCACACATTTTTAAAAAAATTTACCTTATCGTCCGCTATATTGAAAATCACGTGTAGGAATTCATATTATTTTTCTAAAAGAAAAATAATATGAAATTTATTTTTGAAAAATAAGTGAAATTTATTTAAAGTGAAATTTATTTTTGAAAAAGGAGGTATCAAAGTTTTATTATAAGAAAAATACCTATCAAATTTCACTTTTATATTTTACACTGAAAAACTTTCAAGAAAAGTAATTTAATTTATAATTTTTAATTGTTTAGATTTATGTTTATATTCAATACTCTATTCAATTCTTGATGCTAGAGATTAATTTACTCATGAAATCTGTCGGGGCTCTAAATCCGCTCATTGGGGAGGTGCGGAAGATGTGAGGTTAGGGGGGAGGGAGCTCAGCTCAGATGTTGTCTTTGTCTCCTAAAAATTAGAAAAAATAATTCTCAAGTGACAAAGAAAAAGTTCAGAATTACGAGATTCGAGCCCTTGTGTTTTCCTGAGCACAACTTCAATAAAAGACCAAGAAAACCAAAAAAAAAATTCTCTTCTGATTGTTACTTTTAAGAATAAGTATAAGAGAATAGAGTTATCATATTATTATATAAAAATTAAAAATTGATGTATTGATTATTATTAAAATTATGATCAAATAACGCATTAAAAGTTTATAAATAAAATACACAGACATATAAAATTAAAATAATATTTCGGGATCTCCCAAGAAGCTTAGATTATTTTTAACTAAGGATCACAGGATCTCGAGAACTCATCGCGGACTAAGTAGCCTGGGGTCAGGATCCTTGAACTTGTGGCCGGTGTTTGTCGAATCGCGGACATGAGTCGGGGTGCCACTGAAAACCTACCATGAAGAGGGTCTAATGCACGTTGAATCTATCGTGGCTGAAAGTCCTCACAGTGACATGGTGAGAATATTAGAAGAATGGGATGCCAACTCAGGTGTCATCCTTGCTTCTTGGTCATAGTTTAAAATTACGAGGTCCATCCAGTGCTGATTTAAACTCATTTTGGGCCCTGGGCGCTTAAGATCTACGGCCCTTTCGCACTGGCGGATCGAAGTTTATTACCAGAAAACCTGGTGAAGCCCGGCTTATCCGGGCCCCTGGGCGCCCGCCCCAATCACCCAATGGATAAACCGGCACTGTGTCCATCACCAATAGCCCTCGTGTTGCTTTAGAGAGAGATTGAGGCATTAATAAACACAATCTCACTCACTCGAGAACTCATCGAAGCAGAAAAATCCTAGCGTTTGCATATTTTAAAATTGTTTAAAATTCTATTTGAAAATATCTGCACGAAATGTAAATGCCTTATTTATTGCCATTAGCTTTCATCGTGATTTATTTCACATGTCATCATTCAGCCATATAAAAGCAAATCTTTTCTGTCCACTTAATGTACATTCGACATACTTGTCCTTAATTTACTGACTAACAAACAATTCATTACAAAGCAATTGTTATGATCCGATTATGTTCGAGAAACAAGTAAAAGCAATTTATTTTTTAACTTTTCTTCCTTTTTTCAATGACGCACAACTAATATTTCCTTTCCTGTCCGCAAATCGAGATACTATTTGGGCGGAAATGGTGCTATCCCATGCCATAAGGTATGCTCTAGCGACTCCAGACTTACGTAATGAATTTCAAATGAAGTCTAATTCTTAACTGGCAAGACCCGGTTTATTGAGGTCGGTCTTTTCTTTTACGCCAAATGTTTTCCTTTCACTTATCTCAATTGTTTTCTTGCCTGGGGGTGAGCATTGCAGAAGGACCTAATTATGACTACATAAAAGTTCAAAGAAAGGAATTCTCGGTTTGACATGATAACAACGGTGACTTTCTGCTTCTTTCTTTTGTTTCAAGAAGAAAATCGCTCTTGCCAGGCTGCCCACACTGAATTAAAGCGATTGTGATATCAGTCAAGTATATTTATCAAGATGACTACATGCTGACAGATGAGCGGGGTTTTTTTTGTCCTGTTTATTAAGTGTCATTGATCTTTCTCGGAGAGTGCTTTCCTCAGACGCTGATAATATTTTTTTTTATTCTGGTGGAGAATTTTCGAAGAATTTTTTTTTTTTTTTTCATAAGCGAGATGCATTACGAAAGTAAATTACTTTTCTCTGTGCATCTTTTAATTCAAACTCTAAAGAAAGATTTGAAGAGATTAATATTTCAGAAATGAAAAAAAAAAGATTTGTTTACGGCAGTGGTCACCAAACTTATGAAACTTCTGACCTACCGTATCGTTTTTAAATCCTACTGTGAGCTTCCAACTGAAAGAACTGCCAACCCTTTTTAAAAAAAATCTTACATTGGTTTATTGCCTATAATCTTATATTTCTAGTAAATATGAATTCAATTTTAATTGAACTGTATACAACAAAAGGAAACTCTGAAATGGAAGTGTAATTAGTAATAAATAACAAATGTAATTACTGATTTTCTATGAAAAGGATGGAACTCCTTTTTTTTATAGTGCTACTATTTGAATTTTGTTGTCCAAGTGTTCATCAGCAAGTCTGTTTCTGTACTCATTGTTAATTAACTTCATACTAGAAAAGGAAATCTCACGCAGATATGTAGAGATGGACATTGCCTTCACTTTGATGCGCACGCGAACTTGGACCAAAATTTCATATTCTCTTTAGGAAGAAGAGGCCAAATATTTTCAGAGCTTCAAGAAAGCGGTTTTACTGATAGGTCATTGTGAAAATCAATTAGTACCAACTACAATGCACAGTTTTATCTTCTTGAAAATCAAAGTACGTCATGTCACGAGTAGAAAACTCTTCAGCATCAATCTCTATAAAACGTCAATAGGAGAGTTAACGTGATCTACTGAAAATGCTCCGCAAGCTGCTAGTAACTCGCGATCAACAGTTTGGCGATCACTGATTTTCGACTTCAATGTATTATAATTGTTCTTCAAATCCTCGTGGTTAGTCAAATGTTACATCATTTCATACACCATAAAACTCCATTATTAGTATATTAGAATATGTTTTAAATTTAGAAAGCTGTTTTCAACATGATCAACTGAAAAAAAATTGAAGTGAAATCGTGATTAACCCGGAAAAAGTGTATCGTTCTCCATAAAGTTCTCCATATCGTTCTCCACAGTTAAAAGTCAGTACTTTTTGAAAGATAAGTACAAATTTTTTTAGAATTCTCAATATAAATTATCAAAAGTATGTCCTTATTCGAGCTTCAGCACAAATACTTTTTATTTAAAAAGAAAATTTAAATATGAACCTAAAATATAAAAGAAGTTGTATTTTTAGGAATTAAATATAATTTTGAAAGAAAGCGTATTAATGGAGACTTACGTTAATATTCTTGGCAAATCAAGTCAATCGTTTTGTTCGACTTTAAATAATTAAATAAATTCTAGGGATATTAAAATTTTAGTCGAGCTTCAACTACTGAGTATATAGGCTTCTATCCTTGAATATGTCTGAATTGCCATGCAAATCAAGTTACAGGTTTTACCTTTTAAAAGGAAGCCTAGAGCTTACCCCGAAACAGTGTCACGAAATCCGTAAACATGATTTAAGTTGAAGCATAAAGCAGCTAAAAGAGTCCAAATTCATTAGGAGCATAAAGAAGTTTTAACCAACTTCTCGGAAGTGTTTCCATTAGATGAGGTTGCACCAAAGAGCTAGTCAACTTGCTGTCTTAAAATGAAACTTATTTACAGTAATTGGAAATTTCCCCTGTATTGTAAAAATTGTCATGGTTTTATTAATAAAACTAGTGTAATGGACATTTAACTAAACACTGTTGTTTAAGAGATAGATGGCGTGTTATTTCAACAGCTAGGCTATACAGTTGTATCTCTAGTATTAGTGATGAGTTAGACATGAGAGAGTGAAAGAGAGACAGCAGAATTTTTCGAAGCTGTAAAAAGAAAGAGATAACATTATGGTTTAGTTTGATGTTATAGTGATTGTGTGTGTATATAATAAAAGTTTTTATTTGTTTTAAAGTGTGACGTAGATTTAATGCAGGTAGTATGATAAACAAAATTTTTCTAGAATTTTTCGTGGTAGGATTGAAAATTTCGGAGACTGCGGTTTTGTATGACAACAAAAATATGCAGGTTTTCATCCATGTTAGTTATTGAATTTCAGGAACAGATGTTTTGTTTTGAGATAAAAAAAAAACCACCTCTGTATGTATGTACAGTGATGTAAGAAACATGTATGTTCAAGAACAATTCAGAAATATTTTATTTTTTTAAATATTTGTGTAAAACACATCTGCAGAGACTAAGCTATGTAAAGTAAGGTGTTCGATCATTCTACGATGTAGAGATTGGAGTTGCACAAGTGGTAACGACTTTTAAAAAGAAAACAAGAATTCAGCGTGTATTATGAGCATTCTGGCCGACCTACGACTTTACGGATTGAGGAAAATGTTTATTTATCTCCAAGGGCAAAAACAGCGTCCAAATGAACATTTTACGTCGCTTAAAGGAGTACATTAATCGTAAATGGCCTCAGATTCCCTCGGGGGACAATGGTACCCTCTGCATCACATAGGTTACAAATGGTCACACAGTTTCTCGTCATTGTTGAAACTAAAGTGCTTCCATATTGAACCCTTATAACCATTTATAGCCACGTGCGATTTTTATTTATTTCCGTTAAACCAGTATTTCCCATCCTTTTTATCGCTGTGGACTGGTCAACGTTTGATATTTTTCCGCAGCCCGCTACAAAAGGGGGGGGGGAGAAGCTCATTGGTTATATTTTAGATTGTTTTGCTTTAATAATTTTAGTTTAATTGTACTTAAACATGTCTTCAGAATTAAATAAAATTACTCCAAAAATGAATATAAAGTGATTTCCATAAAAAGTCGCACAAACCCGAGGGAAATACACCACAGTAAATAAAATGGAAATAATTTAATGTTCTTCTATGAGAGACCCGATATTATTTGATCCACGGACCGGTACTGGTCTGTGGCCCGGGGGTTGGGGACCACTGCGTTAAAAAAAAAACGAAATCAGAAAGGGCATTGTTTTGTGTCATCGGATGAGGTAAATTCGTATCACAAAAGGCCTTATAGGTGGCCTCCTAGCAATGATTTTAGAAATAGGGGCGCTAACAACAGAGTATTGCTGCCTATGGGGATTATTTTAAAGATACTTGTGTGTTAGTGTTTTAAAATATTCGAGACAAGAAAATTTTACACTGAGTTTAACAATTAGACGTTTATTGAATCATGCAGTAAAGGAACTGTCAAAGTAGTGTTAAGGTCAGAGTTCATAAACACGGCACATAAACAGTTCGAATTATTCTTGAATTTAAATTTATATATATATATATATATATATTCTATAATTTTCTACATATGTATTGTAAGCAGACAAATATTGGTTGATACATAAATCACATAATATTCAAGTGCTCTATCAATACATGTTTCAAGAAAAGATAAAGCTATGAATTCCGTATAAAAATTAAGGATTCATTTATATGCATTTATATGTCTTGCTAAACTTTATTATTAAATAAAATAATTTGATTATTAATCACTGCATGGAATTCAAACTACCTGTGAAAAATACAGGAACTCTAGTAAAAATTAACAATTACCTAGTTCAAAAATTTTTGAAGGTACCATTTGAAAATTTTAGCACCGATTTATTTGAGTGGTCGATAACTTTTAACTTTCCAACTGCATAAAAATTTTGCGGAGACAAATCTTTAAATTTCTCTTTATTTGTATATATATATTTACATTACACACACTCTCTTTCTCTTTCACGCACATGTATTGTGTTTCTTTGGCTTTATATAAGTTTTTGCTGAAGATGTCGCTTTAAGGTTTATTTTCAAGGTATTCCCTATTTTTCATGCTCAGTAATGTACATTTTATATATATATCCATATTCAACAATCATATTTATGAATTCATGCGCAACCATTTAAACTAATTAAAATACAGTCATGTCATATTCCGAAATATCCATGTCATAAAGCTCAACATAATGCACATCATTTAGCGAAATATTTTTTTCTTTTTGCACTCTCCTTATTTAAGAATTAAAATTTTACTGCCCCCCCTTGTTATTACCTTTTTTTAAATTTATATAGTTCGGTTAAATGTTAATTGACCGTTTCAACAATCTACATAATGAATACTAACAATTCCAATCAGTCATAGTTGCTCCGTAAATTATCCAGTGTATTTGTATGTTGTAAGATGCGCATCAGTTTTCAATAAATTTAATAATTTTGCTTATTTCTGTCTTATAACAGTGATCCCAAAATTATATAAACCAAAAATTAATGAATTGAAGAAACATTCACATAATTAACATGGAATAACCCCTTAAATGCATTTTAAATAATGAATCACAAAATTCGAAAGCAAAAATTTATAAATAAATAAGGTAGAGAAGAAAATACAACATTTTATAAAAAGTATAAACCTCCCCCACCACTACCACTACGAGATAAGCTTTTAAATCTTAGGACTATGATTGCGGCTCTATTCTTAATAAGAATTCTTATCTTTTCAGAAAAAAGTAATATTGTCAATTGGAATATTCAGACAATTGTCATCTGACCTTCCAGATAGTTCTAGAAATTGGATAAGACTTGACTTTTTTTCCAGTGTTTTTAGTATATCTGAAAAAAATTCCCATCTAAAACTCTATACTGTCTACAAGTTTGAAGAAATTCGTTTTTTATCGCACAGACGTAGATATGTCGCCCTAAATTTAACAGCATAAGACAAAGAGTCTGAAATTTGCATAAAAATAATGGACAGAGGTAGAAACAGGAACAGAAAAAAATAATATTCAGCAATAAAAAGAAAGCCAATTTAGACAGGTCAGACAACAGGCAATTTTTTTGACAAGGCTTGCGGAAAGAATCCAGAATCTTTTGAGAAATAAAAAAATAAAAGTATTCCTGTGTGATAATCAAGTGGTGTTCCCCATTCTGTAAAAAAAACTACAAATTTCATATCAAAGCAATTAAATAAAAGCTACGACCCACCAAACATGACTTGTTGAATTTTCGATAATTTAAAGAAAACTCAAAAGTCATGTTTAATGTTCTACACACTATCTATAAATAGCATGAAACACCCAAATTGCAATTGTGATGAAATTAGGATTTATAATTACGTTAAGGGGGAGTCACAGTAGTATAATACTGTTTATATCTAATGCAATTTTTATCTAGAAAATCCAATACAAATTTATCTATAAAATAAATTGGACTTTAACTTGTGAACTTGTTTGGACAGCATGGATTGCTTATTCAGCGTTCTAATTTTCAAGACTTCTAGAACATAATCTTCTAACCTAAAATATTTACATGACTGTAGACACCTATTTTAAACTAAGAGCAGTAATTTTATTATTTTGTTTTTCTTATAAGCAGGTTATTATGACCTGCTTCTCTTTACATTTATTGATGACATCCTGTGTTGCAGACAGCAGCTGAAATCACACTCAGTGTTACTGGTGACACTTCTGCTTATGCAAATTTGCATAATGAGAAACTCTCACGCTTGATGACATAACAGTTATTCTTAGTAGACCTATATTCTTATAAAAAAAGCTAAGAATATTAAAATGCTATGGTTTTCTTAAGAAAATTTTTTTAGATAATTTTAATACTTCCTTGATGCAATACTTGGGTATTGAGCTATAGAGAATTTATTCCTTTTTTTGGTAATGTGAATCGTGTTTTTTTTTTAAATTAGTAAAACATGTGTGCCCTGGTTTTCGTTACTTACGGTATTGGAACTTGCTCTTAAAACAAAATATTCTTGAAACTTTTCTGAACTAAAACAAAGCTTTTCAAAAAATTAAGCATCTCTTTTCTTATCGATTTGCTATCTTAATTATTACATCATTAAATAATAATTTAAAAAATCTAAAAGCAAAGTTAAATTTATAACGTAACCTGAAACAGTTCTGATGCTTCTCCACGGGCGTAGCTACCGCCGTATCAATGATACAGGGCCCCTAAGCTACAGGGGCCACTACATGTGTAAGTAAGAAATCGTGAGGGGCCCCCAAAAAGCCTGCAAAGAATTTTGTTACAGGGTCCATTCAGGTTGAGTAACGCCAATGGCTTCTCTCTTTGTCTTGTGATCATGTAGGTATTGTGGAACCTTTTTCTCTCTTAATATATCCTTTTATTACTGTTTGTCATATGAAAGAAAGCGCATCGATGAGCTATGGCTCTCGCTTGTTAATTTCGGTGTAATAGGCCGGAGTTCAAAATTAAGAGAGTTTTCTCTTTGGGTTTATTATCTTCAGAAGTATTAAAAACATTTTCATGATATTAAATATCAATGGCGTACACAAGGGTGGGGCTTAGAAGTTCAATCCCTCTCCCATTGGACCAACAGATTTTTAATTTTTACCATAGAGATAACCCTTTGGAGCTTTTGTCGTAGTGCTTTTTAGAATGTAACCCTCCCCTTATGAGAGGTGTGTGTACGCTACTATTAAATATGTGCATAAATTGATATAGTAATTAAAAAAATATACCTTGAAACAAATATGGTACACATCATCCGTACGGTTCATCAGCTCAGAGAAAAAATAAAAAACAGCCTAGAAGATGTTACAAAAATGGGTTTATGGGAAATATTGTCATTTCTTATAATTACGTATACCGCTTTCCCAATGTGAATACATAATGGAAATGAAATCATACAGAAGTTCTTATGAGTTGGTTCTGTTGCTTCAGAAATGCTGTTTTAATTTTTCTGGAATGAGGAATCACCTTCAGAGCATCCCAAATGTTTTCTACAGGATTAAGGTATGGGAATCTGCCAAGCTGACTCATTCTGTCTCATTCCTATTTAGGTACTATTTCCTATCTATCGTGGAGGATCGATTTGTAGCTTTTAACTCTCCAGGTGAGTTCAATCCTCCCAAATAAATAATTAAATAAAAGTTAACCCTTTCGGTGATTATTCTCCCTTTTCAGAAATTCGTAAGCAAGACATGCTTAATGGATGAAGGTTGTCTTTCATGAAAATGAAATTAGGGCCAGCTGAATTACTGAAAAGACAAACATAGGGTTACAAGATTTCATCTCTGTACCTCACAGAAGTCGCAGAGCTTTTGTCAGTTACATGGGTGCAGAGAGGTCTTAAGGAATGGGCCAACTGGGCCCCAACCTTCCAAGGCCTCACCTCGCTTTGTTCTCGACTCATGCTTAATAAGATCATATAAATTTAGTCGTCAAATGTTGCTCCCGGACATATTCTACAAAAAAAATTTGGAATTTCGAACTATAAGCCATCTGGCAATAGTAATAAGACTGCGTTAATATGTACCATCTATATCTAGGCCTAGGCCATCCACCGTCCACCATCATTACTCGTTTAGTCGAAAGGCAGCAGTCACTTCTTTCGTCAATCGCTTTTTGCCTAAGTTTATGAATCCCACATTGATTTGTTATGGAATATTATTTGTGTGAATATTTAATAACGTATGCTAAATGTTGTCTACTTAAAATGGTCGCAGGGGCCCAGGGCCTCAGAAGTCCTAAGACGTCACTGCATGGGAGTCTGTGCACTTCCGTAAGTGGATGTCTACCATACTAGTCTCTTACTCGGTTATTGTATGGCATTCAATACGTTCCCGATTCCCTCCATATATAAATAAGTAGATTATCATGATTAGAATGAATCTGGACTCACATCAATGAATAGAATGGTTCCTTACTGCTCTAATATCATAGTTCTCAGCACTATGCTAAACAGGATCTTCTGTGGATGGAATATAAAAGCACACTTGTCTCATGTAGACTTCTGAAATCAGCAATTCTTAAAATTTGGGTTTCTGTGGCCGCATAAAGTGTATGAGGTAGTTAATGCTGCTGCACTCCTGTTACACCTCGGGCAAATATTTAGCTTTTTGGTCAAGATAACCTAGACCTGACCTTTTCCTTGAGGATCTCATTAAACTATCTACATGCTTATGCACAACACATTGAGTGCTACATTAAAATCTCTAACAGTCTGTATTTATTACTGTACTGCTCCCAATCTCCCAATGATTCGAAAGCCCTCGTGTAGCTGAATAGTTCAAGGTTAATATTCACTCACTCACTCTTAATGATTCGCTTCTTCAATCCATTGTCCAAATGAGAAGCCCCGTGATAAATTTGGCAATGATTTCAATAGCAATATGTGTCCTCTACCGGTAGGTGGTACAATCTGTGCACCCATTGACGCAAAGGACATAGCACTGTTATACGACCGTTTATTTTTCTTGAAATGCTCTGATAAATCAAGACTAACCTATATCAATTCTTTTGTTTTTACTGGATATGTTGAAGCTTGTTCAAATATCGCATGTTGTTTGCTACTCCTTTAGTTTTAAAATCTCATTGAATGTTTCAAAAAACTCCACGAAAATCTCTAAACTGTGCAAAGGAACGATATAGGTTCGGGTGCTTTCAAAGCATTGTCTCCAAAAGCACAAACCATGCTCACAGATTCGCTTACGTAATCGACGCTTAAAACTTGCATCTTTTTTTTGAAAGCATTCATTTTTCCTTTCATTCAATACTTTTTAAAAGGTCCAGTAAATTTTGGAGAATTCTCTTAAATTTAAATACTAGTGTGTCTATAGCTGATTGATGCCTATTCTTTTACTCTTTTGAATTCTCTACTTATCGTATTTTAACATATTCGATAGTATAGGTTTGAGAAAAAGAAATTAACAATTCCATTGGATTAACATTATACTTATTTGAAGAATTCTATTATGGCTTTCAGATAATCTTACAGAAGTTCTATTTCCGCTTTGTTCTCTTACTTAAAAAATTCTTAAAATTCGGTTTAAAAATTAGGAAACGTAAATTGAGTAAATAATCAGATTACGTCAAATTCATACTTAAATCCAACTTTGCAAAATCAATCAAAGGATTAAATATACGATGAATCATAGCAGAAAATCGTTCTTATTTTTCCTTTTTAAGGAATTTATTTTAGCTGTTTATATATATATATATATATAATAACATTAAAAACTAAAACAAAATTGTCTTGTTTGCTTATTTCGCATGCATGTAGTCCCAATTTCAGTCAAATTTCTAAGTATCTTCATAAAATTGAAAGTGCCATCAACCTTCGGAGACATGTTGGCGAAAATAAAATCTTAAAACCAGACACCCATTTTATCTACTTTTTAGATTTTATTGGAACACATTATCATAATTCTCGCCAAAAAAGTCAGAAATCGAGTTAGACCAATTTATTTTCTTGGAACGAATTTTTATTCTTCTAATTAATCTCTCTGTCTCCGTCGATTTCCTGTTTTGACACTTTCTTTAACAATATTCGTGACATGTTTGGAGGTGCAGCGCCAAAAAGTAAAACACTTTTGTATTTGTATTGTGTCGTAAAATCTCAGCCTTATTCCCAGATTTTGTTCTTTCGATTGCCTTTCGAACGTAAACAAAATCTCGTTACTGAATTTCGTATTAAAAAAAATGGTCTCTGCTCCACAGCTTTTAATTTATAGGTTTATTTGTCAAACTTACTTTCATCTCAGCTGTTCATACAAGTTCTTTGTCTATTTCGCAGTCCGGGGAATACTATGGAATAAATCTAAATTTTTTGTGTCAATATTTTAAAAATATTTCCTTGTTGTCTGTTTTGAGGTGGTGTTGGATATACGATCAGAAAAAATGAATCAGTCCTTATAGATCATTCTAATCTGGGAGTTTGTTTTGGGTACTCGCGATCTTCTCGAATGTCATGCTCAACATCATGGAGATGCAAGAGATAGAATTATGGTTAGTGTTATTCATTCTTAATTTCCTTCTTTAAGTATTCTTTTTGTCATACTTTAAACTATCTTTCGTAGTAAAATAAAGTAAAATATCTAGTAAAGTAATATTTTTAAGTATTTTAATGTGTTATTTACTTCAAAGATTTTCATCTTGATTTGACGTTTTAAATTAACATAGCTTATATAGAAGCTATGCATTGTCGTGCTACGAAATACCACGTAATTTTAAGTCTCAGTCGGTTCAACATGTTTGTTATTTTAATTCAAGCCAGATTGTGATGAAATCCAATGAATTCAGACATGAATTATTTTGTCAAGAATCAATTTCCTTAAATAAGTTATTAACCCCTATACTGGTCATTTTTTTTACCCAAAATGCTTTAAAAAGCCACATTTTTTTTTATTACGTGTAATTAAGCACTGCATTTAATAAAATGAGAAAATGAAAAAAAAATTATTTTGATCTTAAATTTTGAAGTTTTTAGACCGTATTTTTTTTAAAACTGTTGTGGGGATCCCAAAAACTCTCTAATGTTTGCTTTTTGTAAGTACACTCTGAATGCTATATATATATTAAGAGTTTATCATATATATCTTCAAAACATTTTTATGTTCGTACTTCCTCAAACAGTTGAGGGGTTTGTGTGTGTGTTCCTCTGAAAAATAATCCAAACGAGCCTTTAGTGGTATCATGACTTAATCCACCTTTGGATGAAACAAAACCGGTCATGAACTCGTGACATTTGACCACAATGATGTTCTATAAAAAACAAAGCAATACAAAAGCCTTCTAAGGTACCAGATAAATTACAAACAGTAAAGCAAAAAAGTATATTAAGTTCCAAAAAGTGAAAGAACAGCATTACATTTGATAATATTATAGCTAAAAGAAATATATGTATAAATATAATAGACAATTATTTTAATTTATTTAAATTGCATAATTGTTATTAAATATAATTTAAATTATATTGTTACTTGTATTATTAGTTTTATTGAGTGAACTATTTATGTATAGCAATAGAGCTATATATATATAGTATTTATATATACAGAGAGAGAGAGAGTACAATAAAATAAAATAAGTGAGAAAGTTATATTACCTACAGGCCCAAAAAAGAAAGAAATTGGATTCCAAGAAACATAACAATTGAAAACACAGAAAGAGTCTTTGGACTAAAATGGAGACCTATTATGATTTCTAAAGCTGTCGCTGAATTAGGCGCCAGCGATTTAGGGTTAAGCTGCTTTATGGTACCATCTTTATGGTACCAGAAGAAATTTTCGACGTAATGGAAAAACAAAGCCATGTTGAAAAATTAAGCCTATTTCTAACACACACGGATGTTACACAGGACAGTAAAATAATATGAAAGTATCAGTAAAGAAGAATAAGGTTACTCTCATAGAGAAAAATATTAAGAGAAAAATTCTATAGGAAAAATTAATATATATGGTCACTTTTCTTAATTGTTAAATCAATCACATTTTAGAATGTAAGAATACAATCACACATGCATGAGAGTTAAATCAAACTATTTTTAACATTTATTTCAATCAAAATAACGTTCCAGACTCTTAAAATGTTTTTGGATACAAACACAAATTTAAAGGAGAGTCAGAAAGGTGCTTATTCTGATCTCAACAAAACGAATTCAGCATGAATTTCATACGAAATGCATTCAATTCACAAAATTTAGTTTTTTAAAATCTTTCGATGATGTTAATTAAATTTATAATTTGGGATATTTGTAATTTTTTTCCAAAAAGTTTCAAGAAAATATGTGCAAATCTATTTCCTTAAATATCTGAAGAACATTTTTTGGTTATCTAATCTCCCAAGGGAGAACATTCGAATTCATGCATGAAACAAATGTGTTAAATATTTCCCTCTTGCTTTTTATCTAGTATTTACTTTGTTGTTATTATTTGCTACGACCGAGCATACTAATTTAGTTTAAATCACATTGTCGCCCATCCGGTATAGTGGTTAGCGACGCTGACTGCTGTGCCGTAGGGCCTGGGTTCGAATCCCGGAGAAGACATGGATGTTTGTAAATGTATAGTGCCTTCGCGGCATGGGGGTACTTCAAATAGCCGTCGAGCCGCAAGTCCTCTCGTGAGGTTGGTGGAAGGGGAAGAGAGGTGGGAGGTCTCTGACCACTCCCAGGGTATTCTCCCTCAAAATTGGGGGAGGAACCGAGCCAAATCGTACTGTCACCTGCATGGTGCTCAAAGCTACGGCTAACGGCAGGCGTACAATATTGCCCGATGCCATGATGAATTTCATGGGCCTCGATCTGACTACGTCAGACCCAGGTGGCATTAGAAACAACAAACAACAAATCACATTGCTTCTTTATCAAAGATAAAAATCCTGTGACCTTTTAGAATAGCTTCGCTTACTCACACAAGAGAGTGACTAAATATCTCTCAAATGCAAACTCTGTTGTTATTTCCACATTATATTTAACTATTCTGATTTATTTTACCATGTTTTTATTAACTCGTTTTCTTGTCTGTCCGGGTAGAATTTTGTAATTGATTTTAAATTATAATTAGCTTAACTTCCCGATAAGCTAGATACTTGAAATTTGAACCATAGCTCAGAAGTGGATGACAGTGCATGAAAATGTGAAAAAAAGAAGTTCTAGTCCCGAACTCGGGCCCCCGAAGAGGTGAGCCTCGATTTCGACAGGGGCCCCGTAATTACGGAACTTACAGGAATTTACACGAACAAAGACCACTTGTCGATAGCACGGGTTGATTTGCTTCTACGTATTCAATTTCGTGGCTCTAGGGTTAAAGAGGTTTTACCAGGTTTATATTAACTCGCTTTTTTGTATGTCTGTCCGGGTGGAATTTTGTAATTGATTTTAAACTAACTTCCCGATGAGCGAGAGACTTGAAATTTGGACCAGAGCTCAAAAGGGGATGACAATGCCTGAAAATGTTAAAAAAATATACCTTTTAGTCCGTTATAAAAACATGATATATTAAAAATGTTTTTTATTGTGATGCATGTTCTCTTTCATTTCTTTTAAGATCCAATGCTATGTCTTTCTCAAAATAAAGTTTGTAAGTTTCGATTTTCCCTTATTGGACTAATATTATACTATTATGGGACAGACTTCTTGCATAACGTCAGTTGGTTACAACTAAACTTCTGAGAAAATCTGTCAGCACAATTTCTTTCTGATTCACGTGTGGCTAAGAATTTCTTAACCCGTTTAAAAATTCAGAAACATGTCAGCTGGCCCGCACGTTTCTAATTCGCCATTGTTTTTTATAAAAGCAGGCAAATTCAATGGTGCTGGTCAATTATTCAAACTAACAATAAAATTCAATTTATTTCTGTACTGTCTAACCCCTTTTTTTCATACAGACACAATAGAAAAACTCTACGAAAGGGGAGAGGAGGATACAATGACTGAAAACTTCTTTTGCGTGCAGAAGCATGGTAATCGAATAGGTGACTGCAAAAGCATTTAACTATTACTATGCTAACTAACACTCACGTGCACCCTTTGCGGTTGTATAGTTATCTCGTCCAAGTTCGTTAGGGCATGACATAAGAAACAGTTAAGAAAGGAATGAATCAACCCGGTAACCGCCATGCTATGCTCCACTGGTTTTGTAAAGTCGACCCGGAGTTAACTATTAACCGACATTCTCAAGATTAGGTCTGGTTTAGTGATTTATTTATTTCGACAACTGCTACTCGTTTCTCTAGTTTTCTTTTCAAAAAGCTACATTGTGTTTGCTTCAAATCAGCCCGATCAGTTCGCACTGAACAATGAGCAGTGATTTAGAATCCTGGACATGCTTCGTGCAGTTGATTATCTTTTGTTTTCGATTTGCTCGATGTTATTTAATAATCAAAATCATTTAAATTTTATATCTTTATCCGTAGTGTTGAAATCTTAAGCTATGTGCTGGTTTACATCCTTCTTTTGACAGGAATGGAATGGAGCCTTGTTAGGAGTGACTTAATTGACTTCAGAATTAAGTAAAAAATAATTTATAGATCGAACGTAATTTGTACGTTTCAATTATATTTATTTTATTTAAAAATAAAAGCAGAATTTAAAATTGTTTTTTTTAAGATACAGAAATAGTTATATATATATGTATAACATTTTCTCAATTTCATATGTAGCAAGTTTTAGGAGTGCATACTATATGCATGACCAGTAATTGTAACTATGTTATTGTAGTTATGATTTTAGTCTCCTTTGCAAAAATATTTATATTTAAATGCTATTGGATTCAAAATCACTATTCAAAAGGGGGGGGGGGAGGATATATAAGAATTTTAAGGTGACTGACTACGTTCGGAACTTTGATTTTGTAAATGCGTATAAATGAATAATTTTGTGATATTTAGAGTCAGTTGAATAAAGATATGCAGTTGACTCACGATTATTCAAACCTTCGATAATACGAATCTCTCGATAATTCGAAGTAAATTCCCAGTCTCTAGAAAAATCTTGATATTTCGAACCAAAACAATACGTTTTGGTACTCTCAATATTTCGAAGTAAAATCTGTAGTTGGCTGGAATAGAGTACGCTATAATTTGAAGCTATCTTATAAAACTCTTGATAATTCGAACACTCACTATCATGTGTATTCCTGTAATAAAGAGATTGGAGCTTCCTCAGGCGAAAAGACACTTTTATTGTTTTCATTCCCTTAAGTGGACAATAGAGCAACAGCACCTGTTGCCAACCATCCATATCTTTCGTTTAACACACGTGACCTTGTTATATATGTGTTCAAAAAGGATGGTCCGCTATTGTGAAGAAGAGATGTGTAGGATTGTGTATAAATGTATTGAATGTATTCTTTTAATACAGAACTTTTAACTTCTGTATAATATTTATACTGTAGAACAGTGATTCCCAAAGTGGTCCATATGGACCCCCAGGGGTCTATCACAACCTGCAAGGGGTCCACGGCAGCGAAAAAATCATTTGGGGGTCTATGAAGTATTAATGGGGGTCTACGAAGATGGCTCTCATTTAACCAGATCATGATTTTAATTTTAAAAGAAAATTTAATCAATAATTACTTATTTAACAAATATATTTTCTAAATTTAATGAGGTTAATTTGCAGTTCCTAGGCAGCAGCATAAGTTTTATTAAAACGACCATCATTTCGGCGTTTTTTGCCAGAATTAAGCTAAAGGAGTAAAAAATTAACGTACAAATCTTCCCAGCTTCTCAATTTGTCACACACAATCTGCCCGGAAAATGACATTTTAACCTACGTTTAACATTTAAAAGTCCTTTATTCAGATTTTGAAATTAGATTTGAGAATTCTTTGATTATAGTAATACCACAGTCGGCAATCATTCATACGGTCACATCGAAAAAGGAATATCAAATTATGAGAGGAATTGATAGAAATAGAAACTAACGCAGATTTTGAAGTAAAGTTTAGAAACTGATATCAGCATTTTTGGCTTCAAAAAGATATTCCTATTATTTGTCCCTAATAATGGATTATCTTGGGAAAGTTTTTAATTGCTTTTCCTAGTGAGGAGTTTCCCCAATGTCGCCAAACTCCAGAAAAAAAAACTGGACACAACTAACCGATGAAGTTTAAGGTTAAATCTGACAAGATTGATGCCAAATTTGGAAAATTTGTTATTGAAACACAAGATTCATCCCTCCCACTGAAAGCATTTATTTGTTGCTCAGTTACTTTATGTAACAAAAATTTTATATATTATAACTAAATTTTAATTTAATTAATTAAGATGTGTGTGTGCTTCTTAAGTTTTGGACATTATACTCTTCTCTACAGTTAGAAATTTAAATCTTTTAAAGTAAGTAGCCCTATACCAGCTGTCAAAAAGACATTTAAATTGATAAATTTGAAAAAAATTATTAGGTAAGTAGGGGCCGAACCAAAAAACATGCCAAGGGGGTCTATGAGACAAAAAAGTTTGGGAAACTATGCTGTAGAATATGTACTTTTTAAAAATACTTTAAAATAATTTTATACATATGTACAATTGTTGTTTTATTACATAGTTTCAAATTCAAATGTGTTAGAAAAAAAAATTTATCTTCGTGTATTTCGGAAATATTTTCTACCATCCTGATAATTCGAAGTTTTTCATTGGTCCCTCCAACTTCGAATTATCGAAAGTCGACTGTACATATAAAATTGTTTTAAGAATATTATTTTAAAAAAAATTACTTAAATGCAATATTTTGGCATAAAGTGAAGAAATAATGCTATATATTAAAAACATGCACTCTTTTATGAAAAATGCTTTTACAATGATATTATTTTGCCTATATTTCACTAAGACTTCTATACCGGGGCTGAACTAGGAATTTTGACATTTTTCACGTTATCAGAGTTGTGATCAATCGAAGTAATGACTGGTATTTTTTAAAAAAATTTTTTCTCTATTATAAAAAAAAAAACATATGAATGAATTCACTTTTAAATCATGCGTTTCAAAAATCTTAGTTCAACTCCAGTATAGGAATTCTAGCTATATAAAGGCAAAAGTTTGTCTTTTTTTCTAAAAGGTAATGTTATGAAAATATGTCATTCTCTCTTCATTTTTGTCAAAAAGTTGCGTTTAAATAATTTTTTTTGTAATAATATTCTTAAAACAATTTTATATGTGTATTCTAATTCAACTCTGACATTAAACATTAAAAAAAGCTATCTATTTATACGCATTTTTCAAAATCGTGATTCTGAAAGGAGTCAGTCATCTCACTTCTTTTATATTCATCAAGTCATTATTTAAGAAATCTTTAAATTATATCACAGCAAATCAATACAATTTTTTCATCAATCGCAAAAAACTTCACTTAGTAAATTCAAATTTAAAAATTTATCTATAAATTTTAACATTGTATAGAGGAATCTATGTAATATTCGTGATGGAGAATTTCATCAATGAAAGTTGACAACCTTATTTCTGCTGAAAAAGATGCGGCAGAAAATGAATCACTGAAAGTAATTTATGAAGGCATAAAGAAATTATGCATTTCCTGTTTTTAAATAGCTTTCTGGTTTAGTCATTCTTCATATTTAAAATGCATGACTATTTTCTCACACGTTGAGGAATAAATTATTTCTCACAACTGCATACAGATTACTAATAAAATACTTTAAATGGGACAAGAGAAAATAAAGAAATTGTTCTTGTGGCGCAACTCTATTTGAAAATTCTGTTTACTTTTGATTTTTTGAAAACTCCATCGTATTATAATCTTTTCATGAGTTAAATTTCAACAAACCTTAACTGTTGTTTTTCTTCTAAAATGTTAGTTTTGGATGGGAGAATTTCTCATGAAATGAGTCTAATAGGTTGGTGATTTAATATTTTTTAAAAAATTTTTTGAGATATTTGAATGTTATCGGTCTTAAATGATAAACCACAGTATTGGACGTTCTGTCGTATTTATGAATTTGTATCACTCGCTTTTTTTAAAAAGTTAAATAACAAAAATTTTAACTTTTGAACAGACAAATCCTGAATGGATTTAAAACATTGGTTTCAACCGGTACATAACTGATCTACTGTCTATATTTTTGATCATTGATTAATATCCTACTTCAAAACAACAGAGGGTTTTGGGCAACGGAAATCGTAGTTTTGAACTTCGGTCAAGTGACGAGGTTCAAACGTGGGATGGCACACCACCCTCCAAACGTGACCACATCAACATGAGGACAGAGTTTCGGCAAATTTAACATGCATCATCCCTTCTATACGACAGATCTTTAATTGCATTTGATATTCCTTCACTAGTAAAAAAAAACGCCATCCGCGAGTTCATGATCATGTTTATTCGTCTATCGCGTTCACTCTACTATTTTGAATCGCTTTAAATACAGAATAAATAATAATAATAACGTTTATGACTGAACATTTGATATTATGTTGTAATCCTAAATACATGTTGTCGGTATACTTAGGGGTTAAAATAAGAAGAAGCATGTAGAATACAGATGAAATCTTACACGTTTTTCCTTTTTTGATAAATTTTTTTTTCATCGTTAATTTTACCTCTTTTTAACATGCAGAGCATTTCTATTGAGTATCTTATCTAAATTCCGTTTCTCGTCAGAAATCAATTGGTTCTTTTTATGATATGTTTTCACAGAATGTCCGATTTTGTTCAATGACATCCAGGGGCGTAGCTACCGCCGTATCAATGATACGGGGCCCTCAAGCTACAAGGGCCCTAACATGTGTAACTATAGTACCACTAATAGAGCTCCCGTGTCTAAAAAGAGGCCCTGTAAGAATTTTGATACGGGACCCACTCAGAAATACCTACGCTAGTGATGACATCAATCAATAAAGAACATAGTCCTTTTATTTAACTTGCTTTGTATTTCAGCCATTTTTTAACGTTCTTAGCATTTGAATTCTCCTTTTATAGATCTGCTAAAAATTTCAAACGAACCGTTTAAATCTCCTTTGAGAAAATGGTATTATAAGAGGCATTGAAGAGTGCTCCATTTAAGAATTTTGTTTATTTTGAAAATTCTGATTCCCCTGTCTGCCGAGAGAACGCCCGGTTCGAAAGGATGATTTTTTTTGTTGTTGTTATTTTGAGATAAGAGAGCTTCCTACCTACGAAATTTCCTTCGTCTAGGTCAATAGGAAGTGCTGCTCTATTTGTACTTTTTTAAATGAGTGACTCATTTGCATTCTAGAGATCTTTGAAAAAAATTCGGTAGCAAACTTTACCAATAGTTTACCTTGCTTTTTCTATCGCTGCACAGAATTTAGTACAATTAACTTTTAAACTTGCTCGAAATAATTTATATGAAATTTATTAAGTACTGCTATTTTTTCATATCTTTCTCCACTTTAGGATCTAAAGAAAATCCCGATATAATTTTGTGTACAGCTAATTCAAAAAATTGTGTTATTTAAAAAAAATAAGACTTTCAGAGTCATAAGACATCTAGTTCTCAAATATTATTTGCTTCTTATTTATAACTGTTATTATTATTGAAGAAATTTCCCCGGTATTAATTTATTGGGAAGTGTTAGTGGATATTCGGTAGATATTCTTTCTCCTAGTTTTTACTTGCAATTTTACGTACTTATATTTATCAGCAATTTTGCGAACAATTTATTAAGGTATTTAATCAACTTATATTATTTAAAAAATCAATTTTTTACATTATTAATTAAATTTTATTGAGAATAAGATGATTAGTATATCCGAGAAATATAAAAGTTTTCTAGAGGAAGTTGGAGAATAAATGTTATATACTTGCAATTGTTGAAAAATGACACGATAGCGTTCCTTTTAAGACAAGAATACACGTTCTCTTCATTGAATGGTTGATTGAGAAGTTAATAGAGAAGTCAAGTTAATAGTTAATATATATAGATGTTAAGTCCATAGCTTTACACAAAAGGCCTCGATAGGCATTATATTAATCATGAATTCGGCTTTTAAAATGCCATCGAAACAAGAATGAAGCATTATTTTATAATTAGAATCAGAGCACGAAGTTTTTTGAAGTAAGGATAACAGAAGAATAAATAATGGAATATTATTACTTTTTGCAATATTTACTTTCAAGTTCAACAAGGATGAAAATAAATTGACAATATTCCTTCTGTTAACAGTAAGTTAAAATAAGTGCATCTCTAGCAATACAATAAGAAATTTTTTTTTGATGAGTGGGGTCAAAATGTCTGCAACGAGATTGCAGACACCATCTGCCCTGTTACCTATTTGGAGCTTTTTCCTAGGGTAAAGTGCAAAAACAAGACCCACCACCACTACTACTGGTATTAGAGGATTCATCCTGGTGGTTCCCTGACACTTGATTTTGCAATAGGCAGGACCAAACCACACTCATTCGCTTTCTCAGTGATCATGTGATACCTGTCGGTTCCTGCTTGACTCTGAACCCCCTTGTCTACCTGTAAACCCGGCTAGGTGTGTGGGAGAAACTGAATGATCATCAGACATGATTTCAATCTAATTAATTTATTGTTACCAAATTATCAATCAGACACAATAACAATTTAATTAAGGTAGGTGATTAAATAGTAGACCTCGGAGGTGAGATTCTTTAACGCGGGGATACTACTACGGACCCTCAACTGAATCTAAGATAGCTTAAATACGCTCAATATAAACTACGTCGCACGCTAATAAGTTAACTTCTAATTAATCAAGCTCACGATACCTCTACTTTTTATGCATCAGATCCTACACTGGAATCTTGCAGGTGATCTTTATCGGGATTGATCAATGTCGTTGGATTCAATGGTGTAATCGGTTTTCCTAGACAGCTCCAAGATCTCCTAATAATCTCACTATCTTTCAATCTTCAAGTTGGTTGAATTAATTTATTTTCCCCCAGAAAAGTCCCCTAGGTGTTAATATAGTCACGGATAGATCCGTCACAATCTTAGATCTTTGATATACACTTATGGTGCCAAGAGCAACGCAGTGTCCACCAGGTGTGTCACTGGCAGTGGCATAACGTACACTCCCGCAATCCACGCATCGCGGTGGGGGGTGGCCAGGATCTATAGTAGGCCCAAAGCCTATGTTATGGTTTTGCAATCCTTTATAAGATCTGGCTTGGTGTCCAAAACCTTACTTTTCAGGGAGGGGGAGCTAATATTCTCTTTTCCGCTACTAACCACTGAGTTTGCTTCCGTGGAATATATTTTAGAGTGCTTGGGGCTCTTTAGACAGGACCTTGCGGCCAATTCAAAATTATGCTTAGATTTATTTAGGATTAGGTCCTGCGGATTTCTGGGAATATGCAAGAACAACAACAAATCTTTTTTATCTGTGTGTGTACCGATAGAATTTTTCGAAATTTTTAACTAAAAAACGCACTTTATGTTAAAATCTAATGCATTTTTATATTTCCCATTAAATTATTTTATGAAGATTAAAATTTTTAAATACATTCTCATTTAAATAGTACAGATAAACAAGTCGCGAGCGAATATCGCTATTCTAGTACGAATCAACTTCAAACATACTAAAAAAAGCACCTCTCTTAAAAATACGTAATCTAAACATTCTCTCTCCCCCCACCAGACGACTCAAATATCATTTTTTTTTGTACTCTTAAGGCTGAAGTGCCGTAAAAACTCAAATAAACTGTAAGAAGAGGGAGACGCAAACCACCTGTATTTCCCTTGCAGCTAGTTTAAAAATGCCTGAAAAGACGGTGGTATTCTCTCTGGCAACACACTTCCGTCTTCGTTTTCTTTAGTTCAAGTGAAAAGATTTGTAAAAAAAATTATGACTGGCGCGTCGTTTTTCAGTTGGTATTTTCTTCACCGTTGACCTACTTCTAAGCGCGTTGACAAGACCTAGTGGGATGACAGACACTAAATACATCCCTTGGTGGTTCATAAAAGGAATGACAATGTAACAACTCCGGAAACTTAACGGGAGACTCAGGAAGAGAGTTTGTAAATAAATTGTTTTTAAAATAGCTTTGGCTATTTGTATTTTATTTTTCTTCTAAAGACTTATGTTTTGTGAGATGGCTTAGGGATTCATTGCTTCGAATGAACTTATATATGAAAACATACAGTATCTAATGTAAGGATGATGTTTATTTTTGTATTCAATTTTTTTTAAGAATATAAATTCTGTACGGAAATTTTTCTAGTATTGTAATAAATGTTATTTATAAACGGGGAAAATGATAAAAATGAAATTATAGATCCTCTATTTTTTCCTATACAATAATTGTAAGGACACTGAATTTTATGATCATACTGAAAAATTCATATTTGACATTAATAACATTGCAAAAACAGATCCTCTGTATATATGTGTGGCTATAAACTTTATCTACGGCAATAAATTTTTTGTTTAAATGCGACGTGCTTTGTGAATTAAAATCTCATGTAGTTTTTCTACAAGGTGGTAATGATAGAGATTGAATAGAAGTCTCACCGAGGCTAGATTTTTCTAAATTTTCTTGTGCTGAATATTATTTACTCGAATAATTTCATGGAAAAATGAAGGGGAAAAAAGCCTTAAACAGCAGAATGAGTGACTGAATATTATGTCGCAGTATAAAACAACACGAGAGCTATTGGGTACGTACCTCGTGATTTTGAACCATGATCAAGTGACGAGGACGACACCTGTGAACTTCCATACCTCGTCAACAGAAGGATTTTTAGCCTCGACAGATTTAAAATGCATCAGCCTCTCTACATGTCGAGTTTTCAGTGGTACTAGGACTCGAACCTGGCTACTGGGGCCACTTAAACAGCTGATAGTCTCGGAAATCTGAAATAATTTTGAGTCCTGTTTTAAATCGTTTTTCAGACAGAAATAAGGCAATAAGAATTTTTTTTTAAAAAAAGTTTACATGTTTGGGGTGATTTACTGTTTTATTAATTTATTTTTACTTAGTACTGTATATTATAGTAATGATGCGTGGCCGCAAAACCTAGTGATCAAGATCATGAACTGGGGGTAGACATGTCATGAGTTTGAGCTTAGTACCACCGAAGGCCTGCCTGGAAGAGGGAGGTCGATGCATGTTAAATATGTCGAAGCTCAAACGTCGTTGGTTTGGTGTAGAAGTTAGGAGAGGGATGCCAGCTCAAGTTTCACCCTCGTCACTTGACTATGGCTCAAAATTACGAGGTCCGTCGCCAATAGCTCTCGTGCAGCTTCATAGTAATTCTCACTCTCTTATAATAATGATGCTTAAAAATGCATCTTCAGATTCAGTAAATGGCACAATAATTTGCTCCATATAGTGGACAACTGATTGTAAATTCGAGACAGGTACAACTAAGATTCGATTTTGCAGGGAACTGATTGAAAAAACTTTCTGGAACATCTCGGACCCAAAATGCTCTAAACGAATAAAAAAGCTGCAAAAATCGAATTTCAGAAATATGGCCTTTGATTTAAAATAATGTAATTGTAAATTAGATGGCCCTGTGTAACGTACTCTGTGTGCAGTCAAAATGGGATTTAAGCTACAGAGATTGATACATTCGATTTTAAAATTCTCGTATTGAAATGGTTGGAAAGTTTGGTGAATATGATGCTGTAGTTCAAACAGAAATTTATCATTTGTCTACAATTTAGAGGAATTGTCGCCAATATTAATTTAGATTAATATGGGCGATAATTAATTTCTCTGTTCTGTTCTAATTTTAAACTAATTAAAATAAGTCTAATCTAATGAACTAAATATTTTACTACAAGTTCTTGTTGAGAATTCTCCTAAAAAGATATATTTCTTTCATTCCTGTTTTTAAAGACAGTTTTAAATAACTATAAAAAAAGTATATAACCACAGAAAAAAGGGAGGCAAATATTCATACATTTACTTATCCTTCAAATCCTTTAGTTTACTCGCATTTAATCAAAAAAACATTTCATTAAAAGTGAACCGAACGACATTGGATTTGAATAACAGCATTGAGTATAAATAAAAGGGGTGTAGCTACCGCCGTATCAAGGATACGGAGCCCCCAAGCGTCAGGGGCCCCAAAATGTGTAACTACAGTCCCTCTAATAGTGTAAAAAAAGTGTAACTGAAAGCCCCTGAGATGTTATCTTTATTCTAAAAATTAAAAATCTGTCAATCTATAGCAGTGGTCAGCAAAATTTTCGGAGATAAGAACCAAGTTGTAAGTGAAACAAGATAACTAAGGTGTCAAAGAGCCATTTACACAAAGAATCATTTTTACGAAGAGCCACAAACAAGTGCGCAAGGGGAAGGGTGGCAGTAGTGATTAAGACTCTGCTGCTTTTTCAATTAATATTTTTTTATACTATTTAAAGATAGCTTTGCCCCCCCCCCCCACACACAAACTAACAATTCCATTCGTTCTAAAACGTAAGAACTATCGATGCCATAATGTTCGCAATTAAATTTTTAAGCGTCATGAAAGAATGTTCTTATCAATAATATCGTATAAGAACTTTATCCTGAAATTTCATGGTTACACTAATAACTAAATTTGTCTTTGATTGTCCCTGCATATAAAAATCATTTCAACTCGTTTTGTTACCCCTTGAGGTATCTAACTACTTGTGACAACTTTTTTTAAATGGAGAAATGGGGATTTTTTTGTTGTTTTTAGATTTGTTCAGAACATTTCAAGAAAAGTATGCTAAAAGAAATTATTATTACTAAAAATAGGAAAATATTGGTAAAAATTTACAAAAAAATTACATAAACGGGCCATTCTCTGCACCAAAAGTTTATCAACAAATTCTCAATTCTGATATGTTGCCATGTTATTCATTTTTGAAAAGACCTTCAGGATAAGAAATGTTTTAATTTTTACAAAAACTGGAGTACCTTATCTTAGTTATTATATGAAATTACTTAAAAAAACAGTAATTATATTAACATCTTTTAATATTACTGTTTTAAGTAATAAGGACTGTAAATTTTGTAATAAAACAGTGATTGATAAATCTGAAGGTTAAAACACTTCTACTATTATACAGAAAACAGACAAAAAGTTTCACACAGTTAATTATTTTCAAAACATTTTTAGCAATCGCTGGCCCCGTTTTAAGCATTTTGAAATAAAAAAAAACATATTTCGAGTAAAACGCGTTTTTAAGTACGGCATCTTGCTTAAAGTAATGGCATCTGCTTTTACTAAAACACTTGTAGTTTTTGTTCTAGAGAACGGAAAATAATAAACTTGGTATTTTTATAAAGCTAATAGGATGGCATATAAAATAAAACCATAAAAAAAATTGTCAATTTTTGACAAAATTCACAATTTTAGAGTAGTCGGATACTTTAATCATGTCACAAAATACGGAACGTGTTTTTGTCACTTCTGTTAGTATCTCTTGTGTGCTGAAATTCAATAGCGCTCTCTAATTCTAGCATGCAAATAAGCAAACATTACAGGAATCACTTAGAGGAGTGTCTAGCCATTGCGGCATTTCTACCAATTAATTAGACTTTTGCTGCTTTAGAATTAATTTTTATGTTCTAACTGATTGTCAATATACACTTTGTCAGTGGACTGTCAGTGGAAAACAATTTAATACAGAAATCTTAAGCCAACCAAATGTTTAATTGTAGACACAAATAAGGTACACCTTTTGAATATATGATTATAAAGAAAAGAAGAGAAAGGAAAACAATAATTTTCACTAAATATAACCCTATTCAGAGTGTATATTTTTTTAAATAATTCTTTTAGCATTTGAAAAGCCGCAATCATTTATGTATAGAGCCGCATGCGGTTCGCGAGCTGCTGTTTGCCGACCCTGGACTACGGGAAGGGTCTGAACCCCCAAAACCTTTCCCTTGTGTACCCCACTGCATACAGGTAACATCTCAATGAAAGCAAAACGTTTTGGACAATCTAGTCTCATCATTTCATGCAGCTATTTTGAAACTGCATTTTCCCTCAACGTAGAAAGTAAACACTATTACATCAAATTTCGCATTTTCACCAGTTTTGTCCTGTATATAACTTCCCTAACTGTTTTACTTCCACCTACACATTGCCAAATTTTCAAAAATTAAAAATTAAAATAAAAGTGAATAAGCAAACATATCCTTATTACACAACAAAGACATTTATTTGATATCTGTGTGATCGGAGCAATCAATCAAAATTAAACCACAATAAAAGAAAAGCTGGGATTACGTGATTATTCTATTATATCAACTGAATGTAGCTCTTTCCTGGAACACTATCCTTACTTAGTAATGCCAACTGAGCACTAAAAGTGCCTTTACACGATGTATGTCGATTGTTTGAAAACTGGACAGAGGTCAGTTACCCCCGACCTAGTTCTTTATCCGTCACCTATTCACTCTCCTTTCGGCCGTAAATCCTTCGACTTTCCCTTTTTTCTCACTTTTCCTCCAAACAATGCGATGGGAGAAATGGTCCCAAGAAATAGAACAAAACCATTTAATGGATTTGGAATCGAGACGCCGTTGTTGTTGTTTTACTGGTAAACTTTCGATTTTGGAGGGAAAGTTATGATTTTTTTAGGAGAAAAAAGCAAGAAACTGGTTTAAGATTTGTTGGTTTTAATTAAACGTGTTTGCAATTGGTCATTTTCTCTTTTTCATTTCTTACGTGTTTCGATTTTTTTTTTTGAGAAGTGTCAGCTGTGTTTTTATTTTATCAAAAAATTTGGTGGGAATCGTTTGAAAGTCTTTTATTATATGCAGTGTTAAAAATAAAAATAAAAATTAATAAAAATTAAATATGTATATATTGAGACTCTAGGTAGATTCTGTGTGCCGACAAGTATAACACAAGGCTTATACAAACGTAAGTCAATACTCAATCAATGGTGGTAAGAAGTTTCAAGTAGAGGGATACAGGTACAAATGGGAATCAAAAGGGAAAAAAGAAACAAGAATGGATGCAAATACAATAAATACAGAACAAAATACAAGATTGCTCACCTGCAAAAACGAAGACATTCAGTAATTAAAATTATACAATGGTGAAGGTTTGGGAACACATGTGTGATCACATAATAAGATTTTCAAAATACAAATACACATAAAGCACACACACACACAAATACTTATATACATATACACACAAACATATATACATATATATGCATGCAAATACACACGTACATACACACACACAAATACTTATATACATATACACACAAACATATATACATATATATGCATGCAAGTACACACATACATACACACACACACAAATACTTATATACATATACACACAAACATATATACATATATATGCATGCAAATACACACATACATACACATACACACAAATACTTATATACATATACACACAAACATATATACATATATATGCATGCAAATACACACATACATACACACACACACAAATACTTATATACATATACACACAAACATATATACATATATATGCATGCAAATACACACATACATACACACACACACAAATACTTATATACATATACACACAAACATATATACATATATATGCATGCAAATACACACGTACATACACGTACAATAAATGTTAGCACACACAAACACACACACAAATTACAATCTAAATAACACGGGAATAAATGCTATTAATATATGCACAAAACGATGTAAAAGAAGATTTGCTCTGAACAAAGACAGAGAAAGGAGGAGGCCACTCTATATTGGTCCTTAAATTATATATTTGTCCGAGGAAATAGTAAAAAAGTAATGATCGATAAATATTCTAATTGCATTTAAACCTATTTTTTGTGATTTTTTTTAATGTTGTGTGGACATTGATTTTAAACTACAATATTCAGTGGACCACATGTATATCCAGAAAAAATTTATTATTAATCAGAACCAACCTATGCAGAAAAGATATTTTATGGTATGAACATTGTAAAGAATATATATATATATATATTAAAAAAGCTTATTATTTCAAAGTTTAATATTGCCAGATTAAAATATTGAAAAAATGGAAAAAGACTGAGTTTTGTTTAGATGATTTTAGACTCAAAATAAAATTATTTTTCTTCAATACAAAAAAATCAAAAAGGTTAATAATCGATTAGTGAGAAATGAGTAGTAGATAATACTATGTGCATTTCAATATTTCACACAACGCCAGTTCTTTCTCCTCGCATCGTCGAGTCAGTCCCATCACCGCTGTGTTTTTCGTCTTCCGTTTCATCGTACACTGTAATTTAAACTGTAGGGTTTTTTTTTAAAGTTCAAAAATACTGAAGAGAAACTGTAAAATGTGCCTTAAATTTTTTTTACTTGTTAGTTGCTATTTAGTAGGTGTTCTCTCATCGCAAATACATGTTAAAAAGTATTAAAATGCCTGTTTTTTTGTTAATAAAAAAAGTTAATTTGACTTTTTTACAAAAAATTCAAATACTTACACTTCATTCCTCTTGTGACAGTAGTTAACATAAAATCTATTTTTTTAATTTGATTTTCCCCTTCATCTATATACCAGAGAACATCTTTTCGGCATAGATAAATCTTGAAATTCTGGGAAGGGGGGGGAATTGATCCATCCTTTGGTACAAACAATGCACAAGGGGTGGAGAGGGATATAAAGACAAATTGAGCACCAATACGTGTTTTTTTTCTGATTGACTGTTAGTCTTAAACATGTAAACATAAATATTTCTAGAACAATTCTCCTTTTTTAATGGCTGAAGTTTATAAGTCTAAAATAAGCAATAAAATGTTAATTAGTTATTAAAAAATGGTAAGAAGAACGCCGATTTGCTATTGTAACAAATTTAATCCAACTATACCAATAAAATATTTGTATATGTATTATTCTGTTGTTAGGTTTAACAATGAAATTAGGGTCATCAAAACAATATGTCTCTCATTAAATTTTACTTTTGTTTGAAGCAGAAAGATTAAATGTTACGAAAATCATAGCAACGTTCCAAGTCATGACAAAAAGCAATACTCATCGGCTCTTGAGAAGAATTTTCCATCACTTCCCAAAAAAATTTACAAAATTGCCACTATACATGAATACAATAGGAAATAAAAAAGTTTATATACATCTCGTTCACCTACAGATAATTTAAGAAATCCAGTCTTTATGATGACGTAACGGGCAATTGATCAAATTACAGACCAATGGGGTAGATTCACGTGACGTCATAGTCACAGGATAAATACTATCACGTGTTTGTAGCCAGTCATTTCATGCGCTTCTGTTGCCCACCTTGGTTTTTTGCGAATTTTTTTAAAAAGTATATGTTTGTTCACAAAAAAAAAAAAAAAAAAAAAAAAAATACACATTAATTATATATATAAAAATGTACTTGATTTAAAAGTTCTCGAATAGTATTTTTTTAAAATTTTGAAAAACTTTTTCAAGAATCGTAATTTTTACCGAATATCCTAATTTGAAATTTTATCTAAATTTTGCCAGTAGAATACGAATGCCAAGTACGAATCTAATGGTAATTTTTAATTCAATGGGTGAACACATGTTTGTATAAAAATGACCAACACGAGTATAGTCCAACATAATATTATAGTTACATTTGGGCCCCCTGCAAAGTCAAGTTTTGGGCCCCAAAGTTGGATTTTACAAAGGGTAGGAACTTGGCGGTAGTCAGGCTTTGGGCCCCCTAGAACCCTGGATCCCCCACACACTAAGGCAGCTCACAACTCAACTGCTTTTTCTTTCAGTAAATATTGTAAATATGCCATCTCGGTGGCCTCTAATCTTATGTGAAAAGAGATACATAATAATTTATTAGGCGACTATAACAACCTTATTCACTAAAGTCTATGCAGAAAAATCATTGAGTTTGTATATTGGCAAAAGGCAACAATGAATTATAACGCATAATTTCTTCCAATTTTTTTAAAAATATTAAAATATCTAACAAATAAAATATTTTATATTCTAAGAAATTAAATAAAACAAGTAATATAAATTTTTTTTAAGTCAATTCCTATTTTGAAGGGATGAAGGAAAGTATTTTATTAACGAATGAAAATTTGAACAAGATATATATATATATATATATATATATATATATATATATATATATATAGCAGTAAATAATTAAAAAGAAGACTAATAAATCCCAAGAATATATATATAGTTTGGCTGAAAAAACGGTTTTCGAGGCCAACTTTTATCATTGTTTTAATAGTTACATTGTTACAATAATGGAGATACGAATCTAAGTTGGTGTCGACAACCGGTAATTAATGAATTAATATTTGAAAAAACTGTATTATATATATATATATATATATATATATATATATAGGGATAGAGTGAGCTAATAGTAGGAATTGAAAAATGCTCAAAGGAAGGGGAAAACAAATATAAATATTTCCTGTATCAAATGCCCACTAAACTAATAAACATGTTCATACAAAGCCTATTTATTATCCACACGTTTTTTAATTTTCAAAAATAAAAATTTTTTCGAAAATATATTCTTTAGGATAATTTATCCTTTAAAACATGGGAAATAGAATTAACTCTTTATTGTACTTAGATATATATTTAAATCACGGAAGCTTGGAAAAGTTCCTAATTCACCTTCACATCTGACAGTTTTTAGAGTACAATATGGAAACTCTCCCTGACCCAGTTAAAGGTAGAAACGGCTGTTCTTCGAATAGTATCTACAATACGAAGCAACGGTCAATCTGTATGAATCACGCGTCCCTCACCCTCTTCCCGTACCTAGGGGTCCTTCTGCACCCTCCCCCCATCATTTCGCTTTGTTTGATCACAACAATGCTAAAGAAATAAAGCAAACTATCAACACGTACTTCCGGTTTCCGAAGGGTTACTCTCCAAGAATATGATTCTGTTGATGCATAAGATTCCTCACATGTATGAGCGTACGTCAGTCACTTCATCATTATAGAAATAAGTTTAATTTGGTTACATCAAAATTGGAAAAAAAATTCAGAAAATGCAAATAGTTTCGATTTCTCAAGCTTAAATGTCGAAGAATTATAATTTAGAGATATCGACTCGATTATTCAAAGGATCAGTTTATTTCTTTTCAAAATTGCATCAAGTTGCTCAACCTCTTTATTTGTTGTGGTACACTTTTAACAATTTCAAAATTTGGCGGCACACTAATAATAGAATAAGATTAAAATAATTTTACTTATCTGTAATACACTATTAAAAAAATAGTACATCATAAAAGTTTTCATTGTGAAATAAAATAATATGTACCACAAAATGTTTATTGAGTAATTAATTGCACATTAATTATAAGAATACGCATTTAATGCGAAATTTGAGCTTGATGATTTTTGATAATTTCGTTTATATTGGGTCGTAAAAATGATAATGTCTCATTTTGTCATCCACATTTTAAAGTCTCGATGTTTTTTTTTCTTTCATCTTTATATTCTTTAATGCTGACAATTTGAGTTCACGTAAATAAGATGTAGAAAATTGTAACAATATTTTTATTTTGTCTATTATGAGATGATCGCTTCTAATTTTAATCCAAAAGGAATTAATTGACTCTTCCGAATGTTTTGAAATGAAATCTCGATTATTACAAAGCGAAATCAGTATTTCCTCTTCCTTCAAAGTTAATTTATATACATATGTATCCGGTATCACAAATGGATTTCGAATCCAATCAACTTATCCAATCCACGAAAGTATAAGTTAAATATACCACGAATATTCTTAGTTTATTTTAAAAAATGACCGAATGATTCGATTCCGAATTTTATTTATTTATTTTTCTCAGAGTATAATTAATCATTAAAAAAAAATTGACGACACACTTTAAAAATATGGCGGCATTCAAAAGTGCCGCGGCTTAGTAGTTGAGAATCACTGTGTTAAGGAAAAAATTGAATAATAGTCATAACTATTTAAGCACTAATTTAACTTATCTTCAATAATAAGTTTTATTGTATCGCTGTTTAAAAATTCTCACTAAGAATCATTTAAGGTAACTGACTACGTTTGAAATCGAGATTTTCAAAAAGCTCTTAAATGATTTGTTTTTTATATATGTTGTATCAGTTGAATTAGAATATGTATATAGAATTGTTTTAAGAATATTTTTATAAAAACATATTATTTAAAAGCATTTTTTCTTTGGTAAAAAATGTTGAAATAATGACATATACTTACAAAACATTCTCCTTTTGTGAAAGATGCTTCTATAATAATAATATTTAACCTGTATAAAAAGCTAAAACATCTGTACAAAGCTAAAACTAGAATTTTTGAAATATATAATTTAGAAGTAGATTTATTCACATTTTATGTATAAATCAGAGTACAGAAATTTTAAAAAAAAGAAACCGGCTATTATTTTATTTGATAGTAACTCTGAAAATAATGAGATTTTTTCAAAAATCCTGGTTCAGGCTCTGTAGAGAAATCTTAGCTATGGGCTGATAAAATATTATTAGAGTAGAAGTATTCGTCATTAAAAGAAAATGTTTAGAAAATATGTCATTTTTCTTTATTTTACGCCAACTAATTGAATTTAAATAATTGTTATTGTAATAATTTTTCTTAAAGACGATTGACAATTTCATATATATATATATATATATATATTCTAATTCTCAAGTGACACTGAATATCAAAAAAATTATTGATTTATAAACTTTAGCAAATACACAGTTCCGAATGCAGTCGGATATCTTAAATCACAATAGACATAATTATAACTGTGCTTCCAATTATTTTTAAGATTCAATGATAAATTTACATTCGACACCGGTATAGCGAACATTATTTTAGCGAAAATCCGAAAGTTACCTGGAAACTATGGTATGTAATAGTTTACCCAACATTAGAAACAATATTTATTGAGAGAAATGTATTAATTTTTTAAGAGCGAAATCATGATAAAGCAAATAAGGATATGAGAATTTGTCACATTGTCGTTGACTAATTAACTTAGTTAACTCTGAAGAAAAAGTTTCAAGTTTCTTTTTTTTTTCTTTTTTATGTCATGATCGAGCGAAACTTAAATGACGTTTAAGTTGACGTTAAATTTTGTATTGATTGATTTGGAGTTCGAGAACCTCTTATCAATGATGATGATGATGAAAGAATATATTTGAACAGTGTGTTGAGAATTTTGGTATTTCATTTTCATCAATGGAAAAAAATTATCTCATTAAACATCGAAATAGATATGATGACTGAAGAAAAGATAAAATTAGACAGCATCTTAAAGGGTTTTAAATCGTTGGGCAAAACTTATTTTCTAACTGATGTGGAAATAGCTCTGTCAGACTATAAGACAGAAATAATAACAACAATAACAAAAATGAATTGTGTCTTATTTAAGATTTAATTTTTGAATCAAAGAATTATACTGTGTCGAATTTTTTGTAAAATAATTCTTTTAAACAATTTTTTTTAAAAGACAATTCTTTATAAATTAGGGGGAGAAGGGGAAAAGCATTTTAACGTATTCTTACTTTTTTGACTTGATATTCGAATTTACATGATTTGTGATAAATGAAATATTGATGATTTGCTGTTAAAAAGCCACAATTTTACCTGTATTACCAATTACATATGAAATTATGGTATGAAGTAATTTAAAGAAAAATATATCTTTATTTTTATCATGAATTTCGATTTTGCAGTTTCTGTTCTCGAAGTTTTGCTTAGAATTTTACCGAGAAACAACAAATGTATCATTTTATCGAGATAATACACAGATAATTTTATCTGTCAAAACTTTTATCGAGACAAATTTTTGTGCAATTTATATTTCGAAGCCGGTAATCTACTTCAAAAACATCTCTATATAATGATTAATTGCTGTTAAAATATATATATGCTGTCATAGGTTGCTTTGAGAAATTTGGAAAATATTCTAAAATACTATAATGCCTCAATTATCTTGCGAAGATAAATTCTTGTAAGAAATGGCAATTAGATTCTACAAATCATAAATTTCTATACATTGCATATTAGATTATTATATCCGTAAATTTTCTTCGTTTTTTAATCATTATACAATTACATTATTTAAATTTAGTCCTGTGCTAAATTTATTTTTTTATTGACTGCTCATTTTTAATTTTATTACATTCATAATTTGACTTTTTTACTATTTAGAACTCGTAATTTTTGAAAGATATATATTTTGATTTATTCTAACATATCTCAAACTATTGTAAGAATAATAAGAAATAAAAACAGAAGTAAAGGCAATTTTTAAAAATACATTTATTAATCTGATATAGACATACAAAAGGAAGTTATAACAATTTAAGCATAAAATTTACTTGTGACAATTGCATGAACAGGAATTTGATATTTATCTAAAACAGGTACCGTAATAATCCGGCGTTTAACTCGCACTTTTAATACAAAAAATATGATCGAAATTCACGGGTACGCGTTATACGCCGGGTATAAAAATGAGAGCTTTAAAAATAAAAATAGACTTCTACGTACATCAAACACTGTTTATTTTAAAGAATTGAACTTCAAGAGTCGTAATTCTAAAAGCGTGCTATTTTTTTTCAAAAATCTGGGATAATAGCTCGAATAAATGATTTCAGAACATAAGAACTTTACATATATACATTACAGGTTCTTGTACAAAAGGGGCGAATATACCTGAAAATTAAAAAATTCAGCTTGAAAGTATAAGTGCGTGTTATACGCCGGATTTTACAGAACATCAAATAAACAAATTTTAAACTTAAGAGGGGAAAAAAGAATTCAGATGTAAAAAAGAAGCAATTTTAATGTAGATAAAGAATTGATCTTCAAATCTGAATCACTTTTTGATGCAAAAAAAGGTATGATTCATAAAATAATAATTACATATAACAGAAAAATATAAAAAATTATAACAATAAAACTTGTATTAAAATGTTTTCACGTAGCAGTATTATAGACTAGGTTGTATAAATTATTTGCTGTGTGTGAGTGAGTCCTCCTTGTTCCATAAGATTGATATTTTCTGTAAGGTATCTCCGACTACTTGCGATAGCTTTTTTTTTTAATGGAGATATGGAGATTTTTTTTGTGGTTTTTAGATTTCTTCAGTTCATTTGAAAAATAGGCTAAAATTAAGAAGATAAAAAAAAATTATTATTACTAAAATGGGAAAAAAATGGGTAAAAATTTGCAAAAAAAAATAACTTAAACAAGGCCCTTTCTGTACCAAAGGATAATGAGCAAATTTTCAATTTTTTAATTCTGAAGTGTTGCTGCTATGTTATTCATTTTTTGAAATAACCTTCAAGATAAGAGATATTTTAATTTTTACAAAAACTAGAGCACTTTTTATCTTAGTTATAATATGATAATGCTTAAAATAACAGTGATTATATTAACATAAGGAACTGTAAATTTTGTAATAAAACAGCGATTGATAAATCTAAAGGTTAATACACTTCTACTCTTATACAGAAGATACACAAAAAATTTCAGTAAATTATTTTTAAAACTTTTTTACAATCGCTCTGTCCTTGTTTGAGCATTTAAAAAAACACATTTCGAGTAAAACGCGTTTTAAAGTATGACATCTGCTCTTACTAAAACACTTGTAGTTTTTGTTCTTGTGAACGGAAAATACAAAATTTGGTATTTTAATATAAAGCTAATAAGATGGTCTATAAAATAAATCATAAAAAAAAAGGTTATCAATTTTTTCAAAATTCACAATTTCAGAGTAGACTTTAAAGTCACACGCAAAATAAATTCTGTTAAAAAAAAACTTAAAACAAAATCTAAGACGTGTATTTCTTCATACTGAAAGAAAGAAATTGTATCTAATATATTTCTTTATATTATTATCTAAAAAATATAAATCTATTTATAGAGCCATGAAAGTGGAAAGCAAAAATTCACAATTACTATTTACAGAAAAATAACCCTATGAAATCAATTATAGTGTAATTAAAAATAGAACACTCAACTCCTTTCCTGTAAAAATCAGAATTAAATGATCTAGACAGTAACACTTTCGCTATCTTATAGCTGAAGGCAAATGTTCTAAATTCGGAAATTGCAAGAAAAATTAACCTTTCCCAGAGTGACCTGTATTTAGGATATCTTGTTCTATTTTTTAAAAGTATACAGTAAAATAATTTAGGGTCTTGTTTCTTAGAATAAGCGTAACTGTAAAATATCTAGTTCACTGAAAAGTGTTAGAAGCAGTTGAAATCTTTTTTTCTATCAATATCGTTTGGTGATTTTTGATGATTATCGTAATGAACGTTCATACTTAATTTTGGAATTTCATTAAAATTACAGGAACTATTCAGAAATTTTGATGTATACTAAAATACACCATGTCGTGAAAGCAGAAATATTTATTTTTTACTACTTTTCCACAGTATGAGAATAAGTAAAACGCTTTAGAATAAATGGCTTCATCAAAGAGTACATCTTAATTTCACCGCGTAATTCTGTAAGCCATTTTAGAATATTTTTTTGAAGAAAAAAGTAATTTAAAGCATAACAAAAAATAAGTTTAAAAAATAGCAAATTATGCGTATTTGCGTTACGAAATATTTATTTTTCAATGAATCTCCCCCTTTCTGTAATATATATATATATATATATTAAACTTCATAAAGTTTTTTCTATTTAAAATATTAGAATATCGCAAAATTGTAATTATTTTTCTTTTAATTATTCTTCCAATCAACTAAATTATTTGCTTGCAAGCAAAAAAGGGTGGAATTCCAGATTCAAAGTTTTTATCTATCTCACTTCTTGAATATATATTAATCTTATGAAGTTTTAGTTATATCATATATAGTTTTCATATGTTTAATGCATAAAAATACAATCAAAGAAATAAAAAATGGAGAAGTATTCCGTCTATTTTTACTTTATCCGTTTTACTTACGAACATATTTTTATGTCAGTTTGAATGTAATTTATCTGTAGATTTCATATCTAAAAAAATCTTAAAAGTATTTTCTAAATTTAAAAAAAGAATGCAATAAAATAGAAAATTTCCTTATTTTTTCATTGCTTAAATACATTTTATAGGAATTAAATATATAAAATAATCTATTTATTTGAAGATAAGAGTAATTAGTATGTATATATAATCCTGTATGATCAGCATTACCCTCACGTATTCAAGATACTTGATAGAAGATGCATTAGGAATAATAATAAAAAACCGTTTCACGTGAATGAATTTTAATCTAAGTATGAACTGTCGTATTTCTTTTTAAAAAGCTCTTTGTGGAATTTTTAGTGATATATTTTCCGATGGTATTTTGAATACATTAAAATTATGTTTTATGTAATAAAAATAATTAAAAATGACATAAATTCTATCATTTTTATTGCAATCCACTATGAATTAAAATAAATTATATATCTTTAAGAATGCCAAGGAATCCAGTCAAAATAGTTCGGTTAGCAGTCGTTGAATGTTGTCAACAAATTCATTTGATACCTGTATTCATATCGGATTCGTTAAACGGTTTATGAAATGTGACACATAAGAAAAGATAAGGTGTGTGTTTGTGACACACGCATAATTTTTTCTTAAATAAGGGTATTTTTATTTTTAGGTATATATCACAATTCACGTAATTTATATGCAATATCATCATCCACGCAAATATTATATCATATTTTATTTTAGTCTCCTGACTAGAATAAAATTATTTAAGTTGTGAAAATCACGTATTTTTATATAAAATATATTCTGCGAAAAAGTCGCGCTTATAAAAGATAAGATGATTATTATTCCTTATGGTACGTTTTAATTGCATAACTTTTCTTCCTCATAAATTTTGTCATTATTTAAATATGAAGTGAAATATTATTCCTTTTCTTATAGAGCTATTATATGAAGAAATGCAATAAATTATTCAGTTGTTGAATTTAAAATTTTAATAGGTATATTTTTCGTACTTTAAAATTCCTCTATTTTGTCATTGATGTTTTTTTTTTCAAATATAATCCCTCATGATCTACAATTGATCTGTTTTAATAGATATAAAAGAATAAACATTTCTATTTCAAATACTAGTATCTAATGATGCAATTGGGAACATGACCACTCTAAAACTCAAAATTTTGAGAAACTTTGAAATGATTAATTATGTTAAAAAAGCTCAAGTACTTTTAGGTTTCCCCTGTCAACGTATTGAATAAATGTAGAGAAATATTTAAAAGCAAATTCGATCTAATAACAATTTTCATTCTTAAACTGCCATATCATACTTGCTTAGAGATATGATTCTGTTTAAAATAACGTAATAGGTGCTTAATGCTTGGCATAATTTAAACACATAATATTTAACAAATAAAAACGTTCGAATACTACTTCCCAAGATTTAGGTTTTAATGATAAAGTTAAAGAATTTTATATATCTTTTGTGTTTTTATAATGTTGTTCTTAAGATAATTTAAGCTAATACCTTTACTGATATCAAGAATCATCAAATTTTAATTATTTTTATTCCGTATAATTCTATAAAGATCCGTTACGTGTAAGGTATTTTCATATGGCCTACAGTACGTTTACAATCAATACCATATGTTTTAACCATTATGAAATACATTACACCTAATGCGTTTAGTGAATTTGGCATAATAAACTTGAAGTTTTCAAGATATACTCAATCATTTTAAGATGCAATATTTTAATTCTTTTATTAGAATGGCATATTAAATTTTTACAATAGAATTAATATTTAATTACATTTTGCTTTTGTTTGTTCTCTTTATGGAACCTGTGAAACTGCTAGAAACTACCTTACGCTACTTTCCAAGTCAGAAACTCTCGATCTTACAATTACTACTGGCAATTCCCCCCTCCCAAATATGAAATTAGAATAAAATTCGCCTTAAATTGCCGATTTCACAACTGATTTACAGTATAACTAATATCTTATGCCAATGAATTTGCAGGATTTGTGAAATATTCTAAATTTGCACACTTCTTGTTTATTATTTTCTAGCATCAAAGCTACCAGAAAAATTATTTTTCCACAATTTAAGTACATCTCTTTTGCATTTTTCTACTATTTATCATGTAATACGTTATGAAAACGTAAGCTATTTTCGGGAATACTTGTTAAAGTTACTTTTTTAAAATAAGTTGGAACACAAAGAACGAGAAATAACAATGTCATTCCTTGATGAAGCAAATTCAGTCACCACAGTCCCTTCTTTATTGAGTAGATACTCCCTTAACGGTACACTACAGTCATGGCAGGGCATTTGTCCATTTTTATTTCCTCTCCCCCCTCTTTTTCCATGATGCAAACCTCATTTAAAATTACGAAAAAATTCACATCACCCTCCAATCGGCCGAGCCCCAAAGTTGCACCCGCCCAGCCCCCCTTCTACTTGTGAAGGGAAACATTCGCAACGAGAGCATTGGTCAGCTGAGGAAACCCTCGCTACTTTTTTATACTTTATCCAGTGACTAAAGGGTTAGAGCGAGGGAACATGCCTGAAGGACCAGTGGTGCACTACCGTAAAGAGTCTTCCGGGTAAGATTGAATAATGGTAATTTTACGGGTAGTTGATTTAGATGTGATGTAGGAAAAAATATGACAGGATAATAATTGGCATGATCTGTAATTATGTAAAATGGCAAATGTTCAAAATAGTAAAAGCTCTTAACAGATGAAACGGATAATTAACGCTCTTACTGGGTTATTGGAAATTTTAAGTAGTAACAACAGTGTTTGGTTTTTGCGCCTCTTTTGCAAGAGATGTTTTTGAAAATAATGATCATAGTTTTATTTATATTAAAAATAATAGCGTGGATTTTTGTTCTAGTAAAAGACTTACGGTTAAAGTAGATAACGGTGATTATGTATGGATACTAGTTGTTTCTTTGGCTGTTACGTTCTTTTTCCAAATAAATACCACTGGAAAATCGCCACCATAATCAACTGTAACAATAATCATTTGTATTAATATTAACGTAATAAAATACTGATTTTTCAATATAGTAAGATATTCTTCCAGATAATAGAGCCAATTTACGAGCATTGATATTTTATTCATTAGCATTATTTGTGAAGAAATACTATTGGAGAATACATATTTGCAATGATAAGAATTTAATAAAATATTGAAGATTTGTAAAAACGAGGAATACGATAAGTTGCTTTGTCTTTGTGCATTTTCTGTGATGGAAATATAGCTAAAAATAACCATAAATATCATTAATTATAGTGACTAAATAGAACATTGTAGCATGTGGGAAAAGTATTACTTTTACGTAAGTTGGGAAATGGGCATTTCACAAGTAATAAATCAATACTTCGGGATTTTATTATTAACAATTAGTATTATTAGAAATATATGATAAAAATCAAACGGCGCTTCTATAATCAAATATTTTTGTTTGATACAGGTATGATTATGATCAGTCTTTTGCAGAAATTTAATGTAAAGATCTGTAGTTTCTTTGATAGTTACAGATGAGGATTATTTAGAAAAATAATGATAAAATAGATTTCTGTGTTTTATTTATAGGTTTGGTGGAACATCTTTAAGCCAGGGAGTTCCCGAAAATGGCTTGCGACCGCTGGAGCTGGTCTTCAGGGGCATCAAGATGTCCTGCAAACAAAAGGCTATCCTTCACGACGTCTTCGGGATGGCAAAACCCGGAGAAATGCTCGCTGTCATGGGACCCAGTGGTAAGGAAGAACCATTTAAACATACCTTTCAAGAGCATTTTTTTAGAAAAATACGGATTATTCATTGAATATTAATATCGTGTACAAAGGAAAATTCTCACATGTCTTTAACTACGTGTAGAAAATAACTAGGTGATTTAAAAAAATTCATGCAACAATACGTAGCCTTTTAAAACTGACATGTAGTAGTCCAATTATATAAGAATTTAGATGCAATAAATTCCGAATTTCCAATCTTTTGTTAACGGAACAATAACTATGAATAAATTTATTATAGAACTTGTTGTTTTAAAAAGTTTTAAAATATAAAAGATGGCAAAATATTGTTATACACATGAGAATTGAAATAGAAAGGAAGCTGAGTAACTGAAAAACAAGTCAGTTATAACTCTATAAGGAAGTCTTTTTTTAATTAAAAATAAAATGCGGTGACTGACTTGGGTGTGTAAAACCCAAATTCAAAATCATTATCTACTTAATTTATTATTATTTTTCGATAGTATAATGATCAAATCGAGAGTTAAACAGAAAAGAAAATACCATTACTAGTTAAAAGAAGTAATAAAACTGCTGCACCTTTATTTATGGGCGTGTCATTCTGATGATCAATATCTTTCCATAAATCAATTTGATTAACTCATTAAAAAATTGATAACTTAATTTCCAATTCCTTTTAATAAACTTAAGATAATTTTTTTTGTATTCCGAATGAACTGTTCTGAAATAAATTGTGTTCTATGAAAAATATAGCTATACATCACTGATGTAAAAAAATCATTAAATTTTAAATTGTATTTTTTGTAAAAATCATTAAATTTTTAAATTGTATTTTTCGTAAAAATCATTAAATTTTAAATTGTATTTTTTGTAAAAATCATTAAATTTTAAAAGAATATTGTTTTGCAATTTTTCAGGTTCTGGCAAGACCACATTACTTAACGCTCTCAGTGGTAGGGCTAAAGTAGATAGTGGTGTCATAACTTTAAATGGAGAATTGTTAAATAAAGAATTACGACGTCGTATTTGTTACGTCTTGCAACAGGACATCTTTATGCCAAATCTAACTCTTCGACAGACATTAAAGGTAAATTTCTTTTATTACTACAACATATTTAGTGAGTTATTATTCGTATCATCGAGTTCCTAGTTTTCCATATCTGTTTGGGTTTAACTGCAGATATAAAATACAGACTTTTAAAATTTATTTTACTTAAAACTTATTTATTTAATGAATTATTACTTAAATAGAAGATGTATTACAGAAGGCAGTTTTGAAAAAAAGTCAGAAATTCAAGGTCAAGAAAAGTCAAAATCAGATGTAGGTTTTCAAAAATAAGTCACATATTTTCCAATAGGTACATGGAACAAAGTTTATTTAACATAAAATATGACTCACAATTTTAAGCTTAACTATTAAGTAAAGGTAAAAAAGTATTAAAAAATTTAATGAACTTCGAGGTATGTAATTTATAAAGGCTATGAATTTTTATAAAAATATAAGAACGTTGGAAATAATAACAGGATGAAATATATGTAATAAAGTATATTTCAAAAAGAGATTTTTTTGAGGATTGTAATCCAAATAATTTATAATCATTCAGAGAGTAAAAAAAGTGTTCACACACACAAAACGTCACCGGGAAAATTAAAACCGTAAAATATTTAATAGATTTTTTTTTAAATTTATTAATTGAGTTCAACTTTTTTTTCCTTCCCCGTGCTACTGAACTTTCTAAAAATTGTATTCTCGTAGTTTTTCCCCCAAACATTTTTTATTACATGCTTTGAAAATTGTAAAGTAGGTCATATAACAGGTGCTGATTTTTGAAGTAGGGAAATATATTGCAGTACTGAACTATTAGGAATACATTTTAGATGTCTTCATCCTACTGGTTGTGTCAGAAATATGTTGTGAAGCTAAAACATTTGTGTTCTTGTCAAAAAATGAGATTTAGATTGTTTACGCAATACATTTCTTAACTTGTTTACCGGTTCAAAGTCTTCAATTAAGTAAGTTTTTAAACCTACTTTACGCCTTTTATTTAAAAATTCCAGTCAAGCTGTGTAATTTTTGTGTTAAACAATACTTCTGATGAACTCATAAAGCTTGTTTGAACCTTTTTTAAATATATGAAGCAGAAGTAACACTTGAATTTATTAGAGAGAGAATAACTTACATTAATTTACGATTTATAATTGTTGCTTACTAAAATATTTGTTGATGTGCATATTTTTTTAAATATAAAATCTCAGTCCTGAATTAGCCATTGCACAATTTATTATTTCTGATGGAACTTGCAATCCTCCACATAAAAAAAAAAAATTTACTTTTTGGAACCCTCTAACTTAAAATTTCTAATTTTATTTTCATGTGATCGGACAACATATCTCAAAGAGAACCGTTTACAATCTTTATCTTATATCTCCTGTCAAAACATTTTCAAGTTCTCTAAGGTAATTGACCTAGACATTGGATAAGGGATCAAAGTCTTTGTCTTATCACGTCTAAGATTAGTTCTTATTTTTATCACTTTATTTAGAAAGATTTTATTCAATTTCTTTCAACGAATGTTCGTTCGTTTCTAGGAATTTATGTGAATAGATTAAGAAACACAAAGTGAACCATATTTTCTTTCCAATTATATTTTGACGTCTTCCATTTCGCTCAAGTAGATGCTTATTTTTCTCATACTTTTCAAAATGATAAGTTGTAGTAGAGTTTATTTAAATTCTTAAGAAATTTGTTTGGTTCTTGTTGTTTAAAGAGTATGATTATTATTTGATCATTGGCACTAAAAATTAAGCTCAGATGATATATAAACCCGTACACAAAGTTTAATTTTTTCCCTCCAAGTTGGGCGATTTTTCAGATGTTTTTGATGTGTACAGTATTTAAGTGTAAAACGACTCTGATTATACAAAAAAGTAATAATAAACCGAACTAGGACTCTAAATGTATAACGTATATATCCCAAAAGTTAACTAGAGAAAAACTATCGGAATCTATACGTGTATAGAATATCGGATACGTGTATAGTTCGTGGTTGATGGAGGAAAAAATTATTATCAGTCGGAACCTACCTTGTGGAAAAGATGTTAGATGGTATGGAGAGATTGGGAGAAAAATAATTTTAAAAATTAATTTCAAATTTGTAGGGCGTAGATTTTTTGAAAAAATCAGAAAAAGGTACAATTTTGGTTAGTTGATTTTAGACAAAAATAATTATTTTCCAGGAATATAAATAATCAAAAGTAAGGATTACTGATTGGTGATCATTACTTTTGATTATTTATATTGCAGAAAGCTTTATTCTGAGTAATTCGGTGTAACATTGTAACATTTCATAACTCTTGCTCTCTTTCCCAGCACCGTCAAATCCGTCCGATCTTAGTTTTTCCTCTGTCTTCCACTTTTTCGTGCACTAAAATTTCAACAATAGGTGACTTTATAATTAGTACTAATGGTGCTGTTAAATATACCTGATGTTTTTTTCTCTTGTAACTTTTTAATACATGTCCTCTCATCGCAATAAATGTTAAGAAGTACTATAATGCCTATTTCATTTTAACAAGAATTAATTTGACTTTTTATAAAAAAATGTGAAAAATTTAAACTTTATTCCCCTTGTGGCATTTACAACAAAAATTAATGTTTTGTTTTTCCCCCTTTATTTATATACCATAGAAGAGAGGCTCTTAAAATTTCGACCGCCCCCCTTTCCGATATCTTTTATGTATCAGCCTGACGGCGCGGACCCCTGAGATTTTGAACACCCCTCCCTGACTCCCAACACATTTCTCATTGATTTAAAGAATAACCCTAAGACTGTCTCTTCTACTTTTACAGACTTTTTAACACTTCTTTCTTACCCTTTAAGAAAACGGTAAACATCTGATTTAAAATATTACGTTGCAATAATGGCAATGTAGTTGCAAAAAATAAAACAATTCAAACTAATATTCTTGATAGAAATACATGTTCTAGTACAGTTTTTTCATTGTGGCCTATTTAAGAATCTAGTCTAGAATGGTGCATCTTTCAATTTTTCAACGAGGCCTCTCAAGGTTGATATCTTAACTTTAAATGGCACTCCTTTGCGGACTCTCTAGAAAAGCCTTGGGGACCCTCGGGGGTCCGCAAACCACAATTTAAGAATCACTGCCATAGAACATAGAACATCTTTTTTCTTAATGATAGATTTCGAAATTCTGAAAGAAAAAAAATCTGATCCACCCTACTGTATAGCAGTATTTTTATAGAAAGCCCTCAATTAAGCACATAAACACTCCAAATATTTTTTTTCCTTTCATATTCATTTGTTAAAAGCTTCATACTACTTCTTGTTCAAGTAATGAAGCACCCTTTCTTCCATTAAATACTCTTTTAACCTTATTTTAGGTCATTCTTTTTCACTGACATGATATTGAGTAAACAATTTGAGTGAAACATGTCTCTGAAACCAACACAACATTTAGTTGAACAACCACCCATATTTTTCTAAACTTTCACTAAGAGCATATAATTTTTTTACAAGAATGCCGGTCACGAAGTGCAATCCAAACAATGAAACTTCAATCAAATCCCCGTTTCCGGGAAATGTACACATAAACAATTTGAAATTAGGTCAATCTTTTGTTTAACAAGCTACTGGAGGAAAGATTTTAACAATTAAGGTAAAAGTAAGCCATTCGCTCCTCTAAACTGCAGTCAATTCTAATTTGTTACCACGCCTTTTCACCATGATATTTATGTATTAAGTCAAGGTTTCTTATTTATATGACACTATTAATAGGCATTTCATTGAATTCGTGATGTTACAAAGCCCTTCATTTCACTCGTGTCCTTGATTAAAATAAAAATGTTACGACAGACTTCTTTTTAGTTTCGTTTTTGCTTTGACCTGTTTTAGTTTTTTTAAAAATATTGCTTCATTCAGGAACATCTTGTGTTCTAACACTTACATGACACTTTTATAGGTTTGTTTTAGTACCAATAAATTTACCTTAACTTCAGCATATGTACGATTGAAAATATATTTGCGTGTGGCGGTGTTGAGTTAACTGTTTTTTCGTTCTTGCGTGAAAAATATATTGCAATCTACTGTTGCTTTACAAAGGTTCATTATACTTTAAAACACTGTGATCTATTTCATTAAAATTATTCACAGATATATTTATATAGATTATTTCGGATTTTTACTTGTTTTCATAAGTCTATATTTTTAAATGTACTTTGAAACTGCTCTTTTGTATGCAATCTGTGTTAGAAATGAATTTTGATGATGTCATTAAATTGTGAAACAACTTTTTTTATGGAGCAGTTCTTTTGATCAAATTCATATACATTCCGCTATGAAATCACAACATTTCATTTGTAAGGTTTTTATACCATAGTATTTTTGTAAATACATCTAAAAGAAATAAATAAAAATAAACTTTATTTTATGTACATTTTAAGGAAAAATGCATAGATAAATAATTTCAACAATTTCCAATAGGGTTTCGAACATGAATACTCAGGAAATAATCCTAAAAATGTCATGTTTATTTATGAAATGAAAATCTGTGTGTTCACAGTAATTTACATGGAAACTGCATATTAAATTGAATTATTTACTCACATAAGCCTCGTTTAACTTCAAAATGTGACATTAATAATTGTGTCAAGATGAAAGAAGTATAATGTATAAATTTAAATAAATCATTCTTGTTTTATTTCAACTAATAATAATTTTCAATTGATACTTTAATTTAAATTTTGATAAACAAATTCTACACAAACAAATATATAATTTGAGCTTTTTGAATTTCTCCGTTTTCAAGTATCTGTGAGGGAAATATATATTCAGTGGGACCTCTATATAACGGTGTCGCAAAATCCCGAAAAATTTCGTTATATGGAAAATTCGTTATATAGAGGTTTTCTTTCAATTTTCTTTATAAACCACATAAAACAAATTTTAAATTCATTAACATATATTGAAAAAAGTAATTATTCATAGCTTTTTGTAAATTTATATGTATTTATTTTATATATCTTACCTGTCGGGGAAAAAAAGAAAGAAAGAAAGAAAAGTTCCAAGGAAAGTTTTTTGACGCCTTTATCCACTTCCTGAAGAATTAAATGTTTTTCTTTAATGCTCAAGCACTTACGTTTTAACATTTTTGAGCTAATAGAAACGAAGAAACCAGTATGGCTGATCAACACTACAAATGAACAGAGACTTGTTCAAGGACATGAAGACACGAGACAACTCCACTGAGGGTGAAAGGGTATATAGAAAAGGTTTACAGTGAACTGGACAATGGGGGCTCAAGGTAGCACTTCTTGGATGAAATGCCCAGAATTCTATTGCTGTCGGCGAGTTAGTCATTTAATAAAACTAGTTCAAGATTTATGATCACCATAAAGTGTGTTAAAAGAGAGAAGAGCTTGAAATGTCCAGAAATACTTTAAAAATGGGGAGCAAAAAACTGAATCACAAGAGAAAAAGTTCGTTATATAGAAAATGCGCTGCTTTATTGGGAGGTTATTTTACGAGGAAAATCGTGAAATGTTCTTGGTTCCAGGAAAAAGTTCGCTATATAGAAACATTCGCAATATAAAGGATCGTAATATGGAAGAACGACTGTATATTTATGTACAGTAGTTTTGTTCGTAAAATGTTTTTGAAGCTCCTCTTATAATTTTGATGAATTAAAATAAGATTAATTTTATTGCAATATATTTTTCACAAAAAAAAATAATAATTTAAATATATATATATGGTAGTTTTATATTAAATTAAAATTCCGAATTTTCTTTGTTGAAATTTTTTATTTTCAACAACTATTTTGATCGTTTCTCTGATTTCACGCATATACGTAAAGATTTGGTTATATTTAAACTATTCGTTTTTAGAAGAGGCTGAATATTGCCTTATTTTGTACAGATTTTTGTTCTATTGTATCTTTGATCCCACCTTGTTATAAATGCACTTCTAATAATCTATAAATGAAATTTTTTTTAACTTCTTTTGAATGTCTTCCATTCTGACTTTAAAAAAAAGTTGTTGTTTTTTTAATTTTTAGTTTTGTGCTCTTCTGCGTCTGCCTTCGTCTATGAGCACAAAAGCGAAGATGGAATACGTGGACCACCTAGCTGATGTTTTGGATTTGAGGCATTGTCTTGATACTCGTGAGTTCTATACTATAAAATATCTTTATATCTTATGTGCGAAATGTGAATGTAATAAGTTTTAGATATTTTAAAATCACGCGAACTATTGAATATTTAAAAAAAGTTTACTCGTAATTTGAAAATTACGCTATTCTTATTTACAGAAGTTTTTTGATTATTTTCTTCTAAGTAATGAAAATAATCAAAAAACTTTTATTCAAATGAACACAATTGGCAACTTTATCAAAAATTTTGGAATTTTTTTGGCTTTTTTTTTTGTTTGAATTTTGCAGTTATAATATAATCTCAGTGTGGATACCAATTTTTTTTTTTACTTAAAATCATTTATATTAAGTTTCTGCCTATTCTTCTAAATTTATTCATATGTGCCCTGTCAGCAATGCGCTAACTGTATAGTTTAAACACCGTTAGGAGGACTCGTTACCCTAAAAATGATGAATTTTTTCTTGGCTAATTTTAATTGTATTATTTTTCTAAATATGCATACAAAATATCATAGCACTATCTACATTATTTAGCCAATTTTATTTAACTTATTTTTTACAGTATGTTGAAGTAAAAACCGGAATTAGAACACTCAACGTCTGCAGTTAGCTCTTTCATTTATTTTACTGACCTTTATATGATTTTTCCTTGGTTTTTTTCCCCCAGATAATCGTGCATTTAAAATGCTGAGGCTTTTTTATATTCAGTATAAGATTTTGAAACTTTTCTGTGTTTTAGTATATGTTTGATGACTATGTGCATAAAATTAAGAATTTATGTGAAAAAATTTTCTTTTAAAAAATTCATCAAAGTTAGATGTAATAATTTTTTTACTGTTTTTATAATATCCAACATGAAAAAAACTGTCGAAATAAAAGTATCACTAGTAATACCGATCCCATGCACAGAATTGTGAAGAACACTTTTAAGAATATAAGCAAAAAATGTTAAAAAAGCATTAAAATTAGCAGAAGTAACAGGAATTTTGAAATATTGATATAGTTCAAAAAAAATTAATATTTATAATAAATTTTTAAATGGTGCTTTTCTTCTTAAATGTATTTGTCATATTTGCTCAAATAGGGTACATGTAAAGTTTTTTATATAAATATATAAAAAAAATGTGTACAGGGTACCCGTATCCCCTTAAAGTAACTAAAGTCGTTGAAGTTTGAATACTTTTTGTCCCCTCTCTTTCGTTTAGTCAAAATTAAATGGAAGAAACTTAGTTCCAGAATCCTCTTGATATTTCAATTTTTATTAACAAGTCCACGATTGGATTATTTTTAAATTTCATTATCATACAATTCTATTTTATCTTCACTCATTTTAAAATTTTTATCAGTTAAGAATGCAATTTTGTAATTTTCTCGCTTAAAATTACTCGTATTTTTTATTTAAAAAAAATAGAAGAAATCTACGGAAATATCAAAAGAACTTTTTTATTCGTGTCAACACTGAAAATTCCAACAAAAAAAAGAGATCTTTTAAAATAACTTCTATATAATCAATTTCTAATTATATTTTCTCTCTCATTTCTATTTAATCGTCAATGAAAACGATGATGGCGATTTTTTTCATACCAACATGAAAATTCAAACAAAAGAAATATTTTTAAACAACTTCATAATCATAAATCCATTCCATTTTCTATTTAGTTGAAATTGACACTTAAAGCGATAAGGATGACGATTTCTATTCGTGTCAAATATGAAAATTCGAGCAAAAGAAATATTTTTAATTTACTTCTTCATAATCATGTTCTAAATTTATTCCGATTTCTATTTAATCGACAATGAAAGCGAGGATGATGGCGATTTTTGTTCATGCCAACAATAAAAATTCGAGGAAAAGAAATATTTTTAAACTTCTTCATTTTCCAAATCCATTCCGATTTCTATTTAAGGGGACACAGCGCGATTCATATGACAAAAATTGGTCAAAAAATCAAATTTAATTTTTTGACCTAAATTACTCTTTATATAATTCTCTACAACCGCACGAAATTTTAAAGCTCTGAACTTAAGAAACGCAGAGTTATGATAGCTTTTACGTTCGTTTTTATTCACATCACTATGAGAAATCAAAACTTCAAACTGACTTATCTCAGAAAGATAAAATAACTAGTTTGTCTTCATTTAAAATGCTAAGGCTTTTTTTTTCTATTGAGCCTAATGCTTTGAATTTTTTTTACCTATTGCTAATAGTACTTGTAACAAACGTTGGTATGGATTTTTGAATCATAACAATAATTATTTTTCTAAAAATAATTGAACTCAGAGTGGAGGAATTTTCAATAAGCATTCATAAAAAGAAGTATTGTACGAATATCAATCATGTTATCGCAAAACCCATATCAAATTTTGTTAAACATAGTTTGACGTACTTATAAATCAGATTTAATGTGTGTACGTAAATTTTTGTAAGAGAAGTAGCATTTTAAAATCACTTCACAAATTTTAAGTTTTTTCCTTAAAAAATTAAGTTAACACTTTTTATGAAATTTTGAGCACAAAATCTGTCTAACAATGTATACACACATAGGAAGCAGCCAAAAAATGTTTGAAAATCCTTAAATTAAAAAATTTTGCGTAAATCGTACCATGTCCCCTTAATCTTACAAACATTTTTTATTTCTCTCGACATCAAACTATATATATGTATCCAAACAGATTAGATCCCAATCAGCCTAGTGACCTGAACATTTTAAAATAGAAATATCTGCATAACAAGTCGCGATTTGTTTCAAGCAAGTGCTATTGGATAATTATTCGACGGATCCAAAATCTAGCTCCTTTGCATTTCTCTCAATGGCTGACAGCTTCTTATTAACTGAACACCCAAACCACTTTCATCAACGGCGCCTGTTTACACTTTATAGTTCTCATAGTCTTAGGAGACAGTTGCATCTTTTGAACCGGAATCGCATCTCAAATATCAGCGTCACTAAACAGCTGTTTTCTTGGATCAACGGCCTCAGAGATCCATGTTCACTTCGGGATAACTGCCAGGAGCTTGTTTATGAGATCCATTATAGATCAAGGAAGTCGCCAGGCGTAGCTCTTCACCGTGCACTTTTTTTCTACGACGTAACCGCGATCAATCACCGGTATTTGAGAAAGTTGTCTCAGATAATGTTATAAGTGGCTGAAACTTGCTGAGTTAATTCTCACCTGCCCGGTGAAATTAACAAATAGTAACAATGTTCTTTCGTGGTAATGGGTGGTAGACGTATTGTGCTCTGAGGGGTTTTGTGGTTGTTTCGTAACGAATAGGAGGAATCGAATTGATGTGGCTTATTTCCAAGGTTCAATATTTTTGATGATATGCTTTGATTACAATATCGTAGGCACTGTTAATTGCATATAAAACAAAAATATGTGGTTATATATATTTCTAATTTCATCTTTTTTTTAAAAAAAATCATATTATATTTTAAACATTTATTTTTTCGAACTGTTTGCGACTTTTCTGTTTTTAAAATGTTCTAGAATTTTTTAAAACGGAATTCACATTACCCATATGTATGAAATTAAGATTAATACACAGTTTCTTCTTATTGATAAACATTAATATTCGAAATATTTGGGTTGATTACATTTCTGATTGTGACGTGTGCATAGGCTGGAGGGAATTGATTTTGTAGAGGACTGCTAAAATAGTAAAGTTTTTTCATATCTATGTATTAGTTTTATACTGATTTTTTCCGTTTATAAGTTAATTTTTTGAAAATGTAAAAGAATGTGTGACTATTAATTACTGTTCATTGAATCTCTTGAACATTGAAGTGACAGTAGAGTTTTTCTTGATCACTATATTTATTTCAAATATTTTTAAATCAAATTTAACAATTTTTGGATCATTAATTGTTCGTATGACAAATAAGTTTGATGGAAAAAAAGTTTTGCAAACTTGATGTCATTTGGTGTTAGCTAAATAAATATATGATGTGTAATGTGTGTGTATTATATTTAATGTTTGAATAATCTGATTGTTTTTTATCTGCTGAATATATTGAAGATGCTTTGAGCAATAAATATTTTCTTTTTAAATTTAAATTTAATTTTTAAATTGAGGGAAATTTTCATTAAAAATTATTTCAGTTACGATTTATTAATTCATTATTTTGTTAAATTTATAAATCGTACTATTTCATCTTCTACGGTTAATTTTGAACTTCCTTTCATCTTTCAGTACAGATGAATCCTGAAATTGTTTCAACAAATAATTTCAACTTTATTTTGTGAGCGAAATTCTTTAAATAACAAAAAAGATTCTTTTTGTATATATTACTGATCTGCAGACAAAAAAAAAAAAGTTCACCAATGCCGAAATTATATGTATATTAAGAAAAAATGCAGTATTTTTTTCAAAAAAAATTTATTGTAAGGAATATGTATCTCTTTTTAAATATTTATAATACTTTCAATTAAATGTATGCCATTTCGTATGTCTGATAACTAATCTCATTCATAACAAAAGCAATGACTTAGTATGAGTCCTCCGCAATGAATCTCACAATATACCAATGCTATTACGTCTTATGCTAAGGAATGTCAGATGCTATCTTAAGTTGAATCGCATTCAAAAAACTGGCTGCTCGTAACGACCTTGTAAGAAAGCTATTGCTTTCTTTTTGTTCCTGATATATCTCCAGTCAACAACCACAGCTGTTGTACTTTTTAAGTACTTGATAATAGGGGTTCCCAAACACACACGGAATGCTAAGAGAATTTAATTAAATTAATCTTCCCCAAGAAATAATAGAACAATTTATTTTTAAAATTCCTTTCTCTGTGCGTGTTCTTTATCCAATTAGAACATTTTTTAATATAATATAATTTTAATACGCAAATGATACATTTCATAGTGCCATTACTCAAAACATTATTAATTATTAATAATGTTTTGAGTAATGGTTATTTTATGAAATATTTTCAGTAAAATCGCAGAGAGATGCTCAGAAGAGGACTTTTCCTAGTTACATTTATGCAAAACCTAAGGAGAAGAATGTATACTGTTGGGTCTTTTTACTAGTAAGAGAGTCAGACAGTTTATTTAAAGAAATTTAACAATTATAGAAATTTTGAGATTTTGAAAAAATAAAAAAATAAAATTGTTATGGTATAAAAATTAATGCAGCTGACTTTTCAGAATCTTTACTCGGGCTAAATGAAACTCTTGTAAACAGAAAATAATACATAATAGATTACATAGTAACATCGCATAGTACCGTATTAGCCTTAAAAATACATAATAGCGTTACATAGTGCTGTAGTAGCATTACATGGTAACTGATAGCACTATAATTACATAGTAATATTACATAGCAACGTAGTAGCAATAGAAATGTATATTAGCATTATAAATCAACGTATTAGTGAAGACTTTAATAGTATAGCTGAGTTTGGATTGTTGTTAAAGAATGGGTAATGAAAATCCGAAACGGGCAATATTTCGACTAATACGATTAAGTTTTTCATTATGTCTTGGAAGTCACTAATATATGATTTTATTAGGTATATTTAAGCATAAAATCTATTAAAGGGTGATAAAATATATATCGATTGAATACATTATTAAAATTTTTAAATCAACTAAATCTAAAAATGCTATTCGTTTTACTTTAATAAGAGCATATCAACATCATGAATTTATACAGCACAAACATTCACCAATTGATCACCGATATCAATTGAAAATGCACTTGATTTAAAAGTGCATAAAAGTATAATATAAGAGTTTATTTTTAAATTTTCAAAAGACTTTTAGAACAACCTTAATACTTGAGCATTTTACTAAATTACCAAATTTGGAATTTTATCTAAACTTTACAATTTGAACAAGTACAAGTCTAGAATCAATTTGGAATTCAATGGAGAATACGTGATTGTATTTATCATGTGACTGTTATGAATGTAGAACATTCCTAAATGTTACGAATTAAAAACTTGAAAAAATACTTAAATACAAAATATAATCGGATCCAATGGCAAAGTTGGCAACTAAGCAGGCATTCTACTATACGATTTTGAGCCCCAATATTTACAGTAAAATCTGGCGTATAACGCGTAAAACACACTAAAAAAAGCTTGAAATTTACGGGGGCGCGTTATACGCCGGGTAAGAAAATGAGAGCTTTAAAAATAAAAATGAAAAGTTGAGCATATATAAAAAAATAGACTTCTACATATACTGAAATACTATTTCTTTAAAAAAAAGTGACTTTCCTTATAAACTTAAAAAAAGGGCTGCAGTTCTAAAATTATACCATTATTTTCCTAAAGAATAAAGAATTATCTCGAAAAAATTACTTCAAAACATAAGAGCATTTCAGGTTTCTTCGTAAAAAAAGCGGGGAAGGGGGGCGTTATACGATGGATTTTACGGTAATTGTTTTACGCAAAGTTTTGCGGAAAGAAATATACACACATTTTAACGCCTAGGGCAGGGATAGTCAACCTTTTTTTCTACCGGACCGCATACGTTTATTAGCCATTTCACGCGGGATGCATACATACAGTAGAACGTCGTTTATCCGAATCAACATGGACCGGACACAGTTCGGATACGCGAATTTTCGGATAATCGAAAAACGAATGCGATCTATGCAGTATATGAAACCGGACACTATACAAATATTGAAAATCATCACATGCAGGAAACGAGCTTGAAGAAAAAGCAAAGAAGGAGCAAAATGTCGCAATTTTACCTTGATTGTGGAAAATAATCACTTATTTTCCGCTGTACCATTGTACACCTTCGTTTTTTTCGCTGAAGGTCTCTGATTCTCTTCAGCAGCAATAGTTGAGTAGGACAGCACTCTGATTGCTGTTCGTACCACTCCATAGCTATCTCTAATGCAAAAAACGCGTTAACATTTGCTACTTTCGTTGTTGTGTTGTCCTCGTCTTCATCCGTTTCATCGTCGACAGGATTGGATTCTTCTTGCACGGAAGTCACAATCTCGTCATCATTTAGATGTTACAAAATATTTGTGTTATTAATAATAACCTTTATAATTTTAGACTTTTTTGATAATTTATTTTTTAGGTAAAAATAATATATATAAATTTTTATCTTAATCAATCTTAATTTTTATCATAAATGTTTGAGTCTTATCAAAACTAACAATAGTACTCTCAGAACAGATTACCGAGAAGTATTGTTGTATATTATGGATAAAAACTACATACAAATTACACACTTAATATTTTCCTTAAACGATTAGTTTTAATATTATTCGGTACTTTACTAAATTCAAATATTTCAATTTCTATACAGTAAAACGTCGTTTATCCGAATCGATTGGGACCGGACACCGTTCGGATATGCGATTGTTCGGAAAACCGAAATCCGAATACGATCCATACAGTATATGAAACCGGACCGTATACAATATTGAAAATCATCACATGCGGGAAACGTGCTTGAAGGAAAAGCAAAATAGGTTCAAAATGTCGCAGTTTTACCTTTATTTGTGGAAAATAATCACTTATTTTTCGCTGTTCCTATATATCATTAAAAAGCTTCGCTTTTTCGCTGTAAGATCTCTGATTCTCTTGAGCAGCAGTAGTTGAGTAGGACAGCATTCTGATTGTTGTTCGTACCATTCCATAGCTGTCTCTAACGCAAAAAACGCGTCAGCATTTGATGGACCCTTGTTCCTTTTGTTGTTGTCCTCGTCTTCATCCGTTTCATCGTCGACAGGGTCGAATTCTTCTTGTATGGAAGTCACAATTTCGTCGTCATTTAGCATTTGAAGTCCACAGTCTTCTGCATCGCATGCCATCTAGGTTCCTACTTCAGCAAAACTCAACAAAAGAGCACGTATACACACCCTCACTTGGAAACAAACTGACCTAATATTCCGCGCAGATGTTTACCAAATCACACAACTGAAATTCCCCAAATTTCCCGTCACTTTCGGCCTTACGTGAAATAACTATTGAGCATTGCACTGTTCTAAAACGTATCCGGACTTTGGTCCGGATATTTGATGCTCTGGATAATAAACGTTCAGATAAACGACGTTCTACTGTATGATGTCTATTTCACGCGGGCTGCATACATATGATGGTTATTTTACGCGGGCCGCAACATGAGGATTAATGGGTGTGTGTGAGAGAGAGAAATGCTTTAAGACCAAAATAACATAAAAGACTTAAAATGTTGAAAAATTGACCAAAGTATTAAAACTCTTTATGCTTTTTGTTTCAATTATTATTTTTTATGTATTTTATTTTTGTCAATGAATTTTTTTACAATTGGAAGCATTTAAGATTCTCTTTCACTATTTCTGCATCAGTAAACAGTTTCATATGACTACCAATGATATAACAAATTTCACAGAGTGCCTTTGTTATCGCTGTGACATTACCACTGACAAAACACTTTCTTCTGTTTTAAAGATTATTCAAGAAAGCCTATTTATCATTCTTGAAAGAGATCTTCGAGGAAAAGTGTCTTTGAACGAATCCTGTTTATTGGTATTTTTAAATACATTTTCGTGACAAATCAAACAATTACTGTAACATGCTTGTTTTCCACTACAAAAAAGTTAACTTCCCAATCATCTTGAAACAATCTATTTTCTTCGAATATTTTTTTGCTTGCAAGACATGGAAGATAGTTAAAAAGATCCATCTTAAAATGATCGCAACTTCATTGTTGTTTATTATCACTAGAAAAAAAATATCAATTCTCACCTATACGACATCGACAGCAAAAAGCAAAATGGATGTATTTGATTTTTTAACAAATCATTTTCCACCAAATTTTCAAAAGTAAATTAATTTCTCAGAGCAATGGGCCATGACCGGGCCACTTAAAAAGGTCCCATGGGCCGCAAGTTACGTATCGCAACCTAGGGGATACGTTTTTTAATAAAAGAGAGAAAAAATTCTTCCGTCAATAATGTTAACAGTGTTTTTTTTTAGTAGGTATAATATATTAAAACTACTGTCATTATATTGTTGAAAGAAGGTGTGTGAATAAACGTAAACAAAATTGAAAAGTGATTCGTTAAAAAACTTATTGATAGCTAAAACAGTAGCCTCTTTGGTGTCTTATAAGAGTGAAAAGAAAAATGATTCTTTGAAGCTATGTGGTTTTAATAAACAGCGATAAGTATTAAAAAAAGTATTTTTTTTCGATATAAAAATTACTACTATCATCTGCTTAGTTAGTGTTCCGGAGGCGTGTTTGTGGATGATTAATTGATATGAACTCGTGACTGTTGGTCAAGAGATGTAGTTACACGAACTGATATCCAAGAAATGAGGCGAGTAGTAGTTACTCATCCTGTACCACAGCTGCTCGATCAATCAATCAATCGTCACGGCAATTGGTCAGCTGGCGAAAAATGTATGTCATGGGGTACATGATATACATATCAAACATTTAAAATCATTCAAAATAAAACTTAGGAATTTTTTGGTTTTTATTTTTTTTCTAGGGAAACTTTTTATATGTCTCGGTAACAAAGCGGTAAACTATATCCAAAAACTGCTGCAAATTTCGATTTGTTTTGGGGAAAAGTGGAATGCAAGTGAAATAGTTTCCAAATTGCCGACAAGGCTAAAAAATTTTATAGTTTGCTGGAAGGTAGAAAAAGAAATTGCCATAAAAATACAAAGAGTCATATGCGCATTGCAAATTATGCTGAAAGAATAAGTTTTTCTGCATTCAAACGAGTTGACTTAATTTTTGTGCATACCACTCAGTGGAATGAATTTTCCCCCAAGATATTGTTATTTTCTGAATCCAAGATTAAATGTTTTTACTTATGCCACCTGATCGGTAGTAACATCAGATCAAGGCTGGCGAAATTCATCCCGAGAAAAGGTTACATTTACGCCTGTCGTTAGCCGCAGCTTTGAGCGCCATTAAGGTGACAGCGCGATTTGGCTCGATTTTATCCTACTTTTGAGCAAGAACACCCTGGGGAACACCCTTCCACTAACCTCACTGGAGGACTCACGGCTCGACGAATATTTATAGTACTCCCATGCCGCACAGTCACTATACATTTATAAACATCCATATCTTCTCCGGAATTCGAACCCAGGTCCAAAGGTACAGCAGCCAGCGTCACTAACCGCAATACCAGATGGGCGGCATGATTGATATAATTGTAAGAAGTGCATATATATATATATTTATTTCTCTCTCTGTCTCTTTATATATATATACACACACAAGCAGACATTCGCGAAACATTTAGACACTACAAAGATGGCACGGAAACGCGAAAGCGAAGTGTACGACAAATAAAAGCGTTTTCCTCTCCTGTCCCAAACCCCTCAGCTTAGTTGAATCAAAGTAGTTTCGAGAATATTCTATAATCACGCTTAATCTTAGAACTCTATTTGATCGGATCCGGTAGCTGCAGCAATATTGTTTCAACTCACCACAAAAATTAAGTAGCAGTTTAAACTGTATTTCTTTAAGCAGGTAAATGAAAGGAATTAAATATTGCACGATGTCTTGAAGGATTCAGAGCTAAATTGAATCAAAGAAAGTCCTTCTCATAAAAATGAAAAATAGATAACCATTCTACGTCTTGAAAGTGTTTACATAACTTATTCCACTGATGCGAAATATGGATCCATAAAGCTTGTTCCATCCCACTTTACTATCAGTCAGAAATTGTTCTGGAGAGCTTAAGAACTTTCTCTCGAATTTTAGAACTTTTTTTCCTCTTGTTTTTGAAATTTTTGATTCCTGTTGTGGACTGTGTGTTCTGATTGATAATAATAATAGTATTATGCGATATTAAAATAATAATAATGTTATTATGTTGTACTTAATCTCTAAATGAGTAATGAGATTTTTTTCCTCCCATAGGTATGGGTGATACTCTAAAAAGAGGATTATCCGGAGGTGAGAAGAAACGAGCTAACATTGCTTGTGAATTGCTCACTAATCCATCGCTCCTTCTTATTGATGTGAGTTAATATCGCTTTTATTTATTTGATATACTTACGAGTATAACGTTAACAAAGTTTCTGAGATGATATCTTCAGTATTAGATATCTTATTTTCCTTTCTTTAAACTTATTTCACATGACTCCAAATTTATATTGAAGTTTTATGCAACAATTAGTTTTGATATCAATCGTAATTTTTGTATCATATAATAGTGTAATCGCATATTAACCTCTTAAGCGGTCAATTTTTTAGTCCAAAATGTTCCAAAAAAAGGCACATTTTTTATTTCATATAACTAAGCATAATACTTAACAAAATGCTAAAAGAATTTTATTTTAATTTTCAATTTTATAGTTTTCATGCCATTTTTTGTTTTGCTCGTGTTAAAACCCGTAAATGTTTGCTTTTCATTACACACTGTTTGCTATGAAGAATGATCCATATTCTTAAATTCTCTCATACTAACAACAAAAACAAAAACTCCATGTTCGTATCTCTTTTTTAAACGGTTGAGGATTTTGTGTGAGTGTGCATATATATATACACACACAAACACACAATTTGCACAATTTGAAGCATGGTATAATAGTCTTATATTGCTATGGTGCTATAGGGACAGAGATAATATCGGCTTGTTTGGATTATCTTTCCCTTTTCATTCGTTCTCATGCAACAAATTAAACATTGCCATGTCTATCCCTGTTTTGTATTGAATATTTTCAAGAATCGAAGTTCCTACCTCCACAATGAAAAATTTCCGCCATCATCATACAGAAACTTCAAGATGAGAAGTATTTAGCTATTTAAGAGGTAATGAGTAACATACTTAAAAATAACATTCTCTTTAATCTTTGATATTAAAGAAATTCCTCTTTTTCCTCCCCTCGTTCCGTTGAAATGCGGCAGCCGGTTGAAAGACGGGCTTGGTTGTCAGAGATGTGACATTATTTTCTCTTCGCTCTCCTGAAGCGAAACAGAAACTAAACCAACTGGATGAGTGGTTCCCCACTCACCCCTCCACCAGCGTTGTTGAGCTGCACTCATTGTGGACTGCTTTTTATTTTTATGCAACTTCAGCAAATTATTCTTATTTTTTTTTTCTCTCAACCTATTAAGATGAGTGGATAATAGAGTTTTCTCTAAGGTTCCACGTAATTGTATAACCGTTACCGTTAAGTATTTCAGAACTAGGGACAAACTTCATCTCTGAAACACACTAGAACTAACAATCTTACTATAAGAATTCAAAATATGTGCAAATCAATGATAGAAAGAAGAAAAATCAGCGCCCGCACAGCATACGGGCTAAACAGTGAAGGGGTTAGTGTGTAATAGTGAGTTTATACATGTTTGTACATTATATTATTTATAAATTATTCAGTTAAACATGTGAAATATCTTAATCACGTATTTAAAAAGAGTTAATTTATACTAGTGTTTTTAAACACCGATGTTTTATCTCTTTCAAATCTGTATGGTTCCTTCAATCGAAAATTTATTTTTTAAATTTAGAGGCACCCAACGGTAAACATGTAATGGATTCTTCCGTATCTACTGACTTTTCACACAATGCATGTGAATTATATCTTAAACACAAATTTAATTTCAGGAACCCACAACTGGCCTAGACTCCAGCTCAGCTTATTCTCTCATGATGATGCTGAAGCAATACGCGGCTGAAGAGAGCAAAACAGTTGTGGTTACTGTCCACCAGCCGTCTAGCCAAATATTCCATATGTTCGACAGGATATTGCTTCTGTGTAAAGGACAGGTAAATATCATACACTATGATGGACTGTAAACTGTATCATTGTCTCAAATACAGAAAAACTTTTGGTACCTTCGTATTATCGCAACCGTTTTGGTGACATTATATGAAACAAAGCACATGGTTGTCAATTCAGCGTGTCCAACACTTGCGAAATAAGAGTTACCAACTTGGCGAGTTATTTTGAATGTTGGCATTGTTGCGATAGTACGTAAGTACCGAATTTTTTAATTAAATTACTTTATTGAACGTTCACTTTTAAGCATATTCAATCGCATAATGATGTGCCTCCAGAAATTGAATTTCTAGTATATTTGTCTTTTTCTATTTATTAGAGAGACTTCTGGTTGAACTCCGAATTATATAGGTTATTTCAAAAAGTTTGTAATGTGTAATATTATTTTTCTGCAACTCATGCAGATGGGCGAGTATATATTTTAAAAATAGATTCCATAAATGTATTTTTAAATAGAAATAATGTTGTAACATACGAGAAAAGTTGTGCATCCTCAATTAATTCCGTTCTAGAAAAAGCTATTATAGTTCTTTATAGATTCCACAGTTATCAATTTTAATCATTTTATTTCTAAAATTAGATAGATTTAAGAATTGGAAGCTTTTCAAAATTGGAAAAATTATAAAATATATCGTTATGCAAATATTTGAGGTCTTTACTTGCGGTAAGGTTCACGGTTGTTCATTTTCAGTGAAATTCTATAGATTTAATTTTAATTTGCGTCGTACTGCAAAGCAACACGAGGACTGACCTCGTAATTTTGTCCCACGGTCAAGGAAAGAGAAGATCCCCTGAGCTAGTATCCCATTTCTCCAAACCACGTCAATGTAAATAATTTGAGAATGGACAGATTTAACTCATATTATCCCTTCTATATGGTGGGTCTTCAAAGTCAATAGGTTTCGAATCCGCGACTCGACAACGCCGGTCACGAGCTCACGACCTGACCACTGGGCTACCGCGGCCACATAACTCTCTAAGAATAAACAACATTGAGTCTATGCTACAAGTATAAAAATATTAACGTTTAATATTAATATTTTAAAGAACTAGTTATGTAAGATTTAGAGGAAAAGGTGAAATATGTGTTATTGCTACCGTTAAAAATATAATTCAAAGTTCAAAAACAAATTTAAAAGTTCGATTTTTTTATACCTAAAGGACAATAAACTTTAATTAGTATTGTATTGAATTCTCTCAAAGTCAGTTATTTACAGTTTCTTTTACACACGCACACACACACATTTCTATATACAGTCGACTCTCGATAATTAAAACTTTCGATAATACGAACCTCTCACTAATTCGAAGTATATGCTCAGCCCCTAGAAAAACTCTTAATATTTCGAACTAAAACAATACGTTTTGGTATACTCGATATTTCGAAGTAAAATCTGTGGATGGCCGGAATAGAATACGCGATAATTCGAAGTGATCTTAGAAAACTCTCGACAATTCAAACACTTATGTAGGGGCCTGTAGCAAATAGGTTAGACCTTACATATTTTGTGTTCTATTGTTTCCACTTGTCACCCCTGTAACTTAGTCTCTTTGATGACCACTAGAGTTGATTCCGATAACTCTTGACAGAAGCTTAAGTGTCACTAAACAAACTACGCAACTTTTCCCTTGAAAATCATGCTGATGATGGCATTTTTCAAGCTTAATTTATTCTGCAAAAATCCGGTGCCATAAAAATAACATAACATATTTTTTCGTCAAAAAAATTTATTATGTACAGTATATATTCTTTTATAAGTTGTTTTAAAAACAAAAATGTATTCTTTTAATACAGGACTTTTAACTTCTGTATAATATTTATACTGTATAATATGTACTTTTTAAAAATACTTTAAAATAATTTTATACATATGTGCAATTATTGTTTAATTACATAGTTTCAAATTTAAATGTGTTAGAAAAAAAATTTCTCTTCTTGTATCTTGGAAATTTTTTTATACCCTCTTGAAAATTCGAAGTTTTTCTTTGGTCCCTTCAATTTCGAATTATCGAGAGTCGACTGTATATATATATGTGTGTGTGTGTTAAATCCGTTATTTCATAGAATAACTAGGTATTTCATGAAATAACTCACAAGTCAGTTAAAGTATATAAAATAATTGAATTCTATGTCTTAACTAGGTATTCTATAGAATAACGATTGCTTGATCGTTAAAGTTGGAAGTACGGCACTCGAAAGTTCTTTGAACTGATTCGATGGCTGCTTTTAGTCAGTTTTGAGCCGCTTATAGGTGCTTTGTAATGACGTATGTGTATGAACCCTTCATTTGCATTTAAACGAAGAATTTAGGCGCAGAGTATTTATGTTAGCGTTTTACATTTTGGATTATTTAAAAATATTTTTGTAACCTTTTTTCAAGCAATGACTTCTACAGGAATGTGAACCCAATCTATAAATAAGAAAGATTTAATGTAAGAGAGATTTGAATCTTTATTAAATAAGTGTGGGACAAAGGAAAACACAGTGCTTCACTTACTCTTGAAAAATTATTAACTTTGGTAGCAGAAGCAAAAGTTCTATAAAAAAGTACAGAAAATAGTACCATGTGACTATTGGTTGCTCCAGCATTATAATATTCTTGAAGTTAAAGGAGTAGGAAAGTTAATTGTGTCAGTAGTATATGCAATACTTATTCTTTTTCTCTCCCCATTCTGTTTAATTAATGTTTGCAGTGTGAGCAATAATAAATTATATCCTCTGATTTTCCTTATTAGTTATCAATTAATCATCCGCAATAGGGATAAAATTATTTTTCGTGAAGGTTTTTTCTATTTATGATCAATTAATTTATAAAATAACTGTGAAATTGTTCATGTTTCACTTTAACGGCCTATCATTAGCTATTTCATAGAATAACTAGTTATTTCATAAAATAACTAGGTAAAGTATGAAATATTTCATCCATTATTTACTTTAACTGATTTGTCTAGTTTTTTCATAAAATACCTAGTTATTTTACGAAATAACTGAATTATACATTTTAACGGTAACATATATATACATATGTAAGTTATAGATAACATAGTTTTATTTCATAATATAAAAATATTATTTTTTGAATGATGCCAAAAGAACTATGTATTTTGATGAAAAATAAACGTTTTCTAAAGATAGTTTCATAAATTTACGGTGATTTACGAAAACATTATTATACGACGATTTACGATTACATTATTATACAGCGATGGCATTATGCAAGAAAACGAAAGCTGTATACATATATTTCAATATTTTAACTTTGTATATATATATGCAAATGATTTCTTTAGATTGTAGCTGTTTTTGTATATTTCCAGGTGGCTTACTTCGGAAAAGAAAAGAATATTATAGATTTTTTCACTAATATTGGACTGCCTATTGAACCACACTACAATCCAGCCGATTTTATAAGTACTTATTTTTATTCAACTCATGTATTACGTTTTCAAATGCACAATGTTTTCAATGTATTAGAAATTAAATTACAAAAATATTTTTGTTCCTTAAAATTCAACACAATTCTGATTAGGGATTGCAATATCGTACCAAAAGCTCAATACCGGTATTCAGCATCTTTTAGATCTAAATACCGGAATACCGGTTTTAATACCGGTAGTAGAAGTTTTAGGAAAGGAAAGAAAATACAGGTGTTTCTATGTTTTATGCGCCAGTTCTATTTTAATATGGAAATATCACAAAAAAATCATTTATAATTTTTAAATTATCACAGTATATAAAGAATCACAAAAAAGTATAAAGGAACATCTTACTTATTTAAATCACAAAAAAAGTGTAAATATCACTTTTCAGTCTGCGGTGCTATTACAAATTTTTGAAATGTGATCTTAAAAAACATAATGCATTAATTGTACTGTCATTAAGCCGGGAACGCAATTATATGCAAAAATTACCAGCTGTTGAAAACGCTCTTTCGGTATCTACGCTAGTTGGTGGTATTGTTAGCAATGTGCGATATACTTTTTCCAAATAGTTACCTGTACATCTCTCTCATCTTCAAATAAATCGATTTCTCGTCGTATGGTTTTGAATATAGCTAATTTCTGTATTGTGTTTTAGTTTGTTGAAATTTTTTTAGTTACGCTAATTCTAATTTTTGTTCACAAAAGACAATTCTTTCGCTATCGACATTAGTGTCATAATCATCTTCGATAACTGTACCGAATTCTTCTGAATGTGAATAAGGTTTGTGGATAAAAAATGTTAAGAAAATTTACTATAAACTTAATCAGATTTGTGAGAAATAATTGGTTAGTCTCTTCTTTTTCATTTTCATTTATAAAATCATGATACTATGTAAATAAAAGTATGATATGTATATACAAACTCCCAAATTAAAAAAAAATATCGAAATATTACGCACTTTCTTCACAACTACAACCTTCTTTTCACAGATACGAATATCAGACTACGAATCCTGCGCGTGTGCAATATAGCTCAAAGCTGTAATAGATAGTTTTGGCCCGCCTTCTTGGATAATTCACAGATTTTATCACTTCTCTTGATTGTACGATGCAACTTTATATTCACAGTCTAACTAATTTCGCCCGTTAGGGAGACGTAAAAGCAAAAACGTATACTATTTTTCTAGGTTGGCGATTTCTGAACATATAGGCAATACCAAATACCAAATACTAGAACAAATACCAAAAAAACGGTACTTAAGCTTGTGAATACCCGTATTACAAAATTGTATAAATGGCTCAAAATACCGGTATTTAGTATCCTGGAAGTGCAATCCCTAATTCTGATTCACGTAAAAGGAATTTTACCGATTCTGCTGCGTTAAGAAATTTAACAGAATTTAAAAAATTTTCAACTGTTACAGTAGATTCATGTTCTTAAAATCCACTGAGTTGATATTCCGGATATGCTTGGAATAAACAAATCTTCCAAATTAGAAAAAGAAGAGCTTTATTGCATTAATTATACTTATGGGCTAGACGGCGCTTTAAGTACTGTCATGACATTCAGTACTTTGCCGGAATATTTTAAAATTTTTTTAGATAAAAATAAAAATTCTCTATTTTAATAGAAATTACTTTTCTCTACTGTATGCAATTTTTAGAAATAATTAAAACTTAGTTGAAATATTTTTTGTATAAAATAAAAAAAACTTTAAAATATTATATAGGTATTGCATTTATTTCCTTATAACTATTTTTTTAAAAAAACAAACAATATTTCCAGGATATTTCTAAGTTTAAGAGAAATGATAAATAAATTTTCCTTATAATCTACAAATTTATAAGTGTTACAGGCTGGCTTTTATTACCATAAACTAGCGAAACAAAAACTTTAGTACAAAAATAATATTTTTAAATTTAATGATTCATAATAAAACGATTGTGTTTATTTTTCAAATCATTTAGTATAAAAAAAATTAAATGAACCACACACACATTTAGTGAAAAAATAAAGAAAAACAAGCACAATCATGTTAATGATGATTTAATTCTCTGTTGAATTGTAAAAACCTATTTGTTCCCCAATTTTGTCTCTCATTTACAGTGGAACAATTGAAGAAAGGTTGCGAAATCCAAGAGAAAATTATCTCAGCAGCACAAGAACTCAGGTTGGTTTACTTCACAGTTAACTCGCTTTTTTATATACGTTCATTTTATATTTGCTAAAAATAAAAAAGATTAAATTGGTAAAAAAATATTCCGAAACCTTTTTAAAAAACAATAAATAAAATACATGAGATCTAGAATAGGATTAATCGAGTTTAAAAATTATATTTTAATAAAAAATGACATGGATAATAAACTCCTGAAACTATAGTAAAAGGACGCGCTAACAGAAAAGAAGTCTACGGGAATTTGATCCATCATTTCAGATGCAATTAAGAATCATCTTATAAATACGGACCATAAATAGTGTTAAAATGAGCAAAAATTCTTATCTACAATTCTATTTTTCTTACAATTTTTGTTTTCGATTATTGCTCCTACATTTCTATTTTAGAGACATCTGTCCCTATTACAACTCTTTTCACAACTACCTTATATTCTATACACAATGATGTTTAAAAATTTAGAAAAAAAACACATTTTCGCGGGTTTTTTCAAAAACTAAAGAATTAATTCAGGTGAAATTTGGCATGAACTTATCTAGATCAATACAGTGGTGCACACAAGGTTGGTGTGGCTTTTCCCGCCGCACAGCTGTGAATTGGCTTCTTTTGTGGATATAATCACCACGTGCAATGCACCCTTAAACTATTGCGTGGTCTTGGACATCGACCTGGCAATCTTTGATACCACGAGGAACCCTCTACTCCACCCACGAACCGGATGCAACTCGAGGATAAAGGGGGCCGTCTGCAATGATCCCAAAAAGCTTAGAGAGGGCATAGAGAGAGACGGCTGAAAACTTTCGTAGAGTCGAGACGTACCTCCTCCATCACAAACAACAGAGTTTCAATCAATAATAACTTCAGAGTGTATATACTGTAATTAATAGCTGTGACGTAAATAAACTAAATATTTAAATTAATAAATATCACGCTACCTTTATTTATCAAGCGTCACAGTGTGTCTGTACAAGATTTTGACATAGATTAACAGATTTTTAATTTTTACCATAGAGATCGGACCTTGGCACTTTTGTCTACGTATTTTTTTAGAATGTAACTACCCACCTACACGAAAGGCCAGTGTGCTTTTCTGGGTTGATATGATCGTTCACTTCCATGTTGTTGTTGTCTCAGATATTTTCCCAGCATTTACCACCCTTCTTTCTAAATGAGTAAATAAAAAATCAGCATCTATATCGGTTTGGGTTTCTTCGAACAATAAATAATTTTTTCTTAAACTTTAGGATTGTTCTTTTAGATTATGTGGTCATTTGTTGGTTATATTTGATTAAATTCAAGAAATGTACTAAGATGATAAATCTGTTTTTTAGGTGCACAGCGGATTATCCAAGTGAGCTGAAGGACAATTCTGTAACCGATTTGGTGAGTTCATCTTTTGAAAGCCAATACAGAGCCATCGAATGTCCCCATTGCCAAATGACAATGTGGCAGAGGATGCACGCCAGGTAACTTTTGCACGACAGTCTTTTTTTATCACTTGCAATTTATTGAGTTTCGTTCCATGCGGCTGTTCCCTTTGAAAATTTGTACAGGAGATTTACATCATTTTTTTCACAGTCTTTCCTGGGGTGTTTCCAATACCACGTCTAAAAATAAAGATTTAATAGGTTCATTCAACATTCTAACTAGATTCGGAACTTTTTTTTTCGAAGGCAGCATTCATTAAGAATTTATATACATATTTTTGTTCCAAAAAGGGTTATCAAAATGTTTAGCGTGGCGAAAAAAATGTGAAGTTGTCAACATTTATTTGGCTTGAGCTTCATTTAATAACGTAAACTTTTCCCTAATTTCTAGGTGAAATATTTTTTTATTCAAGCTTACTTTTTTGATACTATATAAAAATAGAGAAAGTATATTTGTAAACAGATTTTTGAAAGAACTTTTTGTTTAAAATAAACTGATGTTTTTATATGTAATGATTAGAAATAGAAAATCTATAATTGAAATTTTATTTCTCATTTTTTATTCATATTGTAGATTCAAAAATCCACGGAGAATATTTAATTACAGCATCTTCGCATTTTTTTTTTTAATTCTAAAATCTTGTTGCTACTATCTGAAAGAATGAAAATAAAAAAAAAGGAAAATTACATTTTTTATTGATTAATCAAAGTCATAAAGGCTTACAGGTATTTTTAAAGAAACTTAAATATTGCAATTAAAAAAACATTTTGATATCTTTTTTTCAGAAAATTTTACTATTATTTAAATTTACAAATAAATGTATTCATTTATTTTATTACTTACTGATTAACTGCGATTTCTTTCACCTGTAAAATTTTTATTCTTATTCTTTGAATAATAACAATTTGCGCATAATAATAATTATTATTTCGCGTAAGTAATTAATTCTTCTTTACACACAATAATTATATAAACATTTTCTTTCACCAAAAATAGTAACTAATGATAATTTTTTAAACTACTAAACATTTTACGGAAGGTTCTTTTCTGAAAACTCAGTTTTATGCATTGAATCAGAAATGTCCAAGAAATTAAAATGAATTATTAGTTTCTTATTAGTCATTTTGCTATAGATTATTTTATTTTGAGTTAATATATAGTTTATAAGAATGCTTATCAATCTCATTTTTTGGTTTCGTTACATTATCTTAATGAATCAATGGTTTAAACAAATATTATTTGTAATTTGTAAATAGCGTATCAGTTAATATAAAGCAATTAAGTTACAAAATGCTTACTATTAAAAGTATTTTATTTTTTGAAATATCTTTATTGTGTTATTATTAAAAGACTCAACTTTGATAATTTTTTACTAAATCCTGTGCTTTATCTAGGGGTGGCCCTGAATACTTAATAATACGATATGTTCAGATAATGTGTTTTAATTAACTTTTTCATATCGTCAAAAAAAAAAAAACTGAAATGATTTTATGTACTAAATGACTGTTCTTGATTGTTTTTAAAGCACATAAAAATCAAAAGTTCATTTTTATTTGTTCTGGGTACAGAAAAAAACAAAAAACCTCTTCTATATCCCCCCCCCTCCCTGATAAAGAAAGTGCGTAGGAAGAACTTCTTGATAATGAAAAAACAGTTAACAGACAAAAATAAACAAATCAAGTTTAATTTTTTTGCTATTTAAGTACAGATAAAGACCATGTATTGAAATTGATTCCAATGATATTCTAAATAATTCTTTAAGAAAATAAATATTAAAATTATAATAATAAACAAGAAAAGGACTAGCCCTAAGGAATTGAACTGAAACATACGAATTTAAAAATCAAATAATGTACCACTTATTAGTTGTACGAATAATTTAGTAGAATTTATTAAATTTAAATGTGTAAATGTTTATTTATTTAGAACATTCGACAATGAGTTATTATTTTTTTTAAAAAAAGTTATGTAAAAAATACATGCTCTTTTTTTTGTTGCAAATTCTTTTGAATTTTTAAAAATGTGAAGAAAAATTTCAAATAATCATGGGATATTTTATTACGTGATTATAATTTAAGTTCCACTTTCAAAATACTGTAAAAAATAAATCACTGTTCAGAAAGACTTCAAATTTGAACTGAATATACTTGAAGAAGAGAGAAACGGTAGGTACAAGGGGTGATCAAATGAAAAGGTACGAAACGACATAAAAATGAAACAATTAAATATTTGCATATTCCGCCAAGGGAGAATGTAGCGAGATATCTCGGGATGCCATTGGAGACTCTGACTGGGATCGGATCATGCGCGGGGGCCGCATGCGCAGGAGAGAGCAAAGGCTCTTATAAAAAGCGGCGTCCAAATGATGCGAGCACAGAATTACTCGAGCACGGAAAAAGCATTAACTCCGATGTGTACTGTGAGACACTCCGACGCCTACGCAGGTCCATCAAGAACAAAAGACCGGGGCTGCTCACGGAGGGTGTGGTTCTGCTCCATGATAACGCGCGTTCACACGTCTCCAGAGTCACACAAATGGAACTGGACAAGTTTCAATGGGAGACGTTGCACCATCCGTCCTACAGTCCGGACATGTCACCCTGCGATTTCCATGTGTTTGGTCCACTCAAGAAACACCTGAAAGGAAAGCGCTTCAACTCGGACGACGTACTCAAGGACACTGTGAAGGACTGGGTCTCGTCACAGCCACAGGAATTCTGGGAACAAGGAATCCTGCGGCTTGTTCATCAGTGGGATCGTTGTGCTCAGGCCTATGGTGTATATTTTGAATAAAGTCTATATTTGTACCCACCGTGTCGTTTCGTACCTTTTCATTTGATCACCCCTTGTATAAGGAAAAAAATTATTGGTATTTTTATTCTTGCTTTTTGTACGGTTTTTAGCCCGAGGGCAATTAAAAACCGATTTTCCCACCTAATCTTGTACAATCTTACAGTGGTGGGTAGACTTAGCATCAAAAACGCAACAACTGTTGAATAACTTGAAAGTCATTTTTTTTCTACAAAAAACCGAAGCAATCGTGCACATTGAACAGCACAACAGGTTTAATGGCAACTCACATGCCTAAGCCGTCGTAATTCTATTCAAAATACTACTTGTAGACGAATCGAATACACTTTCGTTATGAAGCTTACAGTGAGTGCCATCTTTGATATACTTAGCAACTTTTTTTTCTTATGCCATACCATTCTCCAAGTATATTCAGTTCAAATTTTAAGTCATTCTGTGTGATTAGTGATTCTTTTATTACAGTATTTTTAAAATAGGAATTTAATTATAATCATTTTGTATACAAATGTATTATTGTTAATGTAGATCGAGTTTCACCGTTTGCATGTACTTTTTATTTTTGACGTATTTTTATTATTTATTAACTTATAACACCAACCCAATGGAATTAAAAGATGTATATGGATTACCTTAGTAATAAAAGATTAAATAAAAATAGAAGCTGGAGAGAGAAAATTATGATTTTAATCTACAGTAAATATTGTTAATATTTGTAAAATGTTATTGTTTCGGCTAGAAAAATATTTAAATGAAAAGGAAATTCATAGATTAAAATCAATAGTATACATCAAACATAAATATTCATTAAACTAAAAAAAAATTTTTTTTAACAGGCATCACGAGAATGATCCGTCCACAGAAGAGAAGCTTTTGTGGAGTGTTGCGAAAGAGCCAATGATCTCCCCTCCAGTAGAGCTGAGAGTTATGGTGAACGAAAGTCACAAGATAACAACTGTCTGCTCCAAGAAAGGTGAGTAATCCACCCCCTATAAATTTTTTTCCCAATAATTTTTTGGCAAAGTGTTATCGAAGAACCTTTCAATCAAACAGATTCATATTTTTTTTAGCTATGGAAGGAAAATGCTTACCAGAATTTCTTGAAATATATTTACACTTTCAGTTACAGAAAAAGTTGTGCATAAAAAATTCTCTAAAATAAAGAGATATATGTTAATTGGATGAAATAAACGAAACGAAATTCATATAAGTGTTTAGGGATACATCAGACAGAAACATTATAAAAACAACAATTATTCAATCCCAAAATCTTAATATACTAATATTTCATTAGATAGCGCTTAATGGGAGTGGAACACGTATCGAATCAAAACCAATAACAGTAAAAATACCGTAAAATCCGGCGTATAACGCGTACTTTGAACACAAAAGATAAGATCGAAATTTAAGCGTGCGCGTTATATGTACTCCAAGTATAGAAATGATGGCCTCAAATATCTTTAAAAAAAGAGGAGCTTAAAAAAACTACATAGATCATAAAACTGTTTATTAAAAAGAAATGACTTACCTAATGAACTCAAAGGGTTCTAGTTCTAGAAGTATACTATTTTTTCAAATCCCGGGATAATACCTTGAATAAATGACTTTAAAATATAAAAACATTGCGTACGTACATTTCAGATTCCTTGATAAAAAAAAAAGGGGGTGTGCGATATACGCCGGATTTTACGGTACACTTATTTTTACTTGAGACTCTAAGAAACAACCAAGCAGGATCCAAATCTAATTCAATCCACGAGTTTTTTAATCTAACTCTCTCTCACCAATTCGAATAAATATTCAAGAATTCTCTTCACAATTAAATGCTCAAAATTCTCACTTAAAATTACTACCTCAACATCCTCTTCTATTCAAAATCATTTTTTTTAAAAATCAAGCCTTCTTTGCACTTATATATATATATATATATCGGTTCTTTTATAAGGTTCTCAAATCAATCAAATATTTCATAAAATAGACTACCTCAGAGGTTATTTTGTAAACGCGTTGAGAACCCGCTGCAATGCTTTAAACTGTGATATATTTTTTCATCGAACATGTTCTTAGCTTAATAGAAACACGTGAAAAGTTATTTTACCACAATCGAAATTGAAATTAAAGCTTTTGCTTGACTCTTTTTTTCTTCTTTCAAATGGAGCTGAGTATTGGTAATTGCCATTGAAGACATAGTACATTCTATGAGAGTGGTATCACTTTTTAATGTGGCACCATATATTACCAATTGTCACAATGTAATTTTGAGCCGAGTTTGCTTCCTAGGGGGAGGCACCTGAGCTCTGACGATGCGAATTATACGGTATGTGACTTTAATTTTGCTGAGGACATCCAAGTAAAATAGGTACTCTAGGGACATTTAATATGCCTATAAATCACACGACATGGACGCTGTTGATTTTTTACATCAGGAAAATCCACCGACGAGCCGGGGTCAAAACCGCAAACTTGGGCGCGCAAGGCTAACGCCTAACCAACAACGTCTCTAAGCCGGTGCTTGATCTTCTTAAATGAGGTTTTTTTCTTCAAAAATTATTTTTCCAGTCACCTTTATATAATTTTAGTTAACATTTATATCAATTTTTTTAAACATGAATTACAGCACACACATCTTTGAATATGTGTCGCATTTCAATATTTTAATTGTCTCTCATATCAATATCTTGATTTTACAAATCCTAGGTTTAAATAAATAATCAAGGGAAAAAAATCAATTGAAGGCTTGTATGTTACATCCAATCTTTTTGCAGGCGATTCAGTCGAAGATGAAGATTCCGGTCGATCCTCCTGGTGGTCAGATACTGGACATAGCTCTATATACGATAGCCACGAGGACCACTTGTACGGTCCGAAATGGCCTGCTTCTTTCTGGACACAGCTTCGGGTTCTGTCTCAAAGGAATTTCATCGAAGGTCGCAGAAGAATGTTGTCAAAACTCAACTGGGCTCAAACCTTTGGACTGGGCATCGTGAGTGGTTTAATGTGGTTCCAGATTGAAAGAAAAGAAGAAACTATTTTTGACATCAAAGGATGGGTAGGATATTTTTCAATAGCTGGATCATTTATATCTTATATTTTAAAAAAAATTCTTTGATTATATTCTTCTTAACCCCTTAACTGCCACTGGCGTATATATACGTCTCTCTCAACGTGTGCATTAAATGCTCGGGCGTATATATACGTCTCGCCAAAATACGATCCTTTTCTTTGCGCTGCTATCAGTAAAACCATTCCTAAGGCTTTGGAAAGCAACAAAATGACCTTGACAGTGTTTAAGAAGGATTTACTTATTTCACAGAAAAATTTGCACAGATATATATATTTATGACTTTTCTTTTCCCTCCAATGCACTACATATGCCAGCTTATATGAAAAGCGATGGTAAGGGTAGCGAATTACGTAACTTTTAATTGACAGTTAAGGGGGTAAAAATGCTATACTTTTCTTCTGTTATGTCAGAATAAAAGACAAACATGCTTCCGCTAAAAACTAAATTTTTTTCTTGCAGATGTTTTTCAGTTCAACCTACTGGATGTTGTTCGCTTTATTTGAAGCTCTTGTCTCATGTATGTATAATACTCAAAGCATGCATCTTATATGTTATTTATTAATTTGTAAAGAAATATTTGCTAATAATTAGCATTCATTTGCAGTCCCTCCGGAGCGTGAAGTGATCAATAAGGAGCGCGCCTCCGGTGCCTATCGCCTGTCAGCGTATTACTGTGCCAAGATGCTCGGAGAATTACCTCTTATGATCACCCTGCCCACGGTCTTCCACATCATTTCATACCCTCTGCTTGGCTTTACGGCCTCTTATACATTCCTGGCTCTATGGGGCTTCCTTTTGCTCAGCACAATCGTCGCACAGGTGGGTGCTAGCATAGTTTTTAATAAAAAAATTAAACTAATAAACATTTATTTGATATAATTATTAATGAAATACCGTTCAATATTATTTCAATTAAGTGAATTCCATCTGTCAGTTAATTATATTAATTTAACTGTAATTAAGGGATTCATTTTTATCAAAATTTAACATCGAAAAAACATGAGGGCTATTGGCGACGGATTTAGTAATTTGGAGCCACGATCAAGTGATGAGGATACCTGAGAGGCTCCTACACATCCCTCCAATGAAAGGATTTTGAATCTCGGCAAATTGAAATTGCATCAGCTCCTTTACATGGTGAGTCTTTAGTAGTAACAAGACTATAATCCATACCTGAAAAGAAACAATTTCGGCCATAAATTCACGCTGCCTTTATCTTTCAGAACTAAAGCCTAAATATGTTTTTTCATTAAATGCATCTATGGGGTTGAAATCTAGCGAATAATTTGATCGGGGAAGCAGTTTGATTTTAGACTTCTGAAGTCAAACAGTTGTGATCTTTGGCGTGGGACAAGATGCAAAATCTTGTTGAAAAATGAAATTAATCTCAAATAAATCTATAAGCTTAAAATGATCAAGTAGCAAGGAGTTAATTTCAAAATTTATCCTTTCTAACCCTTCAGAATTCGTTCACTTTTTATCATGACAAAGTTTTTATACTTCACTAAGCATTTCAACTTACCCTTTTTGATGTTGTTGTTGTTGTTGGCGTGTCCTTCCCGAAGGGAAGGAAAGAAAGTTGCCAGAGCCTGAGACAGGTTGGACTTCCACATGATAGATGGCGACACCACGTATCTTCACCTTCACAATTTAGGCATAAGCTGGAGGGAGAAAAATGTTCTCCAGCATCCGTGTTTCTGCTGCGACCGCCCACAAGACTTTCAGACCCATTGATTTAACGATCACGTACTCCGTGTGTACTCGAAGGGTATTTGATGGCATTGCGCGTCAAACTCAGGCCCTCCGGTCTGGACTCCAATGCTACTCACGGCCCTTACCCTTTTTGTTTACAACTCTAAATAATGATAACCTGATGATCGAAACACAAACCATTGATTCCTGATTATTAAGTATGTTTTTCTTGGTTTTGAAAACCTCTCGGTCTTTGCTCCATCTTTTTCTCGTCGATTTTTGCTTGTAAGAAGCAGCATTATCTGGGCACTCGTAATTGAAAAATGAATTAATGGAATCGCCGTAATGTGGTAAATGTTAAAGCTTCCACTCTATGATCATACCACTTTCTACTTGTGTATCTCAAGATCCTAAAGAGTTTTTCCTCACAATGCGTCTCATAGCATTCTGTCTTGTCTTCGATTGGTTATTCGTTTACAACCACTATTTGTACGATTATTTTTAAACTTTTGATTTTTAGAACAATCTAACAATGTTACAGTTATTCAATTATTTGTTGACTAATACTCTGACTGCTGTACCGTAAGGCCTGGGTTCGAATCTCGGAGATAGCATGGATGTTTGTAAATGTATAGTGCATTTGCGGCATTGGGATACAAACAGCCGTCGAGTCGCAAATCCTCTCGTGAGGTTGGGGAAGAGAAATGAAAGCCCCCTGACTACCTCCAGAATGTTCGCCCTCAAAATTGGGGTTGAACCGAGCCAAATCATACTGTCACCTATATGGGGCTCATAGCTACTACTAACAATAAGCGTACATCTTGCCCTTTGCCGTGACGAATTTCGTGGACTTTGATCTGACAACAACACAACAACGTATTCGAAATATTTTAACCGCATATACTAACTTTTAGTACAGAACAATAAAAAGGATGGAATCAAATCGAATGGGGGAAAAAATTTCTCGGTTTATTTCATTAAATTAACTACATTTTTTCTGTTGTTTTTTTATTTATAATCTGAAGAAATGAACACGGAACTTATTCATGTTTCTTTATTTTCAGAGCGTGGGCTTATTCGTAGGCGCTGCCTGTCATGACCTCCAGATGTCTGTAACCATTTCATCCCTCTACTCCTTATCCACTATGTTGTTTGGGGGTTACTACGCTTCCACTATTCCACCCTGGCTGTCTTGGCTCCGCTATTTATCTATGGTTCATTATACCTTCCAAGCTATGCAGATCGTGGAATTTGAAGGCGGGAGCCCTGTTACGTAAGCGAACTCATTATCCTCACCCTTGACACTGAAAAACATTGCATAACACAAATGGTAATCTGATTATCAGATAGATAAAATGTATCTTCATCAGACGGGCAAATGATATGTGTTTTTATTATCTGTAAGACTCAGCACAGATTATTATTAATTTACTTTTTAATCCTTTTTTTTTTTTGCAAGAGAGTGACCTCATCGGACGAAGTACTTCGTGAAGTAAAGTCTAAAGTTGAAATTAAAATTCTAAAAAGGTCATTCACACCAAAAATATTTAACACATGAGCCACGGTGCTGTATTTGTTGACTCTTGGGTGTGTTATTAATATTTATCAAGTTAATAGGAAGCACGAAATATACAAAAGGAAATGTGTAAAGTTTTAACATAGAAATTTGTTCTGATAAATTAATTTATTAAATTTATAACAAAAATATTATTGGTACAAATAAAATTTAAAAAATCCGTCCATCCGGTTATCGTAGGAATAATTACCTTTTGCAAACTGCCCATTCAGTATAGTGGTTAGTGACGCTAACCTGTGCCTTGGGACTGGGCTTGGATCCCGTAGAAGGCATGGGTGGGAAAATGAATTGTGCAAGTCCCTTCAGGAGGTTGAAGGGAGGCCTCGGAACCTGCCCCAGGGGGTTCTCCCACAAAAGAGGGTGGAACTGAGCCCAATCGTACTGACTGCAACTGAACATTGGGGCAACTAGTCCCTTGATGAATTTCGTGGGCCTCGATCTGATGTTACTGTCGACCGGGTGGCACAAATAAACCTTTTACTACAAATATTATGTATGCTTTTGCTTACGTGATAAATAATTCAAAAAATCATTGTAAAACTAAAATATTAAAAATATTTATATATGAAGCATTACATCAAAGACATTTGCATAAAATAACAGGGTTTAAATGTTGCTTAAGGCAGATGCATAAACATGTCTTAGGAATATAAAAAGGTGTAATTCTCTCAACATGACACGCTTAACCAGCGTGTAATGAATTAGCTGGCAGCGATGCTTTGATTGGTCAAAAGAGAGTTTGATTTGATTTATTTTATGTATTTGATTTTTCATCTTAAAATTAGCCTTAATTTCAAATTTTGTTAGATTTTGCCAGCAAATTTCGAAATCACGGCAGTTTAAACATAGGTCCGTTAACTTAAAAGTGTGTCTCAAACATTGGGCTATACAAAATTTTACACTCAATACTTTTCAATTTGTTTATATAACGATAGATAATTCTTCCTCATTTCTAAAACTATAATTCTTTTTTTAAAGTCATATTATGAATATATAAACATAAAATTTTTAAAAATGTATAATAACATATTAAAATTGTTAGGTCCAAAAACCTTGTCTCAAAAAGCCTTAAATCCAAACTGTAATGCTAAATCAACTATCCTTTTACGTGTTAAAAAGAAAAAAAGAAATATTAATAAAAACTTTTAACTTTATTTTTACGAATTCTGTATTACGAACAGATAGACGAATTACAATGTTGCAAGTTTTCATAAAAATTGAGACATCTTTCTGTCTGAAAACGTACTCCGCGTTTAGTTAGATCAGGTTCTCGTGTATTTGGCGAAAAAAAACCTTAAGCGCAAAGTTGTTTTTTTTCCTGGCAACAGACATTTCAGTTAAAAAATACATATATTTTTCAATAATTATTTCAAATTCTAAGCAGCAAAGTCTCAACAATATATATATATATATATATATATATATATATATATATATATATATATATATATATATATATATATATAGCAGTAAATAATTCAAAAGAAGACTAATAAATCCCAAGCATCCTAAGATCAGACCGGAAGAACCAAGAACATGCAACCATTACAAACCAAAAAGAAATGTAGCTAGAGGGGAAAAACTATTATGATTTCTCGAGCTGTCACTGGTTTAGGACAGTGAAACAGGATTAAACAATGTTTTGTGAGATCTCAACCTTCTCCTGCAGCAGAAATTGTTTCTACATAATAGTTTCCAGTATAAACTAAGGCAAAAGCCTAAAACCCACGTGGTTTTTTTTTCCCATTTGGAAAATTTTTTTAAATTATTCTCAAATGTGTAATTTTCATGTTTTTAAGAGATTGCACGCAAGTACTAAATCATTCGGTAAAAGAACCGTATTTCATGAAATTCACTATTTTTTCAAGCAGAATATCTTAAATAAAAGGAAAATAACATTGCAAAAACTTAAATTATGAAAACTTTTTTTTACAGCCGCAGATCAGTACTTTGTTTTAATAAACTGTTTTTCTATTCACAGATGCGCTGCAGAAAACACACTCTACGTTGCTTGCCGTCAAGAAAATGCTACATTTGTTCCACCAAATGACATAATCAACAAAGGAGGAGAGCCCTTGCCTTTGTGGGCAAATACCTTAGTGTTGTTCCTTTTCCTCCTGGTGTTTCGCCTGTTGGGATATCTGTCTTTACGATTCTTCAGGACTGCTAAATAAAAGTTCAGAAAAATGTATGCTTTCAGCCAAAATGCGAGAGCATCTATTTTATAACATCACCAGATTTTTTTTAATGCCTCGGCCAATCAAGTGCGAAAAACAAGTCAAAGGAACAAAATAGTTTGTTTTTAAAAGCGTTATTTTGCATTTTGATGTTACAATTCAAATTTTTATAACTTTATATGCAATATTCCATTGATTCTTACTTGGTCATATTTGAAATCCTTGAAGCCAATTGCACAGCTCTCATTTTATGTGTATATAATTGCTTAAATAGTAAAAAAAAAACATCATGATTCTCCCGATTTTCACTGTTCATGAGAATCATAATGATTTCTTTGAGAAAATAAATCATAAGGAGTAATTACCTTGCGCACGATACTAGTCATTAAAATAAGCGCAGTTTCATGAATTTTTTTCCCCACTAAAATATGCAACAATAGAAAATATTTATTAAAGCTATCCTGCCGTTTCTTTTAATATGGAAAAAGCAATATATTTGTGAGCGAATCAAAAGGATTTCACGGATAAATTACTTATTTCAAGCAGTTTTACTTTGAAGGCATTATGGTTAGGCATTGATTCATATTTCCTCTCTATATTTATCTTGCTTTAATTTTGAACAGTTTTAGCAGATATAAACTTCATAAGACACATATTTTCTTATTTGTGATATCCTGTCAAACTTGATAAGAATGTTTTTTGTAAACTGTCTTACTTTTTTCTCGATTCAACGGGACATATATATATATAAATAAATGCATATTATCCTTGTTTATCGTTGGTCGAAGCATCAATACTAAGTTGACCGATCCATCGCTTCAAGGATGAAAATTCACTGCCATTTTCTGCGCTCAACTGTAGCATGCATTTCACAGACTAAAACTGAATATAATACAACTCGGATAAACTTCGCTGCAACATTAATCCACAGTATTAAACACAAATACAAGTAATATTGCATAGAATTAACATAAATAGCTATGTGTTAGCTAATAGTGAGGTGGTTTCTACAGTTAGGTTTCTCTATAATAACTAAAATCAAGAAAGGCAGCTGTTGTTTATTGCGAAGAATGGTTTATAGCAGTGGTAGGACTCACAGACTGATCACACCTGTACAACAGTATTTGTACTTTGTTTTTATTAACATCAGAGAATTCATTGTTAAAATAGTTCTTGCAATCAAGGGTAGTCCATCCAATGTGAAAAATATAAATATAGATAGAAATACAGAACCGCTTGTTAAATTGTTTGAATTCCGCCATTGGTTCATAGTCTATATGCACATAAATGACTCCATACAGATGAAATTTTAATAGTTGAAAGATTTTATGAAGATGGTTTTGTATGTCGAAGAAAGCCCTGTGATGGAAATGGTGCCTAATTAACATAGATGCATTACTGTTACCTGAATCTTGAAAACTATTGTGTGAGGTGTCACCAATTGTTAGTTCGCAAGATCTCAAGATACAAATAACGATATTTTGTGATCTTTGTTAATTGCCAAATTGTATGTCAAAGCTACAGCCTTTTGGAAAAAACTTGAGTCCAAATATTTTGTGCGAGAAATACTTTAATAGGTCTTGAAACGGTGATTTTTACAACAGACTTTCAAGACTTGTGAAAGATGGAAGAGCTTGTTGAAACATTTAAGAAATTGTTCAGTGCATTTTAATAAACTTTGCATCTATTTTGAAAGTACTCGGATGTATTGAAGTGCCAATGATTACAGACATGAAATGATATGCCAATCCCCCCTCCCTCCTTATGTTTGTTCAGTAATTTCCTAGTTATATGCTCCTGGAGAGTTTATTTTTCTTCCACACATCTTCCTTCCTTTTAGAATATTTTAATGAGGGGGAATCCTGTGAAACATTTAAACCCGATTAATAACATATATAAACAAAATATTTGAAAATATTTATTAATTAAATATTTTTAAAATAAGGCTTTCATTAATGATTCCTTCCAACTTAGCTCACACAAAAAAGGGAAAATAACTGAAAGTTTTCATAGGTGATCAATTCTTCACTTTCATAATTAACTTATGTATACTAGCTCGTCAATTTAAGAAATTTATTCAATTTATATCCCACTGAATGAGATGTAATATGCAGAAGAATATTTAATACAGATATGAAAATGAATTAATCATATTCCACTCAATGATGAGTTGATCTACTGCTATATAAAAATTTTAACCCCAAATCTCAGTTTACTGTGAGTTTCTCAAATAATCAAAAAGTAGCTTATTGAAATACTTGTAGACTCAATAGGTAACTCTCTGTAACTGGAGAATTCAATTTAAGTTCAATATTTTTATTTCTTACCCATAGTCAATTACCCTTTTTGCTGCGATTAATTTTTCATTTTTTCAATATTCCAATAACATTTTTGTTTTGGGAGTCTAAAACTTTATCAGCTCACTTCTAATTCTATTCTCATTTGTGTAAGGCATTTAAATTAATTTATCTAACTATTGTAAAAGTATCATTGCCATTTTATTAGTATGCAATCGAATAGGCGCAAGTGTAAAAATTGGAGTGTTAGTTTCGGGATTTGCAAATCATTGCCTGTTCTTAATTTACTTGCATTTTAGTGAATAACGCTTGCGAAACGCGCATTAAATATATTATGTAGTACTTAGCACTCGTACAAAAAGTATTACCTGACTGTTATTCGATTATGGTGTTGCATCAGCGATTAGATATGAAGCTTGTATATAAATAAACAAACATAATAACTGCTTGAAGTTACAACTGTAAGGCTAACTTATCACTGCCTTGGGATTTCTTTCTTACAGTTGAGGGAGATAATTACAACTGTATGTCAGCTCTCGGACAACTGGATATTATTTTTTTATACATTCCTTTTAAAGTAATGGTTGTAGGTAATTTAAGGTTATGTGCTTATTTGTAAATAATTTACTCTTATTACCAATTATGATCATTTCGAATATTTTTCAATTGATGTAAATTTTCAGTTCCTTCAAGTAATTTTCTTCTAAGAATTGTATATAATAATATAGGTATATGTATAATTTTTGCTGAGAGTTGGACTGTGGTTGTATTTATCTCCATGATATTAAACTTGAAGAAGCAATATACACATTTTCTGTAAAATGTGTTGTATATTTGTAAAAATGTTTGACTATGTAATGTGCTGTATTGTCTTGTAAATGTATTGAAAGTGATTTTGTAAAGTGTTCTTTGTATCATGTTTATTTTTTCAATAAACGAGTTCTGGGAGTAAATATCTGAATAATGTGAAAAAACCTTTAAAACTCTAAATGTATATTCCTTTTAGTTTCGTGTTAGATTTATAAAAGAATACTTCGGGATCTCAATTCTAAAATAGGTTTAAAGGCAAAAATTATGTAATCCCAAAAAGAAAAGTTATTAAAACAAATAATAACTAATAATAACAACATTTGACCCTGAAGTTGTTGCTGTTTCTAATCCCTAGCTGGGCTATCTAAGACTAGAACACCAGTCTGTATACTTCCAAAAACTCCAAGAATGAAAGAGGTTTTAAGAACGCCTCGTCCAAGTTAAAATTTAAGCACTGTAAAATGTGTTCAGGTGATACTTGAGCAGCATATAGACCCCTGTTCAGGATTTCAAGTGTCCACTGGCAAATCGAGATTCACAAATCTGCTGGCCTCTATGACCTTCAAAGAATAGTTCATCACCAGGGCGCATTCGTGGGTACGAAACATATTCAGGAGGAACTCTCCAGAGATCCCTTGGCTTTTTTTACTACCGGAAAACACCTTGCTGAAAATAGAAGGCATATCAGGCCGGGAGTGACCAAAGAGGCAGCCTTTGCCAGTGAGTCTGCTATATCGCTGCTAATGATTCCAACATGGGATGGAATCCATTGAATATGGAATTCAAAGTTTGCAGATAATTTGTCAATCAACTTTAAGATAGATATTCCAACCCTGTCACCAACCTCCATCCAATTATTTAAATGTTGGATAGAGAAACATCTATATCAGTCAATATCCAAATCCTTTTAAAACCAGACTCAGAAAGATTGTCAACATAGTTAAGACTCTTTTTCAATAGCAATTAGTTCTAATCTGAAAACAGAACAAGAGTTTGAATTTCTGTATTTGAGACTGAGAGTAAAAGTATAGGTCTTAATGTAACGAAGTTGTTGTAGAATAATTTTTCAAATCTATAAATGATTAACTATTGAAAAATAATTCAAATAAGTTAATTTTACATTCGCGAAACTCAGAATAAAAATTTTCGCTGAAGACTATCCGGGTGTTATTGACAATTTTAATACCCAAATCTTTAAATAAAATTATTTTTCACTATGGGATTTTTTTATTTAATTTATATCTATCGTTCTTTATATAAGATTTCATTGGAAAAAGATTTATGAGTGGGATAATTCAAATTATTTGGTATTAGCTTATAAAATATTGAATTTAGTAGAATCTTATCTTTAGGAATATTTTGTGCTGGAATAATTTGTAAAAAGTTTTAGTTTGAAGTTATAAATTTTTAGAGTATTAGTTATCTAATAATGCTAGTATAATGCAGTCTTTAATATTCCTCAAGGAATATTTCATTTATAAGAGTACAATTCGAATGTTCCTATTGTACAGTGATTATTGCCAGAAGTAGTATATTTTTAGCTAAATAACATTTGTCTTTCACTGTAAAACACTTTTTAAAAATTATATTGATCATATTATGAAAAAAATAATGATGTAAACTAGTTTTTGTTAATGCCAGATGTATAAACTACTTTATTAGTTTCTAGGTATATATATGAAATTTACTTGTGTTACTTATAAGTTCGTAAAAATTCTAATTAACTTAAAAAAATATACACTTTGAATTCTACTGAATTTTAGAAGTAGCTTCGCGGATTCAATTAATTTGAGCTCACTACGTTAAATACAGTATTGTAGCATTGGTGTTAAAAATCATTTTGAAATGTGATCAAATTCTAACTGATTATATCTCTTAAAATCAGCAAAATTCTTTTTTAAAAATTCTCCCGCACAATTTTTTTAAAAATGTATTTAACAATCGTGTGTATTATAATTAAATTTGCAGAAAAACTTAAAAAACCTCCTTTAATGTAACTACAAATTTTATAATTTAAAAATTTACATTGTATTCTTGTACATTTCAGAAAATTATTTAAATTAAAAATCAAAAGATATTTACTAATGAATTTAAATCGATCAAAATACATCGATAAAAAAAATTGGAAAAAATTAAATAATTTCATTTTAATAATGAAATTACGTGATAAGTTGTATAAGTGTTTAATATATCTATTTGTATAATGTAACTTTTTTAAAATAAAAAATTGCAATATAATCAGCACTAAAATTGTTTATAATTAATGTCTATGCGTAAAGTTGATACATATAAATGTTGTATAGATTTCATCACGATATTTGTAAAGTACTATAAAATATATATGTGTGTGGCTAAATGTATTTCAAGTCAATATTTGTTTGAATAAGTAATAATGATATAAAACTATATGTAGAGATATGGACCTATATTTAAATAAAGCAATGATAAAGTTTTCAAAAAGTAATTAAAATGTAAAGATAATTTAGAATAGATTCTACAACTTTAAAAGCAATCTGATCTAAAAAAACTCAATTTTCTCAAAATTTTATAATTAACTCATTATGAAGAATTAAAATTGAAATAAGAGTTTAATAATATAATAAACAATTAAATAGTTTTCAATTAAATAAAAATAATTTAGTGGTCAAATATTTTTCTTATCACAAAAAAAATGGACATTCTGTTTTCAAAAAATATTTCTCTTTATTATAAAATCAGGGCAAAAAATTATTATTATTATTACAGATAACAGCATTCTCAATTTATAGTAATGAGTCATGCAATCATAAAGAGGATAATTTTTAAAATTATTTACTGATGAAAAATTTAGTGTAAAACGTTTAATTTATTTGAAAATTTAACATTAAACTGATTAAATTGCTAAAATTCACCAATTATATTGAAAATAAATTGATAATGTTAATTAATTTTCGAAATATATTTTATGTAACATTACACAAATCCAGTATTATCTAAACATCTAATTAATTTATAAAATGCGATGAAAATATCACATTAATGTATCATGTAAACATTTACACTAAATGCAGTGTAGATGTTAGAAAACTAAGATGTAGGTAAACTATTGAAAAGTTTTAGATTTTTTAGTGAGCAAAACAAATTGCCGTTCACAAAATAATTGTCACTTAACTTAATTTGTGACCCTAAGCAACTTATTTCAGACTGAATTAAATTTTACCATGCAGAAAAAGAATATATGAAAAACAATGCAATTTTCCATTAAAATATATTTTTAAAATTCAAAATTTGCGGGAAAGAATATCCGAGTTACACTTACACACCATTCCTTTTTCTATTCTAAATTATTCTTTAGGTACAAAACAGGCCTTCTTTTGACCTTCACTTGATTTATCTTTTGTTACCTATTATTTAGAGTTTAAGGGTCCATTATATAACTAAGATGAACCAAAAACGAGATTAAAAATATTGAATGCATAATTTTGTGGTACTGTAGTGAATTGAATCTACAGAAAACATTTGTAATTTAGATATCGGTCCATGATCTTATAAAATGTACATAGTCCTTAGCTATATCTAAAAATTTATAGCATTTTTGCGTCTGTATATAAAACAATGGTTGTGATATAAGAGCTGAGGGAGACTCAAAAGGTGTGATGTTACCGTACCTGACAATGGAATAATCCGAAAGAAAACTGTATGTTAGTGATTTCATATACAATTTGTCCTTTTGCAGCAGAAATTGTGACACCCTTTTTCGATAGCGAAACCTTTTTGTCATGAAGCTTGCTTTTTTTATTGTGTAATAAAATTTCGTATATTGTCTTGAATTGTTTCTGTTCTTTCTTGTCTATTTTTTTTAAAAAAATAAGCGATACTAAATTTTTTAAGTTTATTTCTTTTTTCTGACTTTATTCTAAATGAATAGGGTACTTACGAATTATATACCGTCGACCCATTTCGCCAAATCAAAAGATGTCGCCAATTCAAAAAATATCGCCAAATATTGTTATCGTTATTATTACGTTCGAACATAAGCGGTATCCGCTATTAGCTAGCTATATATTGAAGCATTTGACGACGTGATTTGATTCTACAAAATTGGTCTACGGTATAATACATATAAGTACATTAAATAGTTAAAACGTTCAAGAAATCAATAAAAAATAGAACACCTAACTAGAATACATTTGAGGAGAAAGTTCCTCAAAAAAACAGAAGCCATATTTATTCATGAGTGTTAATAAATTTCAAAACATATAGACTGACTTATTTGGAAAATAATTTCAATCATTGCTGATAAGGTGGCGTGGCTACAGCGGACGTGGTTGGAGCAGACACATAACATTTCGTGGGCTGAGCGGACACTTTGAAACTCATCGTGGTTTGAGCGGACACATTTTCCCCTCATCTTAGAACAGATTCGATTTCCGAATTACAAGGATAAATACATTTTTGCCAATCAAATTTAATTGCTTGTATTAAATTGTTAAGATGTTATAGTGCGAATACATTTTAAACATAGCGAAATGTAATAGAAGTAAAAACTTTCAAAGAAATATTAAAAATTAATAGTAAGTAACAATGTAATAAAGGGTACGAACGAATTTCAGGAATTTTGTGGAAAACTGTATTTTAGAGTCAAATAAATATTAGAACAGGTGCAATTACCATAAAATTAATTAGTTTCATCAATGTAAGTAAACATAAATACTAGAAGTAAAATACACTAGATACAAGTAGGTAAAAGAAAAATAAATACAAGTAAATAAATACTAACTAACCTTTATTATAAAGGCATAAACACCATTTACCATTGGATTTAATTTTTGAAACATCAAATAATTCGAAACATCAAACAATCTAGAAAAATATCCAAAATCTTTAAGTTTTGCAACTAGATTGCATTGAATTCAATACAATCCGATGACACTGAAATAGAACTTATTTCACAGTTGCAGGCTTGTAACTTTATGTATTACAACTAGATAAGTCTACAGCCGTTGATGGATTTGAATCTTTGCTTGTAATGTGTTCTCGGTATGATTTTAAGAATAAAACTGAAGAATATTTGCTTTTACGTGAAAGTGTGAACATTAACACCACAAGGGATAATATATTTAACTGCATTGATAATTTTTTGACAACGCATGAAATTATCTGGGGAAAATATATTGAAGTATGCAGCGATGGAGCAAAAGCAATGACAGGAAAAGTGAATGGTGCTGTAGCACGGATTAAAAATGTTTCAAAAAACTGTAACAGTACTCATTGCATTCTTCCCAGATATGCGTTAGTAACAAAAAGAATTTCGGTGACGTTTAAATCTGTTCTATACGAAACAGTGAAGATTATTAATTGTATCAAAAGTAAACCATAGCAATCACGTATTTTCAAAGTCATGTGCGATATGGATATATAGTGTACACACACCACTTTACTTCCTCATACGGAAGTTAGATGGTTATGGCGTGATAAAATGCTTGTGCGAATATTTGAATTGCGAAAGGAACTGATGGCTTATTTTATTAGTCATAAATTTGAATTATCAGACAGATTAAATAATAAGACTTGGCTATCTACACTTGCATACCTTGCTGATATATTTGAAAAATTGAACGAATTATATGTTTGGTTCTGCAAGGAAAACAAGACAGCATATTTTAAACAAAAGATAAATTGGTTGCCTTTTCAAGGCAAGTACAACATTGGATTTCAACTGCGGAGCACAATAACTTCGAGTGTTTCCAGACGCTTAGTGATTTTCTCGGAGAATCTGAAGTGGATTTAGATATGGAAATCCGTGATGGCACAAAAACGCATCTGTGTAGCTTACAGCAATCTCTCAGTGATTTTTTCCACACCTAGAGAATCACATACACACACACAAGATAATTACTGGGTACAAAATCCTTGGGTGAAAAAAGAAAAACCAAAAGAATTTCATTCCATGTATTATGAAAATTTGATTTAATTGAGTTCGTATACACAATTAGAAGCCAAATGTAGAACAGTTTCATTAACAATATTCAGGTCTAATTATTCGATGAATATCCAAATTTAGCAAAACAGGCCATTCAAATTCTATTGTCGTTTGCAACCACTTATTTCTGTGAAGCTGGGATTTCAAAATATGTTGCGACAAAAACCAAATATCATAACAAACTTGATGCAAACTGCAAACTCAATGCTGCACAATGCATTTGATAATTAATTTAACAATACTAAGTTAAGAACAAGTTTAATAATTATCAGTTGCTCCATGGGCTTGTCACACACACATATATAAAAATACATACAAAAATTAACTCTTAATCTTGATAATTTGTACGATTTATCAGTACCGGTCTACCCACTGGGCGCCGTGTAGGGGAGCGATGCTCGTAAAATCTGTCGAGAGCTCAAACGTCCTCCCGTTGGTGTGGTGTGGTAGTTAGGAGAGGGGGTGCCAGCTCAGGTGTCGTCCGCGTCACTTGACCATGGTTCAAAATTACGCGGACCGTCCCCAAAAGCCCTCGTGTAGCTGAACAGTGGGATGTTAATATTCACTCACTCACTCACTACCCACTGGGCGATTGGGGGAGGAAGCCCAGGGACCCAGATGAGCTGGTTTTAAACAGAATTTCTGGTTATAAATTCCGTTCCTCCAGTGCCAGTAGGTGCGCGTATGTAATTTTATTTGGGGGGGGGATGAAAAGGAATAAATAAATAAGACTTTTTCTCTGAAATAAGTAAATCTTTCGCAAACATTATTGTATCCCAAAGCCTTCGGAATAGTTTTATGGATAACAATGCACAGAAAAGATCGTACTTCAGAAACCGGATATATAAGTCCGGGGCATTTAACGATTCTGTTTGAGCGAGACGTATAAATACGTCGGTACCACTTATAATATTATTGAATTCAATATATTGCTATTGTATGGAGGAGGGCGATGAAAATTATGATTAAAAATTGGGTCACAAATATTGAAAGTTTGAGAGAAGCACTGCATTAAAGATTTTTCATTTATTTAAATTTATGTTTTATATTTTTATTAATTACTTCTATGATGATTTTTTTTTTGAGAGTTTTGCTTAATTCAATAAAATTTGGAATACCAAAATAATACTTGTATTATTTAATATCAAGTATTAAATTTTGGAAAGTCGTTGAATAAAAAATATTCAGTGTTCCGCGATCATTGGCAACAAACTTTAAAGTTCAGGATCTGGTTCTAGTTCCTGGTCTAGTGGTATGATACGTGCTTACAAATCCGAGCGTCGCGGGTTTTATACTGCATAAGCGCCACTTCAACAATTAAATAATCTCAGTAACTGATTCTTTAAAATTAAAATAAAATTTCTTAGTTGCGCCATTTATAGAAACACATTGCCCAATCCATTACACATAGTGAATTAAAAATAAAAACAGAGAAATTTAAAATCGTAAATTTTATTTTGCACTCTTTGCCGACGCTTAATATTGTCTCTCTGATGTCTTATTAACGGAATTGTATTACACTTGTGGGGATTCGTTTTTAAATTAAATGGGAAATTGTTAATATAATGGAATGTTACTTTAATGTGCATTCCCCTCTCCTCAAAATTACAAATATTAAAAGATATTTAAGTGTTCTTTAATCGCCTAGACTTGACAACAATTAAAGCTACTTCAGAGAAATCGATATGAAAATACTAGTAAGAACTAATTGCGTATGCTTCTAATTATAAAATATTTAGATCTATTTAAATTTATTTTCTTTATTTTGAACAATTTTTTAACTGACTATTTAAATTGTATAGTAGATATGGATACTGTTTAGGTTGAAAATTCTCTTCCATATTATTATCGTCTGCTTTAATTCAATAATTCTTGTAACTCTAATTTATCTGATTACTTAACTTATTTGCTGATTCGAATCGTTTGTAGTTAAAGTTTGGTTTCTCTCAAGTTGGCATCTTTTTTAATTAATCTAAATATAAAGAGCTGGTTGAACTTTAAGTATTTATTTTTTGTATTTTTTCGAGAGGTATTATCATTCATTTGCAGATCTTTTTGATCAATTGAGTAGTTATTAGAATAAATGGAATTTGTGGAATAAATTTCTGCTTCTATTATTCACAACTCATATATTGAATTCATTTATTTTTATGACAAAACGAAAATAACTAAAATCAATATTGATTCTTTACCTTCTGAACTATTTCAATTTTTACGAGAATAAAGATGCTGCATAAGAGAGAAAAAATTTAATACGTTTCAGAAAAAAATCGAAAAACTATTGGGTTGATGCATAATTATCCGGCGTTTTTTCAAAAAAATTTATTTAACAAAATCAATAACAATATTTAACAAAAACATGTTTAAACGATTATTTGGGAGCGTAGTCACCGTCTACTTCAATTACTGCTTCCCATTTGCTTGGCAGACGGTCGATTCCTTGAGCGAAGAAGATACGATTCCTAGAGGCGATCCAAGCTTTGACATCGGCCACTAAGTCATTTGATCGTCGATCCTGAGCCTGATCGTCGAAATCCGATATGGCTGACCTCTTCCTGGCTTATCCTCCAAGCTGGTATCACCTGATTTGAAACGGGAAAACCACTCCCTACACTGACTTTCGCTGATTGTTCCTTTGCCAAAAAATTCGTTGAGATAGCGAAAGGACTGTGCTGCTTTCCATCCTTTCTCGAAGTGGTAGAGTCAAATGTGGCGAATATGACTATGTGGTTTTCGACACGCATTTTTCTAAAACAATACAGGAGATTATTTTTTTTCAAAAATAATAAACAAAACGCTATTTTTCGCGGACGAAAAACGCGCTGATATATACGCCGGATAATTATGCATCAACCCAATAGAACTTTCGGTAAAAACTGGAATATTGTAATAACAAGAAAAAATAAAGTAACTTACATTTTATTTATTTATTTTTAAACATGAAATTGATTGGGTAAATTCATTGAAAAATATTAAATGAAAGAAATGCCACCACAAAAAAAAAAAAAAAAAATCGGCCGATTATTTTGAAAAAGTTACAATAATTTAATATTAAATAAATAGAAAGGGACTAAAGAAAATAAATTCGAAAAAAATTGATAATAATAATATTGTTTGAAAAAAATGAAATATTGTTACACGTAGATTAATGTCACCAAGAAATGAATTCGAATATTAACAAAAGTCAAAGCAATTACTCTTTCATCTCTGCCAAACGATAGCATTATTATTACACTCCAATTTATGTGAAGCAATCCTTTAATATCATAGGTTTGTAAACGGTTACCAGATTGGTGTCCTTATCTCATAACCTTCGCCAAACCCATTACCAAATTCCAAGTCTGTAGGTTAAATAATTGAAAAACAGATTTTTTTAAAAATCTATACGACCTCGTAACCCCGCTTGGGAGCCGGTTTCCGCAAAACATATTCTTAGCAAACTTTACTCAACAAAAGAAACATGCATGACAAATTCCAAATCTGTAGATTTAATAATTCAAAAAGGGTTTTTTATATTTATTAATTTACTCCTGTTATATATCCCCTTGGGAGCCGCTTTCTTCAAAACTCCTTCTTAGTGGATTTCTACTAAAAAAAGCAACATGCTTACCAAATATCAAATAGTTAAAAAAAGGCGAATATTTATGTATAACAACCCTTAATCCCCTCACAACCACCTTTAGGTCCCAAATTCCGCAAAACCCGTTTTTAGCGGATCTTTACTCAACAAAAAGAGAAACATGTTTACGAAATTTCAAATATGTAGGTCTTATAGTTCCAGTGATCTCTTGATAGTGAGTGAATATAGTTCACTTTTTTATGTATATAGTTTATCACGCATTTCTCAACATTTTTTTATATTAAACGAAACACATGTGCAAAAATAAAAGAAAAATATGAATAAATTAATTTTGCAATTGTTTTTAATATGCCTAGAACTTTTAAGAATCAATAATTTACTTTTTAGATAGTAAAAGCAAATATGTGATTGCATGAATGCGATATTATTTACATCGAACGTATTGCAATGAACATAAATACTTACCATATATAAATACTTCAAATTATTAAGTTTCTTTTAAATTATAATTGTTCTTAGAAAAACAAAAAGTAGAATAAAAATAAACTTCCTTTGATGTTGTATTGCTTTTATTTATGCATAACTAAATTTTGTTCTAAATCATTATTTTCTTAGTTTTATGTAGAATAGCAACAAAAAAGAGAAATAAAACTAAAACAGAGTTTAAAAAAAAAATACAGTAGAGTCCCCAAAACTCAGCCTATTGTGGACCGAAGAGGGTGACCGAGTTTGTGAAAATTCCGGGCTATCGGGAATGGGATTTAAAAAAAATTAAGCACGAGAGCTTCCTCAAAAAATATTGTCCTGCACTTGAATGTATTGTTTGCTTGAGAATATAACTTAAAATAAACTGCTCAAATACCCTTAAACAAAGAAAAGTACATACTTAATGAAGGCATAGAACATTTACTACATGAAAAGAAAAATGAATGAACACCTACATAATATACAGTAATTTACCCGATCAGACACACCTCAGAAAAATAAGAGGCGCATCCAAAAAGTAAGTTTCCCTATTTTAAAAAAAAAGAACTGACACTTTCAGGAACATATTTATTGGCAACAATTACAGCAATGTTTCAGCTATTTTTCAACATAGCCACCACCAGAATTGAGATACTTGTCGTATTGTGGGGTCAACTTTTGTATCTCTTTGTCATAGAACTCTGCCGCCTGTGAATGGAACCAGCGTGTGACAGACGTCTTCAGCTCTTCGTCGTCGCCAAAACGCTCACCTGTCGAGGACCTCGTCTCCGTCATCGTAATATCGTTGTAGAAACGTCAGTGCTGCTCCTAAGCGTTGAATTTTGTGTTCTGGTGTCAGGTTTTTCGGCACCCACCTAGCAAACAATTTTTTGAACAGCAGGTGTTTAGTGACAATCTCATGCAACAAGGATCGCAATATCTGCGGAAAACGGCTACTCAGCTCCGTAATCGTGAAATGAAGGTTCTCCATCACGCGTTGCCGCCCAAGCTCAACAAGATCATTATTGATGAGGGACGGTCGCCTATTGCGCTCTTCATCATGGACACTTTGATGACCTTCGGAAAACTGCCTACACAAGCGACGCACCATCTGCTTGCTCATGATGTTCGGACCATAGACCTGACAGAGCTGACGATGAATTTCAATTGGTGCAATGCTTTGTGCATTCAAGAACTTTATCACCGACTAAACCTCGGAGGCGGCTTCCATTTCGGAACATTGCTACCATGCTACTGGTACGAGGCGGGATCTGTCCGGCTGCCATATGATTGAAACGTCATAGATGTGCTGCACATGTGCAATTGATACGGCTAATTACGTTTACTTTAAAGGGGAAATCATTGGGAAACTTACTTTCTGAATGCTCCTCGTACTTTATGAAAGTAAAAAGCTATCTATAAAGGTAATTAAGTGGGCGACTTTTCAAAAGCTAGCTACTTTTTTAAAAGAAATACTAAATGTCATGTTGTCTTCTGTACTGCACACAGCGTTTTTTTCCTGTTTCATCACGAAGACTACGAAGTAACAGTAAATCTATTATCAATGCACCTCGCTGTTCAAAATACTGGAGGGTGATTGCTTCAGCCTTTAGTTCTTTTCACAATGTGTTATTTTAGGAGTTTGCACGGTGCTCCAAACGTTAACGTCTTCACGCCAAAGAAACGCGGGACCTTGGACGGGTCTGCACGTGGATTTTTTTTCCGACCTGCAAGGATGTGGCCGAGTTATCCGGACTGCTGAGTTATCGAGTGGCGAGTTTTTGGGACTCGCCTGTCCCACGCAAACTTAAAAATTATTTTATAGGTATAAAAAAAAATTCCACCATGTATAAATAAACCTTTTGAAACATATTTTAAGGGTAATTTACACACACACGCACACATGCATATATATATCAGCCGTTTACTTTGAAAGTGGTGTAAGTCCATTTTTGATAACATTTAGTTTTTTATAAAATTGAATTCAATGTGCTATGAGCTTTTTATCTATGAACAGTTCCCCAAAAAATCCTTCAAAATTTTCATCATTTTTTTCAATATAAATTTATATAGTTAATAACTTTACAAATATAATTACTTTGAAAGTGGTAAATATCTCCACGTATATAGTATAAAATGGAATTACACCACTTCAAAGAAAACGACTCATATGTTACCGTTAAAGTGTATAATTCAGTTATTTCGTAGAATAACTAGGTATTTCACGAAATAATAAGTCATTTAAAGTATCGAGTGAGAGTGAAAGTTCTACTCTTTATTTGGTTAGGCAAATTTGCAATGGAATTGACACCACACATGACTTTGTAATGACCGAAATTGTCGGCTAATCAAACGCGTGAATGCTTAACATATAAATGTATTGTGTCTCACCCATTTGATCATCTAACAAAATCTCAGAGGGTGTAAGAGCATGTGAGACATTGTTTGTTATGCGAGATCGATAGAAAGATTACGGCAACCGCAACATGTAGCAAGGTTTGTCAAGTTTATGGAGAGGATGCAATAGACGAAAGCATACGTCATCGATGGTTTCGTAAATGTAGGGAAGGAGACAGAGGCTGCTAAGATCAGCGTAGGAGTAGACGGCCAACACACGTTGGAGAAGACGATATTGACCAAGCCATAAGGAACAATTCGAACCCCACCATACAAGAATTAGAGGTGACCTTCAACGTACACGGGACAACAGTCGAGGGACGACTGGTTGATTTGGGTTTTACGAGAAAGTTGGATCGTTGGGTTCCCCATAACCTGACAGCTAAGCAACGGGATGACCAAATCAGCACCTATGTTTCCTTGCTTTTCCGGTACAAAAATGACACAAATTATGACAGGAGATATGAATTGGGTTATGTACCGTAACTTAAAGCGTCGTAAGACTATGTGTCGCCCTTCTGATTCATGTGCATCGACTTCGAAAGCTGAATTTCAACCCAAGGAGGTGTTATTGAGTTTATGGTGGTATGTGCAGGGAGTAATATCCTGGGAGGTTCTGCCACTCGAATAAAAGCATAAATTCTGCCATCTACTATCTACAGTTAGACAGGCTCTGTTCAAATTTGGCAGCAAAGAGGCCAGGTCTCATCAATCGTCGCGGTGTTATTCTTCATCAGGTAACGCCAAGCCACATGCTGTTGTTTATCACTCGCCAAAAATTAATGGGCTTTGTATGGTTGGAAGGTCTTACCCCACCCTCCTTGTTCTTCTAACTTGGCGTCAATTGACTATCGCCTATTTCGTGCATTGGACAATTCCTTTAGTAGGAAAATCTTTAATGATCTTGATACTATGAAGACTGCCATCCAAGACTCTCTTGACTCGGAACTGCCTGAATTTTACCGCAGTGGGATTCATGTCCTACCAAAAAGATGGCAAGAGGTCATAGATAACAATGGGAATGATGCACAATCAGAGGTAATGTTCATTTTGCGCGTTTATTTGCTCTTTTTTATGGATAATAAAAAGGGTAGAACTCTTGCACTCACCCAATATATAATAGATGAAAAATTTCCTACTTTACCTAGATATTCTATGAAATAGCTAATGATAGACCGTTAAAAAAGTGAAAAATAAAATTTCATTAAAATTTAATTATGATCATATATATATCTAATAAACTAAAATCGCTTGAAAAATAAATTTTTATCCCTATTGCGAATGATTAATTGATAAATAATAAGGAAAAGCAAATGATATAATTAATTATTTATCATTTGCTAAGATTAGTTTAACAGGAAGGGAAAATGGTTGTTACAGAAATAGTAATATTTAAATAATATATATATATATATATATATTTCAAAAATATACTAAAAATAGTTATATACCTAAGATAACTATCGTCATAATAGAAAAGATTTAGCCACAGAAATACTAAAAGCAAACTCCCAGCCTTAGGAACTAGGAATGCAGGTTTAAACAAAGTTTTCTGGCCAGCCAACCTTCACCTGAATTTGCCAGTATTCTGGGCCATAGGGAAAGCAATAAGTTTCTAGAGAAGTTTAACTATATTATAGATAAAACCATAATCTATTAATGTAATACTATAATGTTATAGCCTTTAATAATTACTAAAATATTTAAAATCAAAGCCAAACTAATAGACTTACCATGTGAATACATATTCGCTTCTAATGGACAATAACAGTAACGCATATAATTATTATGTATTGATAAAGTAGCAATATTACTATATATATATATGTATATATATACACTTTTAAAATTTTCTATATTTTATTTTAAAAATTTATAGAAAATAAAAAATACTATCCAGACATAAACGATTAATTTTTAATAAAATATATTATTACATAATTACTTAGCTAGAGGCGCCATCTATCTATAAACTGTATAACTGAAAAAACTTTTTTTTTATTTAACTGTTATATAACTTTTTATAAATTTAAGAGGGTAACTGTGTTCTATACAATGTTTAATAAAGTTATTAATATTTAAATATATATTAGATTTATCACTAACTAATACCTTGTTACGATAAATATAATTCAAAATAATATTTCGATATATTGAAATGGATAAGTTTGAATATATATATCTATATATGCTGCGAAAGAAAAACTGTTGCTTCATAAAAACATTGTGTAATCTTTTTCAAACAAAAATTATAAGAGAATATTAACTTAAATTTTTATGAAATCTCTCCCTTTATTTTACTTTTCATTACTTATTAGAGAAAGGGGATTGCTGTGATGAAACTTTGAATTGCCTTGCATATTATTTTTTCGAAACAAACACAATTTTTATTATTACACATTTTTTTTTTTTTGCTCAACCACTTTATTAATCCTTGTCCAGTGCCGCAACTTTGAGCTGTTGCAACAGATCGAAGTGTTGTGTCAATATTCGGAACTTCTTCAATGAAAATTAATTCTCGCTGCCATATACTGAACTGAGATCTGGAGTACAATTGCTTTATTTAGATATCTCTTGTTCCTAATCGGAAAAATCCTTCCCCAAAGCAGCTTAAAGCGATTCAAAATTAACCCAAAGCAGCTAGAACCGATTCAAAGAATTTCCACGCGCGAGTGCCGTATTTCATACTTTAACAATCGAGTAATCGTTATTATACAGAATGCTTAGTTAAATCGAAGAATTCAATAATTTTGTATACAGTAAAAATCGCTTGACTCGAAACTGAGGAGACTCAAATGTTTTTACGTGTTAAAAGAATTTCGTGTTAAAGGATATTGCAAGGAAAAACATATAATCAACAAAATTAAGTTTATTAGAGTTAGCATTTTATTTACATAGATGTGTAGGTAGACATGTATTGAATGAAACAAACACATTTACTAGAAAATTAAGTTTAATACAATATTTTCAAGTTTTTCCTAAAAAAAAAACATTTAGTGAGTTTTAGGAAAGCAGTCTGATATTGTTCTTTGCATTGTCTTTTTTCCCCATCAAATTGTTCGATTTCATCCATTTTTTTTATTCATTTCATCATTGAAATACGCGTTTAAATAACTGCACATACTTTTCATGATGTTCTTCGTTTCGGATGATCTACATCAATGATAATTTTTGAACTTTGAACAAACTTTAAAATGTCTTTGTATGCCATAATTGGGTCTGTACACACATTATTATCATCTAATACAACGAATTCTTCAAATGATACAGTAGGGCAGTCAAATAATACAGAAACCTTCTCAAACTTTTCATTAAATGTCTGGTGTTTTTCGTATTTTTTTTAATCCCAGAAGGGAAACCTTTTCGTGTTAAACGATTTTTGCTTAGCGGCAAGAGAAAAAAAATGCATGAAAATGCATAGTAGTTTGTCGAGACCGTTGCATTTTTTTCGTGTTAACCAATTTTTAATCTTAAGCGTTTTCACGTTAAGCGCATTTCACTTATTTCACTATACTTCAATTGACTTGTCTAGTTATTTCATGAACTATCTAGTTATTCTAAGAAATAACTGATTTCATACTTTAACGGTAATATATATTCACGAAAATAAATTACACAAATTATTTAGCTGTTCAAAGTCAGTTAAACCTTTCTTTGCTCAAGTGAGTGAGTGAATATTAACGACGCACTGTTCAGCTACACGAGGGCTTTTGGCGACGGACCGCGTAATTTTGAACCATGGTCAAGCGACGTGGACGACACCTGAGCTGGCACCTTCCTCTCCTAACTACCACACCACACCACGGGAGGACGTTTGAGCTCTCTACAGATTTAACGTGCATTGCTCCCCTACACGGCGGGTCTTCAGTGGTACTGGGATCGAACTCATGACACGCTAATCATGTTTTTTTGCACAAAAAACTTTTTTAAATACTTTTTTCCATCAGTAGTTAGTATTTTAATAATGTATTTGCTACAAGCATGGATTAAATATGTTTAAAACTTTATATGTATCATGAACAATCGCGTAAGCAAAAATGTACTTTGTAATAACAGTACATATAAAATTACCATAAAATAAGTGATAAATATATTTTTAGAAGAACCCACACACATATAATACAAATATAATATATATTTTATATATACATATATACCTGAGAAAATATAAATACATGTTAGAAGACAAAAATAAGTCCTTACATAAAACTAATTCTCAAACGTATAGCTCTCTTTCTTTTCTTTTTCAATTCCTACTTTAGCTCACACTCTATTTATTTATTTATATATATATTTATATTCTTCAAATTTTCAATCATTAATAAAATTCTTTCTATTCATCCAATCAAGTTCAAATAATTTTTTTAAACTTGTAGTGGGTGACACTTGATGTTAATATAGTTTTTTCAAATATTAATTAATTAATTACTGGTTAATTAAATAAATTAAATTAATTACCGGTTTTCGACGCCAACTTGGATTATCTCCATTGTTGTAACAATGTAACTGTTAAAACAATAACAAAAGTTGGCGTCGAAACCCGGTTTTTTAGCCAAACTAGCCAAACCGGGTGTGCATTGTCACAACAATGCAGACAAATCATATTCTTTTTTCAATTCCTACTATTAGCTCGCTCTCTCCCTATGTGTTCAAATTTTTAAACGTTAATAAAATACTTTCTATTCAGCCATTCAAAGTATAGGAATTGACTTAAATTTTTTTATATTGTTTTTTTTTTTCAACTTCAGTAACATTTTTTTTCTACAGTAATTATTTAAAAATGCATTTGCGAAATGAAAAGAGCATGCATTAAAACTCAGACGTGTGATTATTGTGTTGCAATTTAATCATACATAAAAAAAAACATTCACTTGGATTTTCAAGCTAAGCAATATTTCTGATTTAATTTAATGTATTATTATTATGCAGATTATTAGGTATTTTCAAAATCATTTGATAGAAGTTACCGGATTGTAAAAAAATTGTAGAGTACTGCTGTGTCACAATATCTAGGATAGGGTACAATAAACATCCTGTAAGTTATGTACACTACTGGCCACCGTAAATGCAACATCAAGAAAGACAAGAGATAGCACAACAAAATTTATTTTGTAGATAACATGTTAACCAAGTATCAAATGATTAAATTTATGGACTTCTGTGAAGTGTGGTTCCTGCCAGAATCAGTAGCCAGAGTAGACGCCATTGTTAGAGATCACCGCTGCCACACGCCTCGGCATTGATTTAACGAGACTTTAGATGTATTCTTGGGGTACACAAGCCCAATCAGCTTCAACACGTTGCCAAAGTTGATCCGGTGTGGCAGCTGGGGGTGTAATCTGGGTCAATCGATGAGCAACCATAGACCACATGTTTTCTATCGGTGAAAGATCCGGAGAGCGAGCCGGCCAGGGAAGCAATTCAATCTGGTGAATGACGAAGAACCTTTGGACAATGCGTACCACGTGTGGTCGCGCATTATCCTGTTGAAATATGGCTGTGGCCAAGCCCTGAAGGAAAGGAAGGACAACTGGCTCCAACACCTCGGAGATGTAGCGCTGGCTGTTTAAAGTACCGGAAATGCGTACTAGAGGAGTGCGAGAGTTATATCCAATACCGCCCCATACCATAATACCCGGTGCAGGACCAGTGTGGTGGTGCATAACGCAGCTGTTCAGCATCCTCTCTCCACGGTGTCTCCAGACTCGAATCCGACCATCGTGATGTTGCAGACAGATGCGTGATTTGTCAGTAAAGACAACTTCATTCCATTTTGCCACCCACATCCTTCTTTCATCGCACCATTGGCGGCGGAGACGTCTGTGGTTCTGCGTCAAGGGTAGACCAAGCAATGGACGTCTTGCGGACAGACCACTCTGCTGTAAACGGCGTCGAATGGTACGCGCAGAACTGAATGATGCGTTACAGGCTCAATGTGCTGTGCTATGGTTCGTGATGTGACTGAGCGATCCGTCACTGCCCTGCACACAATTTGCCTGTCCTCACGTGAAGTGGTGCACTGAGGTGGATGCGATCGACCACGTCGGTCCGTCGTACCCTCCTGCATCCAACGGTCACATATCCGCATTACAGTTGTTTGGTTTCGTCCAACACGACTACCGATTTCCCTGAAAGATAATCCACAATCTCGGTAGGCTACTATCCTTCCTCTGTCGAATTCGGATACTTGATCAAAAGCTGATCGCTGTTTTCTACGAGACATAACTGATCGTTTTTTGAAAAAAACCACAAGAAAAACACAATTGCCAAACTTGAAATCGTCGAAATCTCCAAGCCTTAAATAGCGCTTTGAGGTGGCGCCACAGGCGTGCGTGATGTGTGTCTGAGCTGAAATTCTAATCATTTGCATATCTCACCTCCGCTAATGCCTATTTTAAATTTCATGTTATTCATTCCTTCAGGATGTTGCATTTAAGGTTGGCCAGCAGCGTATTAAATCATAGAAATTGATTCTAAAGATTATATTGTAACGAATTTCACTGTTGGGTTCAGGGATTGAATAGACTTTAATCAGGACAGCGATAAAACAGTTCTTTATTATCAGCCCAATGAAGAATACAATGTTTAGAAAGGCATAAGAACAGCCGAAGTCACAGTGATACAACATAACACTAACACAACACAATGTACTGATCCAGCGGGGAATAGATCAAATTCAAAGCCGTAGGCTTTCGTACTCTCTTCGGCATAAATCACAACGGAATCACCCGTAAAGTTGCAGAGGCTGCGGGCGCGTCTGAGCTTCAAGAAATCTGAATCACAACTGCCGCATGTTGCATTTCAGTCTGCCTTATATAGACACGGCGAAAGTGGTAGAACATTCCAGAAAATAGGAGAACCACCCGGAACCGGAAGTCGTCAAATATCGCCAAATTTGGCGACAAAATAAGTTGCCAAAACTGTCGCCAACTAAACGATATCTCGCCAATTTGGCGAGATACCCAAAGAGCCCCTTGTTATTTACAAGGTCCCATAGCAATTGATCTAGTTCACATGTTTACATGCAATAAACATTAATCCTGCACTATTTTTCAAGCAGAATAGCAATTTTGACATAATTTAACATTATAAAAACATTTTAAATACCAAAATCGTAACAATATTAAGAACTATTGTGATTTAAAGCTAAAGTCACATTTTAATTTTATAAGTGTTACTTTTCTACATACATAGAAGTTAAACTAAAACCAATGCAGTATTGATGACTAAAGAATTTTCTGTACACGATTCTTCTAAATTAATGTTTTTTAACTTTAACTGCCCATAAAAGTTGGAAACTAAAATGTTGGATGTAAAAAAATTATATTCTTTGTCTAGCTTCTACTTCATAAACCTGTCAAATTGATATTAAATATTGAGAACTTAAAAGTGTCTTACATTTTCCAAAACAACCTTCTAATGTAGAATGTTCGAAATTTTCCATGGATAAAATACTGAAATATTAATTCATACATATAATATTTTGACATTTAAAGTATGACACATACTGAATGAGTAAAAACAGGATGTATTTCTTATATATATGATAAAAGTCCGAATAAAAAATACATTTCTTTCCTTCTACGAGTCTAACCATGACAAATTGTGCGTATGAATTCCCACCCTTTGTTATTTGGAGATTAATCGGTTATTTATAAGGATCAAGCAAATGTTCCTTTAAAAGTGTTCCAAAACATTAATAATTTCCCACCATGTACAAATCAAAGGAGATGTTGCTTCAAAACTAATTGATTTACGTTGTTCCTCTAATTGCAGAAATCTCTGAACAATAAAGCTATTAAATACTTTGAGATTAAGTTTCCCATTTTGTTTTTGAAGATTCTTAGGAATTAAAGTTTTCAAAAATAGACCATAAGCAAACGTTACTAAATTACTACTTTCTATTTCGTATAATCGTTTAAGTGTAGAGAAATTTGCTTGTAATAATGGAAACTCCTTATAATGTTCAAAATTTGGGAAATAAAAATTTTTTTACATTCCTTTTTTTTATTGATTTAATTATTATGGATGTCTTTTATTATTAAAACAATAACAAAAAACAAAGGATTGAAAGTTTCAACAAAGATATGTACAATAATCCGCTTGGTAAGAAATAGAAAATCTATAGTAATCTATACTAGACATCTTCAAGTGTTACTTTGTCAAGTGACTTCAGTACGAAGGAATAAGACGCATATAACTATCAAAATTAAAGCAATTTATTCCATCTCTCTCTCTCTCTCTCTCTCTCTTTCAGCCTAATTTTAATCAAAGCATATATCTGTTGCCAGATATATAACTACCATCATGCGACTATTGCGCCAGACGTTTTTTTACTGATTTAATTATTATGGATGCTTTTATTATTAAAACAATAACAAAAAACAAAGGATTGAAGTTTCACAAAGATATGTACAATAATCCGCTTGGTAAGAAATAGAAAATCTATAGTAATCTATACTAGACATCTTCAAGTGTTACTTTGTCAAGTGACTTCAGTACGAAGGAATAAGACGCATATAACTATCAAAATTAAAACAATTTATTCCATCTTTAAGCCTAATTTTAATCAAAGCATATATCTGTTGCCAGATATATAACTACCATTATGCGACTTTTGCACCCAGACAATTTCATAATTTAATAAATAGAAGGTCGAAGTAAAAATAGCTGTTGATTAACGCAATCGCAATCCACAACAAGTGGCAATATCTTTCCGTTCCGCCGGTGCATGCGATAAAGTTGCCAAAAATTATACAACCCGCGCCAAATGGAATACTCCTGTTGGTAACCTTTTCCCACCATATTTTCAAAACAAGTCACGGTCTTTTCTTAGCAAAACGTCTTTTTCATAATACACACACACAAAAAAAAAAAAGATGAAAAACCAATTAGAACTAACATTTATAACATTTTTTAAGTGTATATTATGCGTCGTCACCAATAAAGCCTGCTTAGAGAGATTTGTGCCGGTGAAACGGAAAAGTACCTACGTAGCACATCATATCATAAGCGGTTCACATGATATCATCAGCCAGTCCTATTAAAGTCTTCGCTAGCTCTGTCTACGCACAATCGTTTACGGGTATTATCTTGGCTCAAAGCGCTTGCAATGTCATGACACCTTACTTCCAGGGCACTTAAATCTAATGTTTTTTTTTTTTTTTTTTGCATAGTTACACCAAATTTTTTTTTTCAAGCTCAGTATTGAGGACTTTCAGAAGAAGAAAACCGCAAAGGTAACGTCATCACGGATAGAGAAAGCATAATGTACCTCATCATTCGTCTTAAATTCATTAAGGCGGATGTTGAGATCTATCACTTTAGTCAGAAAATCAAATATTTTGGGTTTTTAATTTCTCATTGATTTAAGTATTTGAAAAAAAGTTTTGCGTCGTTAGATCCAATGACAAACCTCAAATAATGAACTATTCTACAACCATTATAAGCAATAAGGTCAATTCATCACCAGAGGGCACTGCGATCGTGTGATTATCAAATAAACAATAACAGCAGATCGTATTATATTGTGGTTGTGTGCTAACCGTCGTTTTAACTTACATTCAAATTATATATTCTTTAAAATTTTTTTAGTACCTAAATATTTTTAATACATTTTGTCCCCCGGGAGGTGACCGGAGTAGAATAGTCCCAACGTAAGTTCATGCGTGTCGTAAGAGGCGACTAAAATGATCAGAAGTCCAACTCTTGGGGCTCTGGCAACCCTCAATTACGACAAAATATTGTGATATTAATAATGCTACCGCGTCCAGGGTAGCCGACGCGCTGTGTTCTGATGTCCGGGAACACTCTGAGAAGTATGCTACGAGGACACTGACTTTAATGGAACACAAAGGAAAATTGACAAACTATACTGTCTTCTTCATGACAACAGTGTTCATGTTGCTTGTTTTCAGGAGACTAAACTCAATCCCAATTTGAATCTCAAGATCAAGGGATATACAGAATTACGAAGAGACCGAACGATAAAAGCACTAGAGGAGGCCTGGCATTTCTGATCAAAACCCCAACAATCAAGTACACCGAGGTTTTACCATCTAGCACCTTACCAACAAATAGTGAAACAGAAGCTCTTGCAATTAAATTGGACCTACCTGGTGGTACTTAAAATTGTCAATACATACCATCCTGATACATCGGAAATTGAAATAGATCTAATTAAAGATCTTTGCTCTTCTCCTTCAGACATTAAAATAAATCTAGGTGATTTTAAGGCCAAAAGTCCCTCCTGGGGTTGCCCCCACTTGAACGCATGGACATCCTATACTCGGATCGTGCCATGGATGTTGCCACGGCAGTGATTCACGCCTTTGGCAATATTGACTATATCTTTATTTTGTTATATACACTCAAGAGCCAAACATTATGACCACCTGTCAATAACGAGTTGGCCCCCTTTGGCGCGCAACACAGCTTCAACCTGCCTTGGGATGGAAGCCACAAGTCCTTGGTAGATGGCCGGAGACAGATTGTACCAGATGTTTAAGCAATGGTGACGCAAATCCGAGATATTGCGAATTGGTGGTCTTTGAACTCTGAGCTGCCGTCCCATGACATCCCAAATGTGTCCTATCGGATTGAGATCGGTGAGTTAGGTGGCCAGGACATTAACTGGAATTCAGCATCATGTTCTTGGAACCACTCCAACACAATTTTAGCCTTGTGACACAAGGTGTTGTCCTGTTGGAACATTCCATTTCCAGCTGGAAAAACAGAGGCCATGTAAGGGTGCAACTGTTCAGCAATGATGTTCAGATACCTTGTAGCATTCATGGTCTACTCTACCACAACCACGGGTCCCAGAGACGCCCAAGAGAACGTCCCCCAAAGCATAATACCGCCACCACCGGCCTGTGTATGACTTAGTGTACATTGAGGGAGCAACTGTTCGCCTGGAAGACGGCGTATCCTGACACAGCCATCGGCGTGACGAATGACCAGACCGTGATTCATCTGACCAGGCCACTCTCTCCCACTGATCCATGGACCAGTCGTGAAGTTCCCGGGCCCAGCAAAGGCGCAGTTGGCGATGACGCTGACGTTTGCTGCGTAGCCCCATATCCAACAGTGTCCACTGAATAGTGTGCTCCGATACTATTCTTCTTGGCCCTGCATTGTATTGGGCTGTCAGCTGAAACACTGTCTGGCTCAGGTTTTGCTTCACCATTAGAGGCAGTCTCCGACGACATATTTATTTGATAGCGTGTGGACGTCCAACACCATGTCGTCTACTGCTTGTTTCACCGTCATTCATCCACTTTGCATAAATACTAACAACTGTAGATCGCGAACAACCCACGAGTCGTGCAGTTTCGGAAATACTTGTTCCGAGCCTTCGAGCCATTACAATCTGCCCTCTATCAAAGTCGCTTAGATCCGCAGCGTTTCCCATCACACACAGAAGTAAGTGAAAGGAATGATTCTTCAGACTCTCCAGCAGCAGTTAAATACCCTTTCCACCTGATCACGTGCCTTCCACGTCATCCAGGCAAGTTCATTGCAAAATGTAGGGGTGGTCATAATGTTTTGGCTATTGAGTGTACATCTTTGCACTTCGTTATACACGACAACAACAACAATAGATTTTGTAGTCTTTTGCTTTTCGTATAGTTATTAAATATATTCATAGTTTTAGTTTACAATATTAGATTTAAGCTTAGTTTATACATCTGTTCATTGACCTCGTGTCTTGTGTTTTTGTATGCTCTTAGGCATAGTAATAAGTTTGCCCGTCACATTGTGTTTCAAAAAATTATGGATCGTTCAATTGAACAAAATCCTGTATACTTAAAAATTAAGTGTAAAAGTGTAGAACAGGGGGTTGGGGGTAGCGCATTGGCGACGTCAAGATTTTTGGCGACTGGAATCGATCACTAAGCAGTTTAATTTTGCGATAGGTGTTTTTGGCAACCGGAATCGATAGCCAATAGTTGTTCCGAGAATTTACAAATTGTAATTTTGCTATAAAAATAAAGAAATATTAATGTGAAATTTAAAAAATATATATAATATAAAAAATGTATTTTCTTAAGTTAAGGAAAGAAAGGACTTCACACACATTTTGTTATATGATAGTAGATACAAATCCGAAAAAATGTCGCCAAAATACTCAGTCGAATCAAACACGTGGGAATTTGTTGAGCGTATTGTCATGTGATTATGACGTCAGATGAATTGAGAGTCCATTATATTTTCATACGACTCTTTTTTTTTAGTTTCCCATAACAATTGGTGTTGGGAACGTGAAAGAAATTTAAATTGAACCATGACAAACATTTTTTAAAAATTTCAATTTACGCGTGAGCTTATATAAGTATATATTCTTAAAATTGTCATGGCAGCAAAATAAATATTTTTTTGTAGACGAGAAGAATTGATGTAACAATTAATTTAATTTGAAAATATAATTTTAAACGACGAGAAAATCAAGGTAAGATTGAATTTTTACATTTTTGCTAATTATTTTACTTACAAATATATAATAAAATAAAATACAGTTTCCTGAAATATTCTATAAAAAAAATGGTTGCATTAAATTGGAATTCAATATAGTTTTTATTTAATCGAAATTACGCTTAATATTTGGTCATAAAAATTACTCTATTTTCAGACATGAGTCAATAAACAGATGTGTCACTGTTATTGAAAATAATGATCGAAAAAAAAATAAATTTTTACAGAAAATGGTACTTACATACTATCGCAACAAAGCCAACGTTCGCCAAGTTGGCAACCCCGATTTCGCATGTCTCGTACGCACTGAATTGGCAATCATGTGCTTCGTTTCATACAATGTCACCAATACCGTTGCGATAATACGTAAGTACCCAGAAAATAAATTAAAAAGTTACAGTTTGAAAATTCTAAATGAAAAACATGGTCATATATGTGTGATTTATTACTACTTTTAGTTCACACCTAGTATATTTTTCGTCGCCAAATAAAGCAATAAGTTTAATTATATGGTAATCCTTCAAGTTATGAAATAGTGCAATATTTGACCGTTATTTCTTTTATAAGCCGGGAAAATAAAACACCTAACGTATATTTTAATCCTGTTTACATAAAAATCGAATTTTCATCGAAAGGAGAAAAATTAAATATAATTCTCACAAAAGGTTTGAATTTTTAAATTCATTCCTTTATGAAACTACTCTTCAGTTGTCGTCACAAAGAAGATGATAATTATCAAAAACAGCATTTCATTCTTTTTTAAAACTGATTTGGAATTATTTTCCAAAAAGGCAAAAAAGAAACAAGTTTTTCATAAAAAGTTTCACAGGGATTTAAAAAATAAAGAAATTACCGTTTCCTTCATTTTTTTAAAACCATACTCCAATTGTAGTCAGAAAGGAGATAATCTGCATGGTTTTCATCAGAAAGTCCGGTACTTATGTATTAGCGTCACTACAGCAAAACTTGCTCCACACGCGCGGATACTGGTATGACATCAAAACAACAAAGATTCTTACGTGTTTTGTTTGAAGAAAACCGTTTCTCGTGGCGCAATTTTGGCTGTGATGACACTAATACGTACCGAAAGACCAATTCAGTCTTTTTTCCTTTTTCTATAAAAAGTTTCTAAGCGGTTTAATGAATGTAGAACTTTCCGTTTCTGGAACTTACGTATTATCGCAACAATGCCAACATTCAAAATAACTCACCAAGTTGGCAACCCCCGTTTTTACACGTGTCGTACACGCTGAGTTGGCAACCATGTGCTTCGTTTTAAAAAATGTTTCCAATAGGTTGCGACGCCACCCATCCGGTATAGTGGTCAGTGAAGCTGACTGCGGTGCCGTAGGGACTGGGTTCGAATCCCGGAGAAGGCATGGATGTTTGTGTTGTAATCCTTTCTTCTGTCTGTGTTGTATACCCCCGTGTTATACATTGCGTGGTGAACAGGGTTTATAAATGTTTAAAAAAAATAGGTTGCGACAATGCGTATATAAGTACCCCGTTTTTTGTTCTGTTGGTACTTACATATTAAACCTTCGACCAATTTCATAAATGAAAAGACGTCACTTATTAAAAAAATTACCAAATATTGTTATCGTTATTATTGTGTTCGAAATGCTTGGGAATGGTTTTCCACTATTGGCTGCCTTTGAGGCATTTGACGACGTCTTTTGATTTGACAAAATTGGTTGACATTATAACATGTAACACAACCTCCTATTTTCAGTTCGAATCCAGTTTTGGCGAAAAAGAAGAAAATCTAAATTATTTTCATCGTTTATATTCTAGTTGAACCTCCCTGATATTTTGGCACTAAGGCCTACTAAGTCGACAATTGAGCAAAAAAAATAAAGGACCCATTACCGAAAAACCTGAATAAGGCTAAGGTTACCCTTTCCTTTATTTTGGCAAAATTTCCAAATGGATGCTAAAATCCTAAAAAAGTTGGCGCAAAGCTTTTGTTTCCAAATCAACTAAGATCCGACCATTTTCCCTCGTAAAAATCAACTTAATTTCATTTTTAAGGTATTATTATCATGCTATAGGAAGAGAAAAAACGGCTCAAGTGTAGTATAGGATGGGGAGGCTTTGGATTTGGCGATTTTTCTTTGGATTTGGCAATTTTTATATAGATATTATGCTGAGATAATGAATTCATTTTGGCTTTCGAACATTTTTTGCTAAGTTAAGTAACTTAGCAATCGATTTTGATCGCCAAAAGAAATTGAAATCGCCAAGCCCCCCCCCCCCGCTATACTACACTTTAACCGAAAAAACTGAATAATTTTTAACAAAAAGCTTAGCAGTAGTATATTGACGGACAAAGTGTCTATTTCCTTCTTTTTTAAATCTAAACTGGAATTGTCACAGAAGAGAGAGAACCTGTATGATGTCCTTACTAAGGTCAGTGTTTTTTTCTCCTTCCTCTTTTCTTTGATCATTTTAATTGTGCTTTTTTCCCCTTCGAAATTCAACTTTAATCCGTCAAATTATTCTTCACATTTACAGAAGTTCCAGCTTTTTTTTTCTCCAGAGGGGACGCCATCTTGTTTCATGTTGATAAGATTTTCAAACTTAAAAATGACGCCAAGGTACCAACTTGACTCATTTTTAAAAAAATCGTCGCCAAGGTGTGAACCAAAAAAGAATTTTAACCCTTTATTGTTGTAACAGTATTCGAGTTCTGTTTTGGGAACCTCTTTCCGTGGGAATAATGGATATCTCAGAAATAATCTATGAGTACTAGGATCTCTTACTAAAAGATTATGAGGTTGCCGCATTGAATTATTTCGGAGCAAAACGTTTACCAAATTCGTACTTTTGGTCAATTTTGTTTTCTAGGGGCTCAGATTCCTTTTTTTAACCCTTGTTATAAGATTTCGCTGATTTCAGCCGTTTTGAAATGTGATAAATGCCAATATAAAAATATAGAATTAGAACAGAAATGTAGAATATAAATGTAAAAATTTCTAAATGTCGAAAGAAAGAAGAATTTAAAAAATAAGAGTTGCAAAGGTACTTACGTATTAGCGTCACCGTAGCCAAATTTGCACCACACGATTTTCGCTATTATCGATCAAAATTTGCCAGGTTGTGGCTTTGCTTTCAAAACACGTAATAATTTTTGTTGTTGTTCTAATATTGTGGTGCAATTCGCATGGCGCAAATTTTGCTGCGGTGACCTAATACGTAAGTACATTAATTTTTTTATTATTAAAAAATATAGCTCATTTTATGAATAGAGCCAAATTTTTCACGTTTTAACTCATATCTGGCGAAACGTTTTGGAACTATATTAGAAGTAAATGTAAAAATAAGTTTGTATTTATTTAGATCAATTGTACAGCGCTAACTGATGACAGCAATGTGGGATGCTGGAGCTGCTGGTGATTATAGCGTTCTGAATTCTGAAGAAAGTAATTCAGAGGAAGGTAAGAGATCAATACTTTATGTTCTTTGCTGCGTAGCATCGAATGTCATATAACGCATCAAATGGCATTTTATAGTGAAAGTAACGGTACTTACATACTACCGCAACAATGCCGACGTTCAAGATAACTCGACGAGTTGGCAACCCTGGTTTCGCATGTGTTGTTTGCACTGAATTGTAGTCATGTTCTTCCTTTTATATAGTGTCGCCAATATAGTTGCGATAATACGTAAGTGCCAAAGTAATTACTAATTCCTTTACTTAAGACACACACGCACAAATATTTTGATTGAACATATCTTGCCAAATTGTGAAGAAGAGTAAAAAGAACAATTTTTAATACTTTTCCATTTCGCCAGCGCAGGCGATAAAGTCGCAAAAAAATGGTACAACCAACGCCAAATGGAATATTCCCGCTGATAATCTTTTACCACTGCATTAATAAGTCGAGATTTTTTCGGTACGTATTATCGCAACAATCGCCAACTCTATTAATAACTCGCCAAGTTGGCAATGCCGATTTCCTGTGTCGTACGTGCTGAATCGGCAACCATGTGCTTTATTTCATATAATGTCGCCAACAGGTTGGGATTTTTCGTAAGTACAGCAGAATGTCGTATTTTTGGCGATAATGTCAATCCGATTTTATGTACAAACCATAAATTATTATCGTCATAGAACTTCGTCTGAAAAGGTCACGTTTCACTGCTGGCTATTTAAAAGGGGAAATGAAGCCATGCCTTTTTGTTGAAACCCAGCCATTTTGCTTTGTTTAATTTTGCCGTATTTTCCCACCGATATTCGCAGATCAATTTAGTTCCTTTTGGTGGTGGTGGGGACTCGAAGACTTTGCTGCTGTGTGCTTGTTTCTTACCGTTTTATGCGTACTCTAAGAGTGACAGTAGAAAAAGAATGCTTCGGATTGTACTATCCCATTTTCTAATTTTAAGGAGGGGGATAATCCTTCCGATTTACAAGCTACCAAATACAAACATTTCACAGCTTAACAATGAATTTATTAACTTAATAAAAAAATGTTCTCCCCCCCCCCTTTCCTTTAACACTCGTAAAAGAGAAAACTTATGACAGAAAAAGGACACAACGAAAGATTGATAAGCAAAAACATATCCTTATATAATTACTTATTTGATTCATTTAATAAGAAGTTGCATCCATTTTAAAAGGAAAAATGTTCGCTTCTACGCTAAATGACCTTTCGAATTTTAAGCTTGAACTGTTACCTTTTATGATTCTTTTCATTGCTTTGTACAACCATAGATGTACTAAATATAATTAATTTTTTCTATATTTGTTTTATATTCTAAATTCTCCTATTCTTTTTGAAAGAGAGCGATTTTTCTTGACCAATTACTAATTCACATTTATCACATTTACTAGGCATCAGTTTATGATAAACTGGTACTTATATATTATATCATCAACCAATTTTGTCAAATCGAAAGACGTCGCCAAATGCCGCGATATGTAGCCAATAATGGAAACCGTTCCTGCGCTTGTTCGAAAAAATAATGATAATGATGGCAGCATTTGGCAATATATTTTGAATTGATGACATCGTTTGTTTCGGCGAAATTGGTTGATGGTATAATAAGTACCAATAAATTCGTTAGCATCTACTATCCTCAAACGAAGACAATCTTCTGCAGATGCTTCCTTTCTATTCAGTGTTATATGATTGTAATTTAGTTTAAACTTTTAAACGAGTTTCATATTCTTGTCCACAAAAAAGCGCTTTTCAATTTCATGGAATACTTGCAGATATTACTTTAAGCATCTTTTTCAAATTCGTTAAAAAATTTTTCTTTGGAATCATTTTTTTACATCATTTATTTTTTTCACAGATAATTTCTTTTTCAAACAACATCAAATTCAGAATTGATATGTTTTTCATTCCGAATTTACCGATATATTGGGTTGTTCTCGAAATAAAGGACTTATTCGAACACAGAACACGTATTTTTCATTATTAATTATTACTTTTTCACTATTTTGGCTAACTTGTGAAAAAACTTCAATTACTAAAATGATAGAAATTAAGCATTATTAGGTTAAGGCTTTCGTCTGCCAGCTCGAAAATTCCTTAATTCGAACAATGTAACATTTATTTCCTACTATTGCATTTTTTCGAATGCAATGTAGTACATCAAAATTAGCAGGAAAATAAGAAAGGCTTCTAGGAAATTACAATTTTTTTGGTACATTCATTATTATATTTTTGACCAATTTCGCCAAATCAAAAAAAAAGTATTCCCCATTCAAAAAACACCGCCTAATTCTGTCATCGTTATTATTTGGTTTTCCACTATTGATTGAAAATCGAGTCATTTGGCAACGTCTTTTGATTAGACGAAATTGGGCAACAGTATAATGCATAAATACTCCTTTTTTTCAATTTAAAAAAACTTTTGAAATAAATTACGAGATTTAAAACTCTTAAGGTATCCGACTACACCCTAAAATTGTGAATTTTGCCAAAAATTGACAAACTCTTGTATGATTTTATTTTATAAACCATCTTACTAGCTTTACAAAATTACCAAGTTTATTGTTTTCCGTTAGTAAGCAAATGCCATTATTTTAAGCAAGATGTCATTCTTTTAAACGCGTTTTACTCGAAACTAGCTTTTACCCACGGCTCCGCTCGCGTTGATGTCTTTAAATAACTGTCAAAGTCGTAATCATTATCATTAGAAAGTAAATAATATAATATGGTAATTTTTTTATTGCTTGACTGGAACCAATAAAATTTAAAAATTCTAAAATTGAGCTTAGTTTAAAAAAACTGAAAACGTAATTTATTATAATAATTAACAACAAATATTCAATAACTTAAACTATTAATATTTTTAAAAATCGAAAGTATCTACGTTTAATATATAATTCCTCTTTAGAACTCGAAACAGAATATTATTCTAAGATGCTACTGTATACCAAATTACATGTTCTTCCGTCAGCTGCAAATATGTGAAGATTTGGGCATTGGGCCATGGGGAAAACATTGCTTTTTTAAATGCACCCCTGCTACCTGAAATCTTAGCTTTGTTAATAGCAACAGTAAAACTGAAAATTGAACTTGTTTGAATTGAAACGGTAGGTCAGTGGTGATACTTGGAATTCGAGGTATGATAACACTATCCCTTTTCATGACATATGTTCAAATATTGGCACCAAGTATATTCTGCATCAGTTTTGTGACTATGATCCTTTACATAGTCGAGGAGCATCGAGATTTTGCATAACTGATACATTTAGGATAAATTCTGTTACTTGATGTTACAATGCTATAAAATCGTACATTAATTCTCAAATAATTTCATTATCGAAGCCATTTCCGTCAACACGTCTAGGGCTAATCATTCCAAAATCATGTAGCTTCTTCCTAACCATTCTGAAAACCTTTATTGTGTTTCGTTGTAGATGTGTTCATTGAAAGGCATAGTTGGTTGTTTTTCGTTGCAAAATATCTTCCACTATGTAGTTTTTGTACTTATTCCGAAAGGTTTGAGGATTAGAAAGACCGAAGATGTGAAATAAGTATTGCGTAAAGCTCCCTTATTTCCCCCTATTTCGGCGAGTAACATTGTATGGATGCCTCCATAGTATATCTTCAAAGTAGTACCTCCATGTAAAATATCTGGTTCAGTATAAGTGAAAAAATTTGTGCAAAATATGAATATTGTATAATTAGGTTAAAAAAAGTTTAAAGTAATAAATACTTTCAAAACTATTAAAGTAATCAAAACTTTTTATGAAACTGTCAATTAATGTTACCATAGAATTTTTAATATCACGTGCGCGCAGTTCGCTAAAACTTTATTTCGTTTCCCTCTTTAAAAAGTGGGAGAAAATTTGCATTAAAATATCTGGGATTATCGGAATAGAGAACTTCTTAGCCAACATGGCGATATTTCTCGAAGTTTGAGTTTGACACTTAACAAACGTAACGTAATAAAGGTTAGACGTTTAATAAAAAACCATTTAAAAAATTGCTTTTTGTAAAGATGCTAAATTACACTATGTTTCAGTTATTTGTTATAAATGTGAGAAATTTTTTATTAAAATCCCATTGTTAACAAATGCATAATTTTGCGCCAACTTGGCGGGGAGTAAGCAACGTCAACGTTTTACCCACATAGTTCCCGTTCTTGTAAAAATATTCAGATAAAATATATTTTATGTTACTCGCTGATAATGTAGCTTTCCATTGGCGAAATAATTTTTAAAATTTGACCAGAAGTTCCCGAGATTAGCCGGAACAAACAGACAGACAAAAGTTTTAAAAATTGATTTTTTGATATAAGTACCGTATATACCTTTAAATGCATTTGGTAAAAAGCTGTTAATTTGAAATTACAAACAGACACTTCTATTTTATTTATTTGTATAGATGTGTTTTTTAAAAAATGCTCAAACGGGGACAGCGATTGCTAAAAAAATTTTGAAAATAATTAACTGAATTTTTGTGTGTGTATGTTCTGTATAATAGTAAAAGTGTTTTAACCTTCAGATTTATCAATCACTGTTTTATTACAAAATTTTCAGTCCCATATGCTATTATAATCACTGTTACTTTAAGCAATTTCATATAATAACTAAGATTAGGTACTCCAGTTTTTGTAAAAATTAAAATACCTCTTATCCTGAAGGTCTTTTCAAAAATGAATAACATGGCAACATATCAAAATTGAGAGTTTGTTGATAAACTTTTGGTGCAGAATGGGCCCAGTTTATGTTATTTTTTGTAAATTTTTACTAATTTTCCCCCACACATTTTAGTAATAATAATTTCTTCTTATCTTCTTAATTTTAGCATATTTTTCTTAAAATGCACAAAACAAATCTAACAACCACGAAAAAAAAAAAACCATACCTCCATTTTTTTAAAAAAAAGTTGTCGCAAATAGTCGGATACCTTAACAAACGAATCACTAAAATGCCTTAGAAAACGCAAAGAAAGAATAAATAAATAAAAAATATTTTTCTTCTAAATCTTTCGGATGCTTTTTATTACTCCAACTAATTCTAGATCTCTGGTTAATAAAAATCGAAAAGATATTTATTAACTAAACTGGCGGATAGTTTTGAGCTTTACTACGGAAGGAATATATAAAATAACTAATAATTAGGTACTTTTTTTTTATTCAAAAAGTTGAAGATCATGAAGAACATGAAAATGAAAACTGTAGAGATGGAGATTTGCTTGAAGAATCACAAAGCGAATCAAGTATCTGCAAATCCTTCCACTTTCTAGAAGAACATAGTCTCATAGACTTTATGGATTTAGACGATGAATATATCATTACAGCCGGGTAAGATGAATGAATACATATGCTGTTATTGTGATGTTAAATTAGAAGCAAAATACTATTATTTAATTTTTTTTCCATTTTAAACTAGCAAAGTATTATTTTTTATATTCACCGAACTTAATGAATCCGTAAAATAAATTTTTATTTCCAGGAAGTCTGAGAATTTATACATAAAAATATTCAGATTTCGAAGTATTTATTATTGTAGGCATTTCCTTAGTCGAAATTCCTCCTTATTTTAGATAATTTATGAAGAATTTTTTTGGAAATTTAAATCTTGAAATATGATCTATCTTCCTTTTGTAACAACTTAAGATTGTAATTCAACAAAGAACATACATTTTAAAAATGTTCTTTTGACCAACATGACTGCAGCAATTATTTCGCTTTATTAGAAAACTGTTGAAGAAAAGTACTGTTTCCCTCTTATATTGTAATAGTTATTTTACAGAAAAAGTTACAAGAACTTTTTTTTGATCGAAAATGTAACTATAAACCAGCGTTTCTCAAACTGTGGGGTGCCCCCCCCCTCCAAGGGGACGCGATAACTCTACGAGGGGGGCGCGAGCATATTAAAAAATTGAAAACAACAGATTATATTTTAAAAAAATTATTAATTTACTGAAAGTAAATAAACAAAACACTTATGACATAACAAAACATAAAATTAGCATTTTCACTGATATAATACACTTATAAATGTATCAGTACTGTACAATGTATATTTTATAGTTAATTTAATAATACTAAGTTAAGAACAAGTTTAATTAATGTCAGTGACCCTATGGGTTTGTCATATATAAAATTATATACAGCTGTTGCCGATATAAATTAATGGACTGTAAATTTAACAACAAAGTTTTAATGAGCGAAAACGGATCCCAACCATATGGGATCGCTAAACTTTTCGAACTGAATACAAAGGTTACTACAGTTGGCTCGGAGCAAAATCTATACAAAGAATTCTCGCCAACTGGCACGAACAACAGCAATTAACAGTTATTTTGATAATTTGTACGGTTTATACAGTGCCGGTTTATCCACTGGGCGCTTGGGACAGGCACCCAAAGGCCCGGATAAGCTGGGCTTACCAGATTTTCTGGTTACAAATTTTGATCCTACGGTGCAAAGGGGGCCTGTAGATATTCTGCGCCCAGGGCCCGAAATGAGCTTAAATCTAATTAATCCCTTTAACTGCCGATTAAAAGTTTACCCCGATGCCAGCATTTTCCACGTAGGCGAGCGTATGCGATGTATTGGAGGGAAGAAAAGGAATAAATAAGCAAATACCCTGAAATAAGTACATCCTTCACAATCGCTGTCAAAGTCCATTTATTACATTCCAAAGCCTCCGCAATAATTTTATGGATAGTAGTATCCAGAAAAGATCGTATTTTGGAAAGACGTATATATACGTCGCCGAGGCAATTAACGTTTTGGCAGAGCGAGACGTTCAAATACGCCGGTGGCACTTAAGAAAAAGTCGTATTGCAGCTTTAGTGTCAAAGTATAGTATTATTGAATTCACTACATTGTTATTTGTACGGAGAGGGGGGCGATGAAAATTATGGTTGAATATTGGGTCGCAAATATTGAAAGTTTGAAAAGCACTGAACTAATCAAAGAAAAAATTAGTACAAAAGTAAGAGAATTCTTTATGATTAGTATTTACTGGAGTTAACTTTAAAGATTCGATGTTATTGGTCATGAGACAAATAAATAAATCCAAGTTTTTTAAGTGGATATGTCTTTAGAAGGATACCATCTTGTAAAGAGCCACACAGAACAAAAAATACTTTAGCAAATAGGATTAATACTAATATAATATAGTTTTACAGCACTCATTTTTATACGCATCTCACTCGTACGCAGTGCTACCTAGAACCAATTAAGTCATTGGGCGAATCTTACAACCGGATAAATTACTTTACTAAAAACTATATATCTATCAGCCATTTAAGAATGTTCAAAATATTATTGCGCTTGCAAAATTTTTTATAATCGAAATTTTTAAAAAATACGCATATCAAAAGCAATGAGATTCAGCGGCGCTTATATTGGGCAAAATGGTCGTTATCGCTTACCTCTTTCCTAAGGAAACGTCACGTATTAAACTGTAAGAAGGCCATGTAATTCCAATTTTCTAGGATAATATAGGATACCACTAGACAAATCAGTTTCTCCATATATAGCAATTTTTGAAAAAAAGGTTCGGAAAATTCAGGAATTTGAGAAGTTTATACTAACGTAGGAAAACATTCTACGAAATTCATTAGCAAAAATAGCACTTAAAAAGGGAATAGGCATGCGAATATAATGCCTGTTTTTCCCTTTATTTAGCATCTAGTCCCGAGAAAATTTTTTTTTATTATATTAAGAAGAAAAAAAGAAAAGAAGAAGAAAAATTGCATTATAAATTTATTAATAAACAAAACAAAATAATATGAATCTTAGAAAATACATTACTGGCCACACAAAATGCAACACCAAGAAGAACCAGAGATATCACAACGAAATTTATTTGGAAGATAACACGTTGTACAAAGATCGAAAGATTAAAAGTACAACCTCTTATGACGTGTGGATGATGGCAAAATCAGTAGTTAGTGTAGCTGCCATTGTTGGCTGTAACCACTGCCACACGCCTCAGCATAGAATCAAAGAGGCTTTGGATGTATCCTTGGGGTACAGCAGTCCATGCGGATTTCACATATTTTTAAAGTTGATCTGGTGTAGAAGTGGGTGGTGTATCCCGGGTCAGTCGTTATGCAAGCATGAACCACACATTTTTCGATTGGTGGTAGATCGAGAGAACAAGCACGCCAAGGAAGCAATTCAATCTGATGGGTAAAGAAGAACTCTTGAACACTGAGTCCCCCATAGGGTCGCACATTATCTTGTTGGAATATGGCTAATGGCAAGCGCTGAATGTATGGGAATATCACGGACTCCAACACTTTAGAGATGTAGCGCTGACTGTTCAGTGTACCGGCAATGTGTACTAGAGGAGTGCATCATTGAAATCCAATACCACCATAAACCATGATACCGGTGCAGGACTAGTGTGGCGATGCATAACGTAACAGTTCAGCTGCCTCTCACTACGGTGTCTCAAAACTCGAATCCACCCATCGTAATTTTGCAGGCGGAAGCGGGATTCGACAGTAAACACAATGTCGTTCCATTTCGTTGTCCATGTCCAACGTTCATCGCACCATTGGAGACGCAAACCCCTGTGGTTTCCAGTCAAGGTTAAACAAACCAATGGACACTTTGCGGACATTCCACTCTGTTGAAAACGGCGTCGAATGGTATTGAGTGGACACTAAATGATGTGTAACAGACTGAATCTGCTGTGCTATCGTTCCTGATGTGACTGCCCGATCCATCACGGTGCGATCGGGATTGGCAGTCCGTCGTTTCCTCCTGCTTCTAGCGATGACAGATCCCCATCACAGTGATTTGGTTACGTCCAACATGTTGACCTGATTTCTCTGAAGGATAATTTGCAATTCCTATAGGCTACTATCCATCCTCGGTCAAATTCAGAGTCAAATTCCGACACTCGATGTCTTCCATGAGGCATAAGTGCAAAAAAGAAGAAAAAAACCCGCACGAAAAAAATGGCCATACATCAAATCGTCAATCTGTTCTCCCCTTATATAGTGCTTGCGGGTCACTCGTGATGTGCTCTGAGCTGCTCTATAATGCTAATGATTTGCATAGTTCATCGCTGCCAACGTACGATGTAATTTTAACATGGCTTGCATGCCTCCTTCAGGGTGTTGCTTTTTGTGTGGCCAGCAGTATAATAGTATATTCCTAAATATTAAATAAAAACTAAATTGAGATTACAAAACTTCTATAATGCGCACTCCCCTTTTCTAAAACTGGAAAAACTAGCTAATACTTCATCAAGAAGTATCACTGGAAATTTACACGGTAACACAAATAAAATCTAGATTAATTCATAGTTTATTTTCGTTGCATTTTCCAGCAATATGAGGACTAATGGCCGGTTCGTTTTCCTCGTATAATACATTGAACTAGGAAAACGTTATTCACATACTTCACATTATACAAGTAACGTGATTGGCTTGATTTTGCTTCATCTTTTGCATTGCATATTATTCTTATTTTCTTTAAAAAAATCAAAGCATTTGATTATTTTTACTTCTAAAACTAAAATGCTACTTTTTTAAAAAGGCGAGATCACGACGTAAAGGTGTGGGATGCAGAAAAGGAAATTGTCATTCAACGTTTTGTCGGTCACAATGGACCAATCACAGGACTAAAATTTCAAGCTGTCAGTTGGAGAGAGGCCGGGCCAGCAGAACGAACGTTGATCAGTGCTTCTGAAGATGGTACCATAAGAGAATGGTCAATCAAAAAAGGTAAGTTATTTTATACGCTTTTTACAGCTTTTGTATTGAATTGACACAGAAATTTGTACAAATTTAACTCAAACAAGATTTACAAGCGGAAAAAAGCACAGTTTTTGGGTAGAAATGTTTACTTTTAGTAGGAAAAAAAAAGAACAATTGGATACAGTTTTATGCGGAAAAATATCATGCAGACTTTAAAAAAGTGCCTTTAAGAACGAATGTGTCCATCCCAAACCGAAATGTAATGGCGTCATAGAATTCCCATATTATCAATTAAGTTGTCGGGTATCCGAATAATAAATGAAAACCAGACATGGAGTACATTTTTCCCCCAGCTCATATAACGACGTTGAAAGAGGATTTAGGGTCGGGGTGGGCATTACGTCGATCGCGATCGACAAGTGGACCGCCAAGACATTTTGAGGTGACCGCGCCGCAAACTTTTACCAGTTAGTAATTATAAATGGAAAATTCAAGATTGGCTGACAGTACGCAGACTAAGCCTTCTATTGACTAGAACAACAAAAACTAACTTTTAGATAAAAAAAAATTTCTTTTTTCATGTATTTTGAATTGTTTCATATAATTAAAGTTTGATATAATTATATTTGGGGCTATTATTATTAAGTTTATATCTTGCGTTTTGCTTCAAAAGGGGTTTTAAAAGTGTCGTTTTTTTATTTTAGTTCTGTAGGTAAGTACATATATTCCGTACTTATTTTTAAGTTAAAATAATAACCTGTTCCTTACCTCTCCACACCTACCACATTGGGCAGCAGCGTACATAAGAATTTTTAAAGGGAAGGGTGTCGAGGATTTTTTGAAGGTCTACCATTCTTGCGTATCATATCCTAACACACAGCCAAACATAATTTTTTTTTTGATTTTGTCGATTGCCAAGAACAAAAAACAGCAAAAAATAAATTACTGAATAACAAATAAATAAATTACTAATATCAAATACTTAATTACATTTTACATACTATTTACATGGGACCATAATGAATCGGAAAAAAATGAAGGGTTATGAGGGAGGGCCCGGACCCGTGGACCCCTCCCCCGCCCTTGTGTGCGCCACTGACACTGGTGGACAGAAACTCCCTGAAAAAATTAGAAATAGTCCGCATCCTGGAAAAGTCTGCCCCCCCCCCCGATTTAGGGCAACAATGTGTCTACCAAGGTAGTCCTAAATATGCTCTACCAGATTCAGATACGGGAATTGAGCTGGGCATTCCATTCATTCCAAACCTGATCTTAAACATAGTCCTTAACAAACACAAAATCTGTTTACTGTGTGATGACGCTCGTTTTATCATCTATTGAAATTAATTCATTACCAAGAGTAGTGGCATGTGGACGGGACATATCGATCAAGGATTTCATCACAATATCTGATATCCGTCAGTGTTTCTCGATGGAACACATTATGATCAGTGTGACCACCAAGAGATATCCCTGTCCAAACCGTGATTCTATATGTACCATCTCTTTTACCGAGTTTTCAACATTGATGGGTTGTATGTGCTTAGCGCGTTGCAACTTCCGGATGAGCAGGCACTCTGAACCCCTCTCAAGAGTGAACTTGGATTAATCAGTAAAGAGTACAGAAGGCCAATGCTGTCTGGGCCAAGAAAAGAGTTCACTCACCAAATATCTGCGTCAATCGTTCAGGAAGACAGCTGTTGTATTGCATTAGAGACCTGCATTGTGAAGGTTTCTCACTGTAGTACAGTAGTAGTGAGGGTTCTAGTTCCTGATGCATTAGGATGAATAGCAACGAGTTGAGATATAGTCTCCTCCTTCGAGCCGGATGAGCAAGCAAACAATTTCCAGCAGATGTTCATGTCCACTTGGGAAAATGTCTTTTAGACTTTATATATATATATATATATAAGGTCCTTATATATATATATATATAAATTTCCTGACAACAATATTTGATTGACAGTCGCGTGGCCCACGGAACACTGTACATTTATGGATGTGGCCCGCGGATCACTGTATTTATTAAATTGGCCCTCGAGCTTAAAAGGTTGAAGACCCCTACTTTAAAGTAAAGGGGTGATCATCTTTTACTTGCTTATAGATAACCTTAAATTTCGTTGCTATTATTCATAAAAACAATAAGTTTTATTCTCCTATTTTATTAAAGGTGAGCTTCAAAAAACCTGTTGTATCTTAACTTTTGAAAGTCAGTGTATATTAATAACAATCAAATATTGCACAGAAATTTCTAAAATAAAACTGTAGAAATTTTACGTTGTACTACAAAAATAAAACTTCAATCGAAGATGTTTTTTTTCCTTCATCTGCGGATACTTAAGCAGATTACGAAAAATATATCAAAATATATTTTATACATTGTTCAAAATCTTCCCATATACGCAGTGATCTAAATACGCAACTTCTTGCCCAAGCGCTCAGGCCCCACGTAATTGACAGAGAATCTATGACTTTTTTGAAATACAAGGATGAAATCTTGAAAACCTGCTTTTGTCTTATTACGGGTGCGGCTGGCTCGGATTTGGTTTTTATGGAAGACAATATTCATTCACATACGGTTTATTTGGCCAAAGAAATTTTTGAAAAGTGAGAATATTAGCCAGCCGAATCTCTAGATTTTCGGCTATGATCTTGGGAGGGGGCTTGATACTTGCTTTCTTCCCAAAACCTGAAATGAGCGTTGCTGGAGGATTCGAAATAGTATAAGGGTAACATACTTCTTATTAAATAATTCTTTTTTTCATATAACTACCTCTCTTTTAGATTCTCCTCCAATCCCCGACATTTTTAGGAAAGTTATTGGAGATTGACAAAAGCAAACATTTATTTCTAAAACGCCGTTTAACAAATTCATGAATTTAAATCTAAATCTAGGCTCAATAAATGCAATAAGTTTCTCGGCTTGAAAAATAGCAGAGGACACCATATATGTAACACATGACTAAATAAGTCCCGGGCCTAACATATAGAGGGCGCTACCTTCTAACTTTTCTAAGCCTAACCTAGTAGTACTAACTTTCAAACGGCACGTGTCAAAATTTCGAGAGAATATCTTGTTTAGTTATAAAGTTACAGTGGTTTTTTGTGGCAACAGTTTAGAAACCATGGATGAAAAAGAATTTCGTGTGCTAATCAAACATTGCTTTCTGGTGGGGAAAAACACTGTTTAAGCAAAACAATGGCTTGATAAGTGTTATCCGGACTCTGCTTCATCGCAAACAACTGTTAAAAGATGGTATGCTGACTTAAAACGTAGTCGTACAGACACAAACGACGTTGAACGATCAGGTCACCCAAATTCTGCAGTTGTTCCAGAAATCATCAAAAAAAAGTGCATGAAATCGTTTTAGCCGATCATAAATTGAAGTTGCGTGAGATAGCAGAGAATTTAAAAGTATCAGAAGGCAGTGCATTTGTTATTTTGTATGATCATTTGTCGATGAGAAAGCTGGGTTCAAAGTAGGTGCCGCGTTTTCTCACAGTTGATCAAAAACAACAACGCATCGACGATTCAGAGCGTTGTTTGGAGCTATTTAAGCAAAATAAACAGGATTTTTTACGTAGATATGTGACAGTGGATGAAACATGGATACATTACTACACGCCTGTATGAAAAAGATCGTCAGCTGAGTGGACAGAAGCCAGTGAAAGGCGTCCAAAGCGACCAAAAACTCAAACGTCAGCTAGCAAGGCTATGGCGTCCGTATTTTGGGATGCTAATTTGATTTTGTTTTTTGACTACCTTGAGAAAGGCAAAACAATTAATAGTGAATATTACATGGCATTATTGGATCAACTGAATTAAAAAATAAAGAAAAAACATCCTCAAATGCATAAGAAAAACTAATGTTTCACCAAGACAATGCTTCGTGACATAAGTCCATGAAAACGATGGTCAAATTGATCGAATTGCCCTTCAAATTAATTTCCCATCCACCACACAGTCCAGATCTGGGCCTCAATGACTACTGGCTGTTTGCAAATCTTTAAAGAATGCTGCAGGGAAAAAGGTTTGGTACAAATGAAGAAGTGATTACAGAAATAGAAGCCTATTTTGAGAGCTAAGACAAATCATTCTACGAAAAAGGTATTAAAAAATTAGAAGAGCACTGGGTTGCATGTATCACTCTTGAAAGGGAGTATCTTGATAAATAAAGTTCAATTTTGCAGAAAAGTTGTTGTTTTATTAGTTAGGCCTGGGACTTATTGAGTGATGTGTTATATATATATATATCCTCATGATATATATATATATATAAATATATCAACTCATTTCTATTCACTCTTTCAATCCCTTCTCTCAATTACTTCTGAAAAGAGTCGCTGAAACCAAAAGATGACAGATGAAAGAATGAACCAAAAGAGACAGTTAACTAAATTTTAGAATCTATTTATACACCGCAATTTAGAGAAATAAGCAGAATTTCGCAGGCACAAATACAGTAAAACCTCTTTTGATGTGTAACATCTTTATTCTTGGTTGCTGGATATTTGTTGGAGTGATTTCGTGAAAAGGGACGGAAATGCGTAACAGGAAGTCGGGGGAAGCGCGCACTGTTTGATTTGACCAATTCAGCGCCTTGGGGGTGTCTCTTCGCTAGCCTCGTCGCAGGGTCCAACTGTAGTAGCAATTAAGACGCCCGCCTACCGCACATACCAGCTAGTCTTATTAGATTTCATCCAGAATAAACTTGTGATTCTTATGCTCAAATGTCAAAGTCTCAGGGCTCGTTGTGTGTGAAATCTGAGGATATATTTATATATGTGTAAACTATATATTAACAATTATATTTCCTGTTAAGCGTCTGACAAAGCTCACCATTCTTAAAAAAGTAGGAGTAAGTAACATGGAATTATTTGAATAAATATTTAAGTGCTTATCATTTTCATACTTTGAGGTTAATTCCTGTCGCTGTCAATATAATATTTTTAATTGTGATTAAAAAAGATTTCTCGATTAAAAAAAACTAATTAAGTAAACGGCTATTTTTGAAAAAAAAATTATTATTTATTTTTATTTAAAAAAAAAAAAACTATCACTCGCTTCCCATGATTTTGAGAGGTGATTTTAACGTTAACTTCAGTTTGCCAGAAGCTGAGCAGCTCATAGCTTTTCTGAAAGAAGAACTCAAGCTCGAAATGAACACTAATCGAAATGTTTCGACAACTAACTGACTGTTATTGACGCTTTTTTTCAACGAATTTTAAATACTTTGAAATCACAAGTATATGTGTCATACTTTAGTTTTCATAAATCTATTGTCTCCGCTCTTCCCAAAACTGAACAATAATAAATATTTTTGATAAAAAACTGCGTTACTCCTTGTATTAATTAAATAAAATTTTCATTAAAGATATAATTATTCGATAGAAAATTATTTCCAGTCATAACTGATTCATTTCTTTCAGGATTAAAGTCACTATTGCGTATTTACCATGATAACAAGACAGATGTTACACATCATATGCGACTACTGTAAGACTCGTTTTTTTTTTGTGTGCAGTAGATAGGTACCGCATAAAAATAAACGCACAAAAAATATTCGAAAATTTCATAAATTTTTACACATAACAAACAACTTTGCCGAAATACCACAGAATTTTTTTATGCGGTGGAGAGGGACCACATAAAAAAGTCGCACTTAGAAAATATGCCAATTATTTATGAAATTTATGAGAAAGTACTTCCATAAAACAAAATAAATAATTAAATTACACAAGGAAACATTTTTAAAACATCTAGTTTCTCATTGTATATATGGAGAAGTTTTCAAAATGCACATACATAATTCACTGCTACTCATCGTAATCAAAGCGCTCATCTTCCTGTGATGAATAAATTCACAACATCGCTTTTATCACTTAAAGATACAATTTCAATTAATTTATTTTTTGGCACCATAAAGTAAGAGATAGGTTTTTGTGACGAAGGTTGATTGGTCAGTTGCTTGTAAATTCACAATAACCAGATATGTATGGTCGAGGCTCTTTTTGAAATTCCATACTCCTTTGGAATTGGAATCTTTTTTTTTTTTTTTTTTGCTTTTCTAATTTGTTGGAAAGCTGTACCCCTTCATACATTTTATCCACTCTCAAAGAATCCAGTTCTTCTGGTCAGTCTTTATAATCTATCAAATTATTGATAATGTCACTGTTATTGAAAGTTTCGTCTTCAATCAAGCACGCGCTGTTGGCAGGTTGAGAGAAAGCAACTAAACGTGCATTGTCGAGAGACTGTTTATAACAAATTAACAAAGCTCCTTGGAATGTATGTATGTACATTACAGTGGCGTAACCGTACACCCCCGCAACCCCTGCCTCGCGGGGGGGGGACTCTAGGGGCCCAAGATCTGACTAAATCTAAGTACGTATTTACCCTACTTATAAAATATTAAAAGCACAGTTTTTGACTTTGCAGGGGGGTGCTAACATTTTCCAATCGCCACTGGTACTTTATTAGAAAACATTACAGTGGCACCAAAGAAAAAGTAGAAAGATGTTGCAGTGCAGGTATCAAGAGTATGACGTCAAAAGTAACGTGAATGCTCGCGTGATACATGGGGTTAACACGCGCAATACTAGAAAACCCGGGAGATGTCGCGCACTCGATAGTGGTCGCGTAGAGGTGACGCAGACACTCCAATCTTTTTTTTTTTATAATAATTTTTTTGAAGAAAATAAAGATCGTAATTTCAGTGAATAATTTAACTAAGAGAAAGTATACTTATCTACTTTTAAGGACTTTTCAATTTTTCTTTAATATAATTTAAGAAAAAAAAATCCAATCAAACAGAACTAAAAAACGTCAAATGCATGGAAACTTTAATAAAGGACACAAAACACTCCTGCTTTTCGCTAACATCACAGGAATGATACTCGCAGGCAAAACTGTCATATTTTGTTCAAGTTATTGCAGTTTTGTTGTCCTTAGATGATCGACAAATAGCATACTGAACTTTTCTTGTTTGTGTCTTTTTGACAAGGCGTAATGTATTTTGTGGTACACTAGTGGCTTCATATCTTTTTTGATGGAGTTCTTGAGGTAGCATTTGAAAATCTTTCTTTCGACTGAAACGTTTCATGTTCATCACTTTTCAAAAATTTACTTTCACTATCATGATTAATATTCATTATTTCGACAGGTTCTTCCCTTGATCAATTTCTTTTTTTGAAGTTAAAAATTCATCCACAATAGAGATCACAGATATGCCCAGTTCTTTTTTTACATTCTGTTCATTTACATTTATAAATCATAATGAGTCGTACAACACAACATTTAAACCATTTAGTAGAAGGTCCACAGAGGAAAAATGTAGCCTGTTCATAAAAAACGTTTTGGAACAAAAGTGGTCGCCTTGAGAATAAAGTTACCCCAAGTACTTTATGATTCGATTGCGACTCCCAAAAATGAAGGAAATATGTGGCAAAGACATTTTAGTTTCCATGAAGATTGTCATAATGGAAAATACTGGCAAGGTCATAGGTAACAAATAGTATTCCCAAACTTAAAGATTTCGTGAGCTTGGGGTGACTATGCCCCATCCCGGCGTAAAAAGAAAGAGATGCTTTACAGGCATTCGCAGCTAGAGAGAGTATAACGTACGTATAAGGCAATAGGAAAAGGCGTTATAATAACCTGGATAGAAAAGACATTTAAAATTTGGAAAATTGATCAAAATATTGAGAAACACTTTGTCTTTCATTTGAACACTATATTAAAAAACCTCTATCAAACACACATAAAATATCTGTTTTACGCATTTTTTATTGAGATTTGGAGTAACTTCGATTTCCTTTCATCCACGACCACATTTCTTTGTTTATATTCTACTGTCCTACAAAAAAACTGTGTCACATAATTAAAAAAAAATGATTTTCTTCTTTTGTGACAAATCCTCAGTAATTTTCATTTCAAACATTAATTCATCAAGTGCAAAATAGAAGTAAAGAGCTTTGACTGCATTTCAGACTGAAATCAACGTTATTTTTTTATAATTCGTCCATTGTCTGTATAACTTCAAGACCAAACATCAACAGGAATTTTAATTTCTAAGAAAGGAGTTGTGTGTGATCAGGCATTGTTACTGAGAGAATTTAATTAAGTTTTTACAACCGAAGCTATTGTGATACGGACTTCTCTGAAGTATTGGGTAGTGGAAGCATACAAATATATCGTATTCTTATTGAAAATTTATTCATTTTGAAGAGTTCTCCAAAATATCTCAATAGAAAACAGTAATAGCTTGCAAGAAATTCTCAATATTGTTCGATCCCTACAAACAAGGAAATCAAGATTAATGTAGAAGTATTACGTTAGTAATGCTCCTCTAGATCCATGGAGTGAGTGAGTGAGTTTTGGGTTTTATGGTGCAAGAGCCAATTTTGGCTATGCTGCGCCAAACATTTGTTAAAATATTAAAATATAGGACGAAATATCTAAAAATACTGAAAACGCAGTTTCAATAAAAGTTAAAATTTCAAATCGCATAAAAATTGGTTTCCAATGATTAAAAGTAGAACAATTTTTGGTGAGGGGTTTCCCCTCATCACACATGTCAGATAAGATCTTAAAATAACAGACGTCTTAAAAACAGACATCTTAAAAACAGATAAATGAAAAACGTGTAAATAAAAGTTATAAGATTTCATAATAAAATCTAGACCGTAATTTTAATAGTTTCTGAATCGGTGGGTTGGGGGATTCCCCACCAAATTCAATAAGTATAATTGAGAAAAGGTCAGTTTCTATTTTTAGTAGGGGTTAAAAGTAAACTTCCTTTGTAGTATGTTTTTCCGTTTTTATACGTGAAGTTAGGATCCGGTTCATATTCCTCCTCTTCCTCCACGTCGTACATAATAGTGTCTTCCTCATCCGTAGTATATTCGACAGGTGCCGACTTTTTTGGCTTATGTGGCGTCATCTTGATTTCTATATTCGTTTTTTATTTTTTTTAGGGGCCGCTTTTTGTTACGAGGTTTTGAAGCTTGAGTTGTGGAAGGTATGGTATTGGATGTAGTCGTATCAGTTGAAAGAACAGGACTTGCTTCATTTGTTAAAGGTGTAAACATTGATACTGTGGATGAAGAAGGTGCTTTGCTGGATGAGACAGATGCAACTGAGGTAGATAGACTAGTAGATGTGGCGGGTGAGACTGTAGAAATGGGGCATGTCGAAGGAGAAGGTGTTTGTTTGGATGAGGATAATGCGACAGATTCAAGAACACTATTGGACGTGGAGAGAGCATTAGTAAACAAAGGAATAGGTGGCTGAGAATCTGATACGGATGCAATATTAACGGAAGATGAGGATGGTATGAGTTGTGCTTGAGTTGAGGTACATGATTTGTTAACTGTAGGAATTCTGGATGGCATTTGTTGTGGAACGGATATTGTAGGTTGTAACAATTTTAATGGTGGGCAAACTATTTTGGTAATATTTTCATCTGTTTGTGAGGAACTGCTTACCGTTAATGGTTTAGCAGCCTGAGCGTAAGTTTGAGATGGTTGTGGGGCTATTAATTTTCGGGCTTCTACATATGATATATTTTTATTAGTTTTAATAGTTTGGATTTCTTTTTCGATTTTCCATTTAGGGCACAGTTTTGAGTCGGACGAATGAGGCTGTGAACAATTAACGCATTTCTGCTCCAGACTGCAATCTGTGGAAGGATGTCCAACAGTTGCACATCTGGAGCACGTCAATTGCCCACGGCAGGAAGTTTGAGAATGTCCGAACCTCTGGCATTTAAAGCAGCGCAGAGGATTCGGAATGTATGGACGGATTTTACAGTTTAAATAACCAGCTTTTATTGTATTTGGTAGTTTCGGGCTATTGAATGTTAATATTAAATGTTTTGTAGGAATAATTGTACTATTTTTTTAATTGTAATTCTCCTGACCTGGATAACACCCTGGTCAGAAAATCCATCAAGGATTTCTGCTTCAGGGGTGGTCAACAGGTCAGGTTCAGAAATGACACCGCGGCTGGAGTTTAGAGATTTGTGGGGAGTTACACTTACTGAAGAGTTTAAAAAGGTTTTGGCAAGAAGAAACGACTTTGTTTGAAGAGCGGAGTTGGTTTCAATGAGTAGATCACCGGAACGTAAGCGTTTTACAGATTTCGGTTCACTACCTATTCCTATGAGGGCTTTGTAAACAGCAAAAGGCGATTTAAGTAACATTTCATTATTTGGCAGTGAAAGTAATAAAAACCTTGTATGTTCTGATATTTGATCGACGTTAAGAGTGGGTAAATTAAGGCCTTTACCGGGCACATCAGCATTGGATCCATAAGAGAAAATGAAAATTCGTCCTGGCGTGCCTCCACCCACCACGGAGTCCAACAAGGGAGGCAGTGTGCCGGTCAACTGACATTTGTCAGGCTCGGCGCTTACCTGGAGTACACCCAGAATATAGTACTACAGCATCAGGGCGAGGATCCAACGGGTAAACCCGCCACCCCTTATCTGCAGCACTAACCCTACAGCAATGTCTCAGAGGAGACTTATCACCAGCCGATTGACAGGAGCGGGCTCACTCCTGTCTCCCGTCTACAGCGAAGCGTGGGCCAAAGGGAACGCAAAAGGTATCCCCAGGACACCATTTTCCTCCTTACGGGACGCCGCACACGGCAAACATGCGGGTCGGAAAACCAACGTTGTTAGTAAGAAAACAAAGAAATAATACGAACATTAAAATAAATTGTCGAAAAAAAAATATTAAACGAATTTAACGCAATACAAAACGAAAAATATAGTATTATTAATGAATATTTTGAGTAACCTAATAAAAAATTACTCAATAATTTTGTACATGTGAATTTCGAAAATTGTCTGTAGTCTAGACGGGAAAAGAAGAAAAGGGAAAATTGAATGACAAGAGGGTCGAAAATAGAGAAGGATCACTAGGGTACCCCGGGTTCGTGACACCCGAGTTTACCAAAGACAGTAAACCCCTTGGGAAAAGGAAAAGATCACTAGGGTACCTCGGGATTGTGACACCCGTACTCACCTAAAGAAGGTGAGCTTCCTGAGGGGCTAGATCCATGGAGTAATATCCCTTGGATTTATACATATAAGTAGAATATATATACATATATATGTACTTTACTCATATCAAAAGATTGTATAAAAGCAAAATTGAAGAATGGACAAAGATAGCAGAAGATATACAGTGGAATAAAAAAACACACACACACACACTCATGTCCATAAATTAAGGATAATGAAGTTCAGTCAAAGAAAGAGACAGGAGCAGAACAAATTTGACTTATTTGTAAAGTCTATTTATTAAACAAAAGGTAAAGAGCAAATAAGATGCTATATGTTTGACATAATTTATAAAAATTGCGATTTTTACTCCCTAGAGCAAATTTCAAAAAAGAACCTTTTACAAAAAACAGTATAACATGGTTAGTATGATGGTTAATACGGAGTATGTCTCCCGGACGATGGGGGAATATTACACCACTCATCAAGCAATGCCCTCCGAATGTTCCGGTAGACAGGTGGGAGGGGGTTGACAGGCTGCAATTCGTCAGCCAAGCATATCCCACACATGCTCTATTGGATTCAAGTCCGGTGAGTATGCTGGCCAATTCATACGGGTGATATACTCCGATTGAAGGCATTCGTCTACAATGCTTGCACGGTGAGGACAGGCGTTGTCATTCATAAACAGAAATTAAGCACCCATGGCGCCCCGAAACAAACGTACATGTTGTTCCAGAATGACATTCCGATAGATGTGGCCTGTCATCGTTACACTCTGAACATGCAGGTCAGTTCTGGAACCGAGAATAATTCCTCCCCAAACGAGCCATCCTGCACCACCGTAACGATGTCGTTTAATGGTGTTCTCTTGGTGGTAACGGGTACCTGGCGCTCTCCATATGAAAGTCCGGCGAGAATCAGACTGCAAACTAAACCTGGACTCGTCGGAAAACATCACACAAGACCACTGTTGCGGTGTCCACAATGCATGCTCTCTACTCCAGGTTAATCACAGGCGACAGTGAGTTGCGGTAAGGGAAACACATCTGACAGGCCTACGAGCATATAGAACAATGTGACCTAAGCGTCTGTACACGGTCTGCCTTAAAATTGTCATACCGGTAGCTGAAGAGAGCTGACGAGACAGGTCTGATGCTGTGCTCCGTCTGTTTCTTTTGGCAGTAACTGCCAAATACCGGTCCTCATTCAGCGTTGTAACTCGGGGGCGACCTGTGCTGTAACATCTACTCACATTACCATTATCTTGGAATCGTTGCCAAAGCCTGGAGATGACACTCTGGGCGATTCCAAGTTCCTCGGATACTTCAAGCTGGGTACGTCCACATTCCAGTCGTCCGATAATTCTACCACGTAAAAAATCATCCAAATGCTTCCTTTGTGATATAACTGTGCGGTTATTGCACTGAAAGGCTTTTAAAGCGCTTGTGAACAATTTTACTTCTTTGCCACCATTCCTTATATACCCCTCTCTTACACTCTCGTCATTGTGACGCACTATCCGCGCCATCTGGTGGTTTCCTGTAATTTGCATATTCTTCTTCAAGATGTGTGTGATAATTCTACAGATGAAATTTTTATTTTAGAGTTCAATTTCTGTGTGATTCTGAATTATACTTAATTTATGGACATGAGTGTATATTACTCATATCAAAAGATGGTATAAAAGTAAAAATGGAGAATGGACAAAGATAGCAGAAGATATATAAAATTTTATAATTATATTCCCTTTCTTGTGTGATAACTGGAATACACAAACGGTAAACAATAGAATTATAGAAGTTTTGATTAGAAAGATCCAATCTATAAAAAGTTTTACATGATTTATAATTTTTATTTAAACAAGTTGATCCTCCATTGTGTTCGGAGTGTGGGGTTTCAGAGACTAACAAACATATCTTGAAAACTATTAATTCACAAGGTGAATGACTCGACACTTCAAGTGCACAATGTAAATAAGAAGAACACATCCAAAGGATTGAAAAATGTTTGACATCGTCCCACAAATTCTGGAACTTTTTAATTTCTTCATAGTTCATCCAAACCATAAGACTTTGTCCAGGTTTTCAATATCTCGGTAGTCAAACACTGAAATGAACTGAATTTGTATAGACTTGCGCATTCTTCATGTTTCGAATTTATTCAAAAAAACAAATTTCATCGATTTTATTAAAACAAATAGTTCTTATCATACCTTAAGATCATTTTAGATTTTATTTAATGATAAAAATAATAAATATGGTTCGCTTATAATAGCGATGTATAAGAAAACTAGTCATACTAAAAGGAGAAAGATGCCAAACAAAAATAGTAGGAAGCGATATTAAAAATCATTTGAAACTGTGCCAAGTTTTGATAAAAAAAACTGCAATATTAGGATCCTACAGCAAGGTGAATCATCTGACATTTGTATGATATTTTTCCAACTCGAAGCACATTACGTTTTAACACACAAGCTACATTTTTTTTCTGAATTATTGTATTAAGTTCCTTGTAAAAACTGTTTGCACTCTCTCTCTCTCTGTGTAACTATATTAAACATCACCGTTTCATGGGGTATTTTGTGAAAATGGAATTTTTATGCGTCTTGTAATGAAAGTTATGGAACTATTTACTCAAGTTTTCAAGGAACAGCTAGCATGATATAAATAGCTAGCTAGTTAGTGCTTTATTGTCCATAAACAAAGACCATAATTCTTTGAAAGCTTTCTTTTTTGCTAAGCATTCCGACAACAATTAAACAAATATTTGCCTAGAGCAGGGGTCGGCAACCTGCGGCTCTTTAGATGTGAAGCTGCGGCTCTTTAGTTCCATACGCAAATATTATTTATTTTATCAAAAGAAAAACTTTTAAAAATCGTTTTGAATCGATTATCGAGGATTAGGCACCGTTTCTATCTCTCAGCCACTTGTACTCGCTTTTCACCGCACCCCTACCCCGTGACACGGGTAGTCACTGTCGTCAGTCCGTCGGAAGCTCTTGAATGACGCCGTCGTCGGATGTTTCTAGGTAGGTTTAAATTCGCTTCTAGTCAAAAGCACTCTACCATCGTCAGTTTAAAGAATTCTTAAACGAAATGGAAACTCAGTATACCGACCTTCTTCACAATAAAGTGCGATGGCTTTCCAAAGGTAAGGTGTTGAAACGTTTTGCTTTGTGCTTGAATGAAACAAATACATTCCTCAATGAAAAAGGCATTAATCACCCTGAATTAGAGAACGACAAATGGTTTCAAAAATTTTACTTTATGGTGGATATCACAACGAAATTAAATGAGCTGGATCTAAAACTTTGCAAAGAAAGGGAAACCCAGCCTATGTTTTGCTAGAAGAATTGGTTTGTATCGAAGAAGAATCAATTCTTTTTGCAGAAGATTTTCAGAGCGGTAAATTACTTCATTTTCAATTTCTAAAACAATATCGCGATAAAACCAGTGCTACTGTTGACACGAATTACTTCACACAATTATAAAAAAAAATTAAAGATGAATTTGCTGATAGATTTGAGCAATTCAAAACCAACAAAACTACTCTAGCAGTCATAGTAAATCCTCTCAACACAAATATTAACGAAATCCATATTGAGCCATTTGGAATTGATAGATCTCTAGAAATAATGATCAATTTAAAAAGTAAAGCTTTGTGGAGTGAAAAGCAAGTTAGAAGAGTGAGTCAGAATGTATGTACATAACGCAACAAAAGTGGACAGCTTTAAAAGAAATGCCGCGAGTTGAGGCACTTCTATTCGACGCATGGAATAGTCTTCCAGATTGCTACAGTGGGATGAAGAAGTTGGCATTTGGAGTGCTAACTATCTTCGGATCGACATATTCGTGCGAGCAAGCGTTCTCTTGCGTGAATATAATTAAAAGTAAAGTAAGAAGCCAACTAACAAATGAAAATTTAGAGTCGCGTTTGAAACTTAAAGCAACAAGTTATGACCCAAATTTATCCAAACTTTCTAAGAACATGCAAAGCCAACGCTCCCATTGAATTTGTTAGCTCAAATGTATGCTATTGGTTTTTATTTTTTATTTTTAAGTACAAGTTATAGTATTTAGTAAAGTTTAAATTTTGTAATTGAATAACCATGCAAAACCATGGCTCCCATTGAATTTATTTGCTTAATTGTTTGTTATTGAAGTACAGGTTAGTGTTGTAAGTAAATGTTTAATTGTTTTAATTTTTTACTTATATAATAAGTAATTATCTAATAATGTCATATACATATTTAATTTTTGTTGTGAAAAGCACTACTTATATATGAATAAATACATATTTTTTCTAATGAATAAATGGATTAGTTTTTTTTTTATCAAAAAACTTTATTTAGGCAAGTACTATTTATTGTTGGCAAGAAAAAGTGTTGCGGCTCTTTAAAAACTTTGAAATTTTGTCAATTGTAATTTTTGACTCTTCCGACTCAAAAGGTTGCCGACCCCTGGCCTAGAGTATATATTGCTCAGCAATAAAAAAAAAGTTTTAAAAAAATCTTGTCATTTTGTGTCAGTTGCCCAAACCTCTCACTAAAAGTCGATTATTCTTTTTTTAAATAAATTATAGCTTAAAAAACTATAAAATTCCCTCATAGTTAATCGAACTAACTTGTAATCTTTTAGTCGCCAAATCTGGAAATGGGATCTGAAATTAGTCGCCAAATGCAGGATGGTATCTGAAAATGGGAAATCGTTAATCCTGATCGGGACAACGGAGCAAAATTATTAAATTATTGTATTGTCATCGGTCCTGGACAAGTGAGCAAAATTTCGAATGAATCTGACCTTTTAAAGCGGCTAAAAATGGAGTTAAAAGATTCTGTTACATAAAAGTGAAGCTTATAAAAGGGTGTTAAAAAAATAAATAATTGATGTGTTTCGTATATGTTGGCACTGGGAAAAAGCAAGCAAATACATTCCTAAAAGTGAAATTGCAACACCAAGAGATAAGACCCGTAACGTTATGCAAATTTCAGGAGCGATGGTGGTGAGGTGCATAGGCAAAATGACTAAATTTGCGCATTCATCTGATCACGTGGTACTCATATTCCGGCTATAATATTCATATTCAGGTCAGCAGCTTTCCTTTCTCATAAGTATCTGAGGTTTTGCATAGCATTTGCAACTTTCAAAAGAAGCGTAGAAAATGCCTCCGATAAGTTTGCGAGCTCAATACCAACAGTAATCGATCGGGGAACGATGCCATATCATCAAACTCTATGAACTGGGTTTGTTGCTGCGCACATGTGCCATCCAACATTGTGTCACACGATGGATTCAGAAAGGTCAAAGTGCCCGCCGAAGAGGAAGCGGTACGCGCAGGTGCACGTGAGAGCGCACAGACTGACTTATTCGCCAGTTGACTATTAGAGACCCTTTCCCCATAGACATCCAAAGCCGGTTGCCTCCAGGAGCAGGTGGATCTGCGTCCATCCAAACCATATGAAACAGATTGTATGAAGAACAGTTACGTGCACGGGAATCAGCTTCAGGGATACCGTTGACAGCACAACACAGGGTAAGAAGCTTGGCGTGGTGTCATCGTCCTCATACCTGGACCATCGAATTGTATCGAGTATTGTTCATGGATGAATCTCGTTTCTGTTTGTGGAGGAATGACGGTCGTCGACGGGTTTGGAGGCGACCCGTCGAGAACAGACCCATTTCGCCAAGTGTCAAACTGGTGCTATACCGGATATCATGGATTGGGGTGGCATAATGTTTGATCACAGGACGCCTCTGAAACACACACATTGACGGCAATTTGACAGCTGACCGCTGCATCACATAAGTTGTGTAGCCTGTTGTTCTGCCCTTGTTGCAGGGTGTACCTAACACGGTATTCCAGCAAGACAATGTCAGGACCCATGTCGCACTGCGAACTCTTAATAGCCTGACTGAATTAGAAATCCTTTCCTAGCCGACAAACCCTCCAGATCTGAATCCAATCAAACAGCTATGGGATCTCATTGGACGTGATATGAACCGAGGAACACTGGCGCAAACCGTGGAAGATGTGGCTTGGCGACGGTTACCTCAGGCAACCATCAATGGACTAATTATCAGAATGCCACACCAGATTAAGGCCTGTAAAGCTGTCAGAGATGGGCACATTAGATACTGAATAAATTGGTTTGTAATGATTTTATTAGACTATTTTTTAATCATTTGCTTATCCACCTCTCTATTAGCGCTCCTGAAATTTGCATGGCGCTACGTGCATTATTTCTTGGTGCTGCAATTTCACTTTTGAGGAGTGTACATATATCATGGGATTAGATACATTTATAGTATCCTTTTAGTGAGCTTAACTTTGAGAAGAGTATTGCTTTAGTACTATTAGAACTACGTGGGAATAACGGGAGTCGACAGTGTGGAATATTACATATGGCAAAAAAGACACGTTAGCGTGTGCAACAAATTTTGAGCGAACATTTGCAACCACAGAGATGTACGCTATCCCAACGATCTGAAGACAATTCATAAATGCCAAATGAGATTTCCAAACAAAATAACGGCGACATAAAATCCTGTCTTCCAATTCTGATATCGAAACTTAAAAGGAAGAGTTATTGAATCATATTGGAATGAGTTTGGACACATAAGCAGACAAGCTTTATTTGCAAAAATATCATAAAAGTAAAAAATTTTTACCGAAATACCAGAAAAGACAATGTATCAAACGATAAAAAATGTTTAATACATTGTTACATTTTAATATACACTGTTCTTAAGTTATTGAATTTTTCAATGCAATGGGCCATGACCGGGCCACTTATAAAAGCCCTTTGTACCGGAGGTCGAGTATCGCTGGGCTAGATTGAGGAGAGGCGTGCTACTATTGATTTGCCCAAGAATTTGGAATTGACACAAGTGTTGCAGTCTAAATAAGTTTAGACAAGCACAGTAGTAAGATTGTTTCGTGGTTAGCCAAACAAAAACGACAAATGATGACTGATACATAACTGTGCAGAATCAAAACTAGAGAATAAATAAATATTTTTGGAGCTGTATTTGGCAACTGGATGGCATTGTATCCCGGTTTATTATGTATGGCCAAACGCCTTCATAAAAATACCCATTCTTCCGCCATTCTGAACGCCGAGGACAACAATCCACTGGTGGCACCGTTTACGGTGTAATGAACAAAAAAAACTAGACATCTAATCAATAGAATCATATCCTCTTTACCAATGAAAGTTGTTTGTCTGACAAACAATTCTTGATGCCAGTTGATATGGAGATGCAAAGATACGATTTCATCACCTAACACCAGGAAAGAAACCGTTGGAGTAATACTGGGATGCTTGTATGGGAGTGGATAATGGCTCCACATTTTCGACAGACATTCACTTATCGGAGATCGTTACTATGATGAAATTATCATCTCTCACGTGCATCTTTTTTGAGGTGTTACAAGACCAAACTGTTTTCATTGAAGACAAAGCACAGCCACACAGATCCCCTGCTGTGCAGGACCTGCTAGAAGTAAAAATATAACCCGAATGGATTTAAATCCTGTTGAACATGTATGGGCAAGAATTCCATACATGTATGGAACATGCTTGGGGATACGCCTAGCGTTGCAGTCATTGAAAGAGATATCCATTGTGGACAAGGAATTCTTATTTTAAGAACTGCTGGATAATTTGATGTTGAATTTGAAGACGGTGTCAATGTAATTAAGGACTTTGATTGTTCTCCCTTTTGGGCATTCAGTGTGTTTTATATTAACTCTACTTTCTATACTGTAAGTGTCCAATTCATTTTTTTTTATAACTGTGCTTTTTTTCATCTTTTAAGTACAACATTGTGCTTCTATAGTATGAATTTCATGTATCCCTACTGATTTTTGCGGAAATATCGCAAAATTCGAAAAGTGCTTAAATTTTGCACATTAGTGATAGTTCTGGAGTCTCCCCAGTTTCAACAACCTGAAGTTTTTTTAAATCGAAATTCTTAAAAGTATAATTAATCTTAATACTAATTAATATACATATCTAATATGTCAGGCAGAAAAATAAAATGTTCTTTTTTATCTAATTATATGGGATTATTACAATTGATATAGAATATATAATACAGAAATGTATTAAAATTTATATTTCCAATTATTTTCAGAAGTGTGTGAGTGTTTAACGTCGCATTTAAGCTACACTAGAACCATAATATTTTCTGGAAGTTTTCAGTCTTTTTTGATAAAAAGGAAAATACAGAAATTAAAGTTTTAAAAAAGAATTGAATTTCCCACCTTTTTCTACAAATGGAACTATTAGGATGATGCATAATTAGCCGGCGTTTTTTCAACAAATTTTATTTAACAAAATCAATAACAATATTTGACAAAAACATGTTTAAACGATTATTTGGGAGCGTAGTCACCGTCTACTTCAATTACTGTTTCCCATTTGCTTGGCAGACGGTCGATTCCACGTGCGAATAAACGATTCTTAGAGGCGATCCCCGCTTTGACATCGGCCACCAAGTCATCCGATCGTCGACCTCTTCCTGGCTTATCCTCCAAGCTGCTATCCCCTGATTTGAAACGGGCAAACCCCTCCCTACACTGACTTTCGCTGATTGTTCTTTTGCCAAACAGTTCGTTGAGATCGCGAAATGACTGTGCTGCTTTCCATCCTTTCTCGAAGTGGTAGAGCATAATATGGCGAATATGACTATGGTTTTCGACACGCATTTTTCTAAAACAATCATGACGATTATTTTTATACAAAAATAATAAACAAAACGCTGCTTTTCAATGATGAAAAACGCCCTGATATAAACGCCGGGTAATAATGCATCAACCCAATATTTCTTATTGTACAGGAAAATAATTCCAAAATTGATCAATAACTTTTGATGAATAAAAAATATTCCGGCATGACTATTACAAAATAATTGTACATGAAGTTTTCCAGACACTCTTCTTTCTTGGCACCGTCCTTTACATATGTGATTTAACACTCATGAAACCACTTTTATTGATGACAACTTTTACTCATTTTGTTTTCCAGGCATAGAAATCCATAAAATTGAGACAGAGAATGTTATAACATGTATGGGTATATTGACCAACAAAGTCGCAGTAATAGGAAATCGTAAGTATTACGCATATTTTTTTATACTCTGTACCACATGAATGACTCTTTATCTATCGGAGGCAGGGGGATCGGCAACATGTATACTTTAAAGTAGGAGTGGGCAAATTGTTTGGCTCACTGACGACATTGTGGGAGCGGAGAATACTGGAGGACCACGCCTCTTTAAAATGATTGTATTCACTATCAAAAATTATAAATACAAATTAAATAAATTAGTGGCAGCTTTATTCAATTTACTTACTGCGTTAATTTCACATTGTCTATAGCAGCACACACACCATCACATTTAATTTTAGAATCAGTTTAACGAGACAAAAATGTTCCCTCTTATCATACTTTTTAACAATTTTTTTAAAAATCAGGTGTGAGATTGCTCGTTGAAATTCCCATCACAGTCTGCAAGATTATGTCAGCCAACTTTTGTCTGTATTTACTCTTGTTGATCTTCAGGCAAGAAAAACTTTGCACGCAAACATGTCAACTCAAACATAAAGAACAATTTTCCGTAAATTTCTTCGTACAGGAAAATTTTTCAGCTGAAAAGATTTGCAAAAATCAATGCTATAGCATCAAACATTTTCTTTACACTGTGATCTGACTTCACAGTTCAAGGTGCAGCTCCTCAGGATGCTGTATCAATATCAACCGAGTGAGTGAGAGAAAAAACATCGCACTATTCAGCTACTCGAGGGCTTTTGGCGACATACCTCGTAATTTTGAACCATGGTCAAGTGACGAGGGCGACACCCTGAGCTGGCACTTCTCTCCCAACTTCCGCACCACACCAACAGGAGGACGTTTGAGCTCTCAACAGATTTAACGTGCATCGCTACCCTACATGGTAGATCTTCAGCGGTACTAGGCTCGAACTCATGATACGCCGGCCACGAGTCGGTTATCTTGACCACTAGGCTACCGCGACCGCTCAATATCAGCAAAAATGGAATAAGACAGCAAATTGAATTTATGCTCAATTTTCTTAAAATCCTGAAATCTTCTCTTCTGGTGACTCCGTCCTCCAAACTCTGCACACGGTCTATAGTAACAACACTTTAGGTGCTTTGTTTTCGTAATAGTGAAAAATAAAAGACGAATCTTTGATGGTGGTTTGTGGTGTTGTTTAAAGATATTTTTGTTTTTGTGAGTTATTAGTTATGGTTCAAAGGCAACATTTCAATAAAGGTTAAAAGTGACGAGTAATTGATAGAATCCAGGATGTCAAACGCTAATGAAGGTTGACAAGGATTAGAATATCCTTCAAAATGTCATATCAAGAATTTGGAGCCGCTTTTTAAATGCTGGATCAGTAGATAGACAGCGTGGTTCAGGATGATCAAGAGCAACAACTACATCTGAAGACCCTTTTCTGTCATGAAGAAATCACGAAACGACTTCAAGAGATTTCGTTTTAAACCTTTAAGTTACCACAGGAACTAAAATTAGTCATTCTACTGCTGCACGAAGGCTTAACAAGACTGGACTGTAAATAAGAAAACCAATGGTTTGTGCCTCACTCACTCCAGCGGTCAGGACATGTTTAACAGAATCATGAACATTGCCTCGAGTGATGATTAATGAGGAGTCCAGATATAATCCGAACACTGATTTTAGATGTATTTGGATCTGGAGGGAGAACGAACATGTAACTGGCCTTCCCTAGTATGTGAAATATCCCACAGTTTAATGGTTTGTAGGGGAATCATGACAAATGACTGCACCGATTTGTATATATTTCAATGAGGTTCTGTAAGTACTCAAAGATAGCGGATGAGGTACTGGAAACCAAAATTAAACTATTTAGGGGTGCTGTTGGCTTAGTTTCTGTTAACAGATGATATACATCCAACTCCAATAAGCATGTGTGGTGTCAGAAAACTTGCCAACAGAAGATATCACTTGAATGGATTGGTTATTTAATCACTTGATATGAATCCAATTGAGCATGTGTGGGACGCCTTAGGGAGCCGAATCTTTCCCCAGATCCTCCAGGAACTAAAAAATGTATTTGCAGAAGAGTGACATGCAATTTCACAAGATCCGAAGTATGTGTATCTGTTTGAGGTGACCATACGTCATATGAAAGAGGTGACTTAGTTTTTTAAACATTTTCCATAAACATGAGTTTAATTTCTATATTTTGTGAATAAATCAATTGCCAAACATAGTATATTTATGTTAACTGATGCTTTTGTACAATATTTTCTATTAATATTTTTTCACTGAGTATCAATTACATGTTTCATTTGTACTTAATATTGACGGCCACTGTAACAAGTTTAATATTTTCAGATAAAGGACAGTTGGAAATTTACAGTATACCCACAGGGAAGTTGTATGCAAAAACTGTTGCTCATAACGATCCCATAGACGCATTAGTGGTAAGTTACAATAATTTCAGAAGTGGTTCGTTAATATATTTTTGTCCATGTATGAATTTCAGTTTTCATTTTCTAGTAAAAAAATATTCATTTTTTAATAAGACTATATCTTCACAGTGTGAGGTGGTTTTTTTAAAGAGGTCCTACTACTTTTGCTTACCTTGAATTTAGAAACTGTATTTTTTCAACCTATCCTATCCATTCCATTTGTTTGTAATATAGTAACTATTTTTAAAAGTACACATACATTTTTTCTTTCTATATATGTATGCTAAAGAACTACACAGTAGTATATTTTTTAAAAAAATATTATAGATATATTAATACTGTTATATAAATACATTTTCTTTGCCCCAGCTTCGAAATTTAAGTTTTGAACTCGCATATTTTTACACTTAACACCTCCCAAATTATTAATTATCAATTTTGAGCTATCCACTTGTGTAACATTTTTTGGTTATTTTCATTTCTGTACTTCCGAGAGACAACAACAATAATTTCATCTAAAAATAATGACTTGAAAAAATTCAAAATTTTAGTAAAAAATTCATTTAAAATTAAGTTTTAAGCAAGCCTACATTTGCAACTCATGCAAATTTGAATGATACACCAACAAAATCATATTTAGTGAAGAATAATTGCACATCAAAAAAGCACTCTCACTAATTTAATCCTATTCAAACAAAGCTTTATAAAAGCAACCTATTATTAATCACTTTTCCTCATATTTCAATAGGTAAATGAAATGCTTATTTGCACAGCGGTTTACGACAGACCAGGCAGTCTTCGATTATGGCAAATGAGATGTGGCAAATTGATTTGCATGTATAATCTAGAGGAAATGTTTAGTTTTGAATTCTCAGCATTCACTAAATATGGAGATCTTCTGTTTTTGGGAGATGCCACCAAGCAAATACTTCACATAGTGAGCCACACGACAGAAGACAAAGATTATCTGAAACTGGGTGAAAAAGCTGGTCATATACAACACATAACAGTAATGGAAGATCTCATTTTGGCATCTACAATTGATAATGATAAGATAGTTAATTTACATGGTAAGTTCATGTTATATTTCTATTACTGTAAAAAGCCAAAATGAAGTGCATTAATATGATCATTGAATTGCACTAATATATATAATAATTAACTTTTTAACTTTGAGACATTAAGATTTAGAAACATTTTCATAAATATTCAATTTTTTCAATAATGTTGAGTTAAAAATCAATATATGAAACATTTTGTATACAGATACAGTAATCTGACTTAGTATAATAAAACGATACTGCATGTAAGTGAAATCCTGTATATAAATTTTTTTTTTATCAGATAAAAGTGTTTCAAATTGAAACCTTCAACAATAAGCAAATACAGGAAACAGGATAGGTCACCTTATCAGAATTATTCCTTTAGTGTTACAATGCAGGAGCTAAAAAAGATTGGCAAAACAGAAAGGAGTAGCTTAAAGTATACAGAATAAAAAATAATAAAGTACATTAGAATAAGAACCTAATAAAAAATACTGAGCTTATTATCTATATAAAACATTTCAAGTATAGGTTTAATTTCCTGAGACAGCATTATAGGCAATTCTAATCACTGTATTTGCAGTTACCTCTCCCAAAACAAAACAGAGTTACATGTTGTTCCTAGTATTTCCTTATTTACATTTCTTCATGAAGTGAGGAAGTGAGAGGGTATTTTTTAGTCAAGACATTGACAACATAACCAACTAACTTAGTAATGTTCCTAACAAACAGTGCAAATAATTTCATAATCAACTTATAAAACAAAAACAGATTATTATTTTGATGGATTTTCAGAAGACAATTTTGCAAGCAACAGTAGGTTTACTCATGAATGCTTAGTCAGATGAAATAAATTGAAAACATCAATAGGAAGCAAAAACAAATAGCTTCTATGGATTTTTTTTTCTTGTATGGGACACATATTCAAACACAGTTGTGTTTAATTCTTGGCAAAAGTATGTAACACAATTCATTGGCTGAAGCAAATCACATATGTATCAATATGAATAATGAACAAAAAGGGTTTTCTATAATCTCTAAAATGATTTTACTGATGTTATAGAACACTATTTGAATTTCAAAAGACTGAAATGTTAACTCTTTGCATATGCAGAAATAATAATAAAAAAAATGTACTAATAATCTGCAACACCTATTGAAAGAACCTATTGCTGTGATAACCTCAGCTGATATATTTCCACAATTAAAAAAAAAAGCTGAATTATATAATATTTTTTCAAATAAATTATTTCAATTTCCTTTATTTCATAGAGTAATTATTTCAGCAAAACTTGGAATACAGTACAGAAAAATATCTTAGCAAGACTGGCACAACTAAAATTTTAACACAAATGCCATTATAACTGTAATATTTATGAAGAAAAATACAAAATCACACAAGAAGTATGAGGCAGAGCAACCAAGGGGAGATTATTCCAGTTTATAGGCAGTTTTACATTATGTCTTTAAAATTCCTTATTAAAAATTTCCCATATATAAATGCTAACTTTTCTCTTCATCAATATTTATAAATGCTGCTGAAACATCATAGTACTTTCTGGGATTGAAATGTTATTTATTTTATAAATAATCTTAATATTAGAAAATTGAAAATATAACAAATGATTAAAAGAAGCTTTATCATATAATGATATAAAAATGAATAACAAAAGCAGTTTTAGGAGGCTCACAAGCATCAGTGAACAAGTGACAATTGGTAGCATATTTTTTGTCGACACTTTTGTTATACAAGACTAGATCAGAAATTACAAAACAGAACTTGCTTATGAAATAATACGTAATTCTTTTTAATTGTACAATTCCAGAATTTTATTTGATAAGTAGTTTCATATGACCTTTACATGAATCCAATAATATGGCGAATAAAAGTTTAATTATTATGTATGCATAGGACAATTCAATATATGATTTAATGCATGAATTATTCTTCAATTAAAAGGGGGGTGGGAAAAGACAACTATAAACATAATCTGCAGTAGATATAACAATTATACAGAAGCACATAAATTTTTTAAAAAATTACTTACATAAGTTAAATAAAATTTTTTTATTCAAAATTATAAATTGATGAAAGCATGTGAAAGCTAGTAAAAGCAAGTCCACATTTGTTGTTAAATAGGTCATAAATTAGACCAAAAGAGTTTATACACTTCTCCACAAGAAGTGTTCAGGTAGTTGATACATCAAGACACAAAGATCACACAGAAAAGTTCTTTTCTTATTATGAAAACATGTGGGTAGAATTAACACAGGTTCTAGCTCACTGGACTATAGCCTGCCATGGAATAACCCAAACTGAAAAAAAAGGGAGGAATATAAATAAATCAAATGAAAGCAAAAATTCTATGCATGTTGCAAATTTCAATTGTAAAAACAAGAGTGGAGTGAAAATATGTAACATTTTTGCTTACCATCATGCATTTTGCTAATGGGGAAATATAAAATGCTTTGCAATAAAATAAATTACTTTTCATTAAAAAATAAAATTATTAATTTTCATTATAAAAAGGCACATTTTTAAACCATACTTTAGTAATTGTAAAAAAAATTAATTTTACAAAAAATATTTTCGTATTTGTTGTCAGATAATATTTTAAGAGCCTATACAACTATTTCCTTCAATTAATACAAACACATTTTTAAGCAATTTTTGCTCAATGACAGAAAAAATTAAAATAACTTAAAGGGAAGTTTAAAACATGGATGAATATTCTAAAACAGTTTTTATTAAAAAAGGTATTATTAAGAATATATAATTTAAACATTCTTTTTTATTATGTAGAATATTTTTGCCACATGCATTACAGAATCTGATTTTTCATTACATAAAAGATACATGTGTAATTGGTTAGATTCTAATACATAAATAACATTTTATATATTTAGTTTAAGTCTTCTATATATGTATATTTACTTGTAGAATATTATACTAATTTCAATCTTTTATTACATTACATAATGAAATTTTTTATATTAAGGTTTTCAGCACTATTTGAATTTATAATTGCTTTTTACAACAAACTTTGCAAGCATCAATTTTTAGTTTTACCTTTAGTTTGATTACAGCTTTTTAGCCTGTATTGTATGCATTCAAAATAGAACTTAATAAAATGGCAATTTTCTGCATACACAAAAATATATCTTAACAAAAAATGCAGTTGTAATTTTTTTTATGGTTAATTCCTTGAATTCCGCCAAGGCATGTTTGTTATAATTAAATAACTAACAAACATGCACAAAAATATTAATACTTACAATTCGAATACACTGATGTTAAGATAAAAATCACAAGAAAGGAAATAAATAAATTAAAAGTGCCTCTTTCATTTTAAAGAAAATATAACAAAACCTAACTGACAAAAATAAATTTAAAAATTGAGTAAATGTATCAATCAACTAAAAAAAAAAAAAATAATTTTTTCACATACAAATATGGAAACAAATAAATAAAAATGATCCTTTCCTTTATTTGTGTATTTAAAGGAGTGTTAATATCTCTTACTTATTTTATAACAACAATAACTAATGGATTTAAATTGAATATCATAGGCTTTGAAATATGATTTTTACATTTTACAACAGCTTTCTAATAATTGTAGCAGGTCACAATCTATAAATACTTTTATTTTATTATTTTTTTAAAAACTCTTAATATTAAATAAAAGTTTGTGTGTGATTTCATTACTTTATTGAAAGTCTTAAAATATTTAAAAATTATAAATTACTTATACAAAAGTGTAAATCAAATTAAATGCCTTTTTCAGTTTCAATCTCTTTTAATATATTATTTGCCAATATAAAACATAACTACATCATCAGATAAATCAAAGCTCAGTCAAAAAGTATATGGAGGTTATTGCCAATAGGCTTTGTAATTTTTATCCATGGTTAAGTAATTGGGACAAAATCTATATTACATAAATCATTCTTCTGCAATTTAGCAGTTACTTTCATTAAGAGCACAAAAGAATTCATGTTCCAATTAAATTTATCATATCAAAGTTCTCATCATTAGTTGGAATGATCATCAAATCAAGACTCAAATTCATAATTTGATTAAAACATTATGGATCACATAGCTTGTGACCTATATCAGACTTCAATGAATAAAAATTGTAATTCCAAATACAATTTTTATGTACACCAACAAAAAACTATATCTAACAGTTAAGCTCATTTGTCAGAAAAGTTTTAGAATAAATTAAAAATACTAAATGAATTTTAAATATTCTTCACTAATTATTGACATTTTCACTTCTTGTACCTTAATTGCAGTGGAAATAAATCTTAATGATTTATAATACCTTAATATTTGAAAGATGCAGTAAATATTTATTTATAAATCAACCCAGCTTTTCTTAAGTTATTAAAGAATTTTTCTCCTTATAATTAGGTTTCACATTTGATAGTAATAACACTTTTATGAATTATATAAACATCTTTCCTTAACCACACACACATCTCATGCGATTTTTTTCAAAATTTGTACAAAGCTTTGAACATTGTATTTATGCAATAATTGCAAAAACAGCATAAAATGTCAACATTGAGATAATGCTTTAAAAAAATTAGCTTTAATAAATTAACATGCTTTAAAAAAATACTAACAAATTTGGTAGTATAGTGGAAGGGAATGAAGAATCTATCATAAAGTTATAACAAATTAATAAGTTTTAGCAGATCCCTTTTGTTTAAACATACTAAATTTTTTCACATTTCATTTTGAGCTTCTAGATATGATTTATAATTATTTTCTGATGTAGCATACACATAGGCTTAAAATAAGTATCAATAAATGAAAATATGCTTTTGGTTGCTCTGTTAATATTCATTGTTCAAACCATAACTTTCTCTAGAAAAATGAAAGTATATGCTTTCAATATATGATAAAACACAGCATATTTATCATTTAAACAAGCAAATTTTACTATGCAATGTTTCATTTTCAATATAGTACAGAAAGAAAATTAAGATGTAAAATAAATTGCAACAATAAAAAACAGTTACAAGAATTATTATTATTTTTTTAATTCAATGGGGTTTGGTATTAAGTATGCAAAAAGAAAGATTTTATACAGGTGTTAAATAAATAGAAACTGAACATAAATGCATTATTTATTTTCATCCTAATTTTTTAAAGTTTGGATAACTCATTTCTATAAAAAATTAAACTGTGGATAAATATAAACAAAGTATCATGATATTTATTTATTTGGTTATTGTTGCATGTCCTCAAATTAAGTAGTTTTGAAATGATCTAAAAATTTAAATATTCATTTCTTTTAACTTAGTATATATTTTTTGTTTGAAAAAAATTTTAATGACTAACACAGTTATACTTTTTCCCCCTAGTTTATCAACTTCATGACTTTGATCACCTTGGAACTTTTCATTGTAAAAATATGGAAAGGATATCCTCAATTATGTTAATAAGAAAAGGGAATGGTATACTAAAATTCATTTTAGGAGGCTCGGCGCTTGCTATTTTGAAACTTGAATTTGAAGGTACAACAGGGATACTTTCAAACAAGTAAGATAAATATAGAGCATATAAAGTTTACGAAATAAGAAATTTTTTTTATGATTGATAATTTCCTGATAGAGATAATATAGTTAAATTTTAAAAGTGAAAAATTAAAATGACACCTTACAAAAGACAATTTAAAAACATTTTTTCTTTACAAACAGTGTAAAATAGGATATGCATGCCAGTAAAATTCATATATTTTTCAAAATATATTATCCTTTCAATCAGTATATTATGAAGAGAGAGAGCTATACTGCCTATTCAATACAGGAATGAATTAATATAAAACTCTTTAAAATTTTTTTTTTATAATCTGATAACATTAACCCATTCAGGACTGGCAAATGCAAAAAGAAGCATTTTCCTAGGGTTGCATGCTCTGAAAGTGAATATATGAACTAAACCGGGTGAATTTCCCTGATAAGTCTAATTTCATTTAAAAATTCATGTAAGACCTTTAATGCTATTTAATATGCTGAAATTTACAGTATACTATCACTGATAATATCTGAATATACTGTAAGAAAATTTTTGTGACATTTAAAAAAAGCAATTGTGAACTAAAAGAAAATGTTTTCATTAAAATTAAAAAGGTTATATATAATATATATTTTTAGAAAAATGATACACAAATTCCATACACATGCATAAAAATATTGAAATTATTAGAAAACGGAATGAAAGGAAATGCAAGATAAAAGTAAGAAAATTATTAAATATTTAAAATTTTTGCAACTTATGATATATTTTATAACAATGTTTACGACCAAGTCCTATGTTGCAAGTTTTGCATTTATATTAATTTGCTTGTATTTTTTTTTCTTTCAAAGAACTCTGTTTCACCATCTGATTTGTCCATCAACTTAGAAACCTTGAGCTCACTTAATTATTTTACTCTTTCTGCCATGGAGATTAAAATTAAATAGACACAAAACATACAAAATACAATATGGCAAATTTTGAACGATAAACCTATTCCCACAGAAACCATTAAGCATTTCATTATTTGGCCCTACATTCAAAATATAAATAAAAATCCATAGCTTAAAAAATCAACGAACCTTTAAATGCCCAATTCTACCTTGAAAGAGCTAAACACAAGCAGATGCTTACATCCATAAATATCTCGGATCAAATTAAAAAAGACTTGGAACTAAAAGCTCATATTTAAGGCCAAAATTCTGTGAAACATTATTCTAGAGGAAAAAAACAGACTTCAAATGCCATTTAAAAATTAAAGTAAAAACCTACCAAATTCAAATCACACTCATGTGATCCTGAGCCACAGAGGACGGAAAGGATGATCACACATATGATACTGTAGGCCAGGCATGTCAGACTCAGATGCTATTGCGGACCACATGATCTGTTTTATATTAAGTTGGGGGCCAAATGTTTTTAATTTTAACAAAATACGATTTTTAGAATGAATGTACATGCATTATTAGACTCAAATGTTCAGCTCAATGCAATTCATAATATACATACATAGTTGTTCTATATATTCTAGGTTAGTTTTACAATCAAGCTATAAATATTACATATTTCTTATAAGAAAACAAAATATTTATAATATTATACATACATACTGTTTAATATAACTTTTTACAAAATATTTTGCATCATTTTTTCATGAAACAAGTCATTAAAATTTAGTTGAATGTATTAAGCTGTTGATATTTTTTATTATTGACTAGTTTTAACCCACGGCTTTGCTCGCATTGATGTATTTAAATAATTATCAAAGTCATAATCATTATTATTAAGAAGTAAATAAAGTAATATGATCATTTTTTTATTGCTTGATTGGGACCATTAAAATTTAAAAATTCTTAACTTGAGCTTAGTTTAAAAAACTGAAAACATACTTTATTATAATAAAGTAACAAAAATTCAATAACTTAAATTATTAATATTTCAAAAAATTGAAAGTATCCACATTTAATACATAATTTTTCTTTAAAAGAGCTCAAAACAGATGCTATTGTATATTCTTCCGTCAATTGCAAATATGTGAAGATTTTGGGCATTGGACACACGCGAAGAGACTACATATAATTGGTCATGTAAAAAGCATTACTTTTCCAAAGGCGCCCCTGCTACTTGCAATGTTTACCCTTGCGTTTTGTTTATAGCAACAGTAAAACTGAGTTTGATTGGAAATTGAACTTTCATTTGAATTGAAACGGTAGATCAGGGGGGATACTTGGAACTTAAAGTATGATAACACTTTCCCTTTTCATGACATATGTTAAAATATTGGCACCAAGTATGTTCTGCATCAATTTTGTGATCCAAAGCCTCATTCCTTTACTTAGTCGAGGAGCATCGAGATTTTGCATAAGCATAACTGGTACATTTAGTTTTAATTGAAGTTTATGTGAGAGTACATCCAAAAGTTCAAGCAAATTTAAGAACTCTGTGGGATATGAAGTACTTTGTTCTGTATCCATGATTATATATCCATTAATAAATATTCTTTCATTTCTCCCTGCATGTCTTTTAAAATTGCAGTGTTGATTTTATTGTCAATGTCATTGTCAGGCACCAATATAGATCTTGTGCGCAACCACTGATCCCAATTTAAATTTTGCTGCAAGTCTGGGGAAATTTGAGCAATAAGATTTACATAATTTTCTACTAAATTACAAAATCCGCTGGAAAGTAAAATATAGCCTCCAGCATTGTGTCCAAACACACATTACCAATTTTCAATTGAATCTCTGCATAATGTTCTGAATCTACATCATTATGAAGATACTCTCATATTCATTTTCAAGACTGAATTTTTCAACTTTTGCCCATAAGCTAGATGATTTTAAAGAGGTGCTGATTTCATCTACCAGTGTATCCCTCCGGATTACAGGGAGAGTTTGTCAGAATTTACCAGCCAATATATATATATTGGCTGGCCAAAAAACATGTTCAACCACACTTTTATAGAGAGCATTTTTTTAAGAAAATTTTTTTTTGTATATAAGCTGTCCTAAGTTAGCAATGTTGATAATACTGTAGCTTCCATTCTTTTACATACAACTGGTATTTCAATTTTTCATATCTCCTTTTAAAATCTGTTGTCTGGTTATCTTGCAATTCTTTTAAGTATTAATCATGTTAATTTATCTCTCTTGTAGAGAAATTTTGATTATATATATATATAATTAACATTCCTCTTATAATATCTGTACTATCTCGCAAATCCCGAAGAGTCCGATTTAATGCTTCTATAGCTTTCTTGTGAGATATTGTACTTTCATACCACACTAAAAGTTTACATTGCTGAAGCATCGTGCCTCGAGAGCTATTTTTGCTGAAATTTCAGATGGATGAATCGTCAATGCGAGATTAAAAGATAATTTTAAAAAGGAACGTGCAGTATGACTGCCGGTCAATAGTGCATGGCTATATCCAAAGAAACCACAGCAACTGCTATCTTCTGGGGTTTTCTAATGGACCTTAAAAATAAATTTAGTAAAAGTGTTTTTCCGGTTCCTCTAGGGGCACTGAGAAAAAAAGAGTACACCACTGCCGATTTTACATAACACTTGTTGGAAAACATGACTTAGTTCTGGAGTTAATTAAGGGATTAATTTTGTTACTTGATGTTACAATGCTATAGAATTGTAGTCTAAATCTCGAGCAATTTCATTATCAAAGTCATTTCCATCGACTTGTCATGGACTAATCATTCTAAAATCACACATGTAGTTTCTTCCCAATCATTGCGAAAACCTTATTTTCAATTATTATTAGTGTTTCATTGTAGATGTTTTCATTGAAAGGCATATCTGCTTATACTTGCTGCAGTCATTGCAAAATATCTTCCGCCATGTACTTTTTGACTTTATTCCAAAAGGTTTGAGGATTAGAAAGACCGCAAGATGATATAAATATTACGTAAAGTTCCCTAATTTTATTCTGCTATTGGCATTGTATGGTTTTCTCCATAGTAATATCTAGTATATTTTCATAGTAATACCAACATATAAAATATCTAGGTTCAGAATAAATGAAAAATCTTCCACAAAATATGGCCTTACATTGAACTAATTTAAAAAATTCACACACAAAGTGTTAAATATTTGATAAATCAAAAAATTTTATGAAACTGTTATTTAATATTACCATAGAGCTTTCAATATTGTGCAATTTGCTAAAACTTATATATATATGTATATGTCGTTTCTCTTTAAAAAGTGGGAGAAAATTTGTATTAAAATTTCTGGGATTGCCAGAATAGAGAATTTCTTAGCCAACTTGGCGATATTTCTCAAAGTTTGACATTTAACAAACGTAACATAATAAACGTTTAATAAAATACTATTTAAAAAATTGCTTTTAGTAAAGATGTTAAATTACACTATGTTTCAGTTATTTGTTACAAATAAGAGAAAATTTTTTATTAAAACCTCTGTTATTGACAAAATGTACAATTTTGCACCAACTTGATACGGAGTAAGCAGTGCCCCACGGGTTTACCCACTCAATTCCTGTCCCCATAGGAATATAGAGATAAAATCTGCCCTATGTTACTCACTGATAATGTAGCATTCCATTGGTGTATGAAAGAATTTTTAAAATTGGTCCAGCCATTTTTTAGATTATCCAGAACAAACAGACAAAAATTTTAAAAATTGATTTTTTGATATAAGTAAAGTATATACCTTTAAATGCATTGAGTAAAAAGCTGCCAATTTGAAATTACAAACAGACACTTCAATTTTATTTATTTGTATAGATAAATGTTGATAGGGGTTTATCCTGACCTTTCTGAATTTCTGTTATTTTCATTAAAGAAAATACTGCTTACATAAATCAGTGCTAATGAACATTCATTGTACGTGTAACAAACGATGGCATTTTAGGAAAGCCATCTACAGATAAATATGTATAAAAATTTGGAATTTCAAATTCCATATACATTTTTACTTCAATAAAGAATTGCATTGGATTTCAATCAACTCATTTTGTAAGTTTTTATCTACAATTTCAATATCAATAGAGGCGAGGTAGAAATACGAAAATGCAATTTATAGGTTTTAAAATCAGTAAATCTTCGATTGAATTCTGTTTCTAGCAATTTAATGTCAAGCATTTCCTTTAAATTTTAGTTTAAGTGATTTAATCAATAGAGATATTGACTACTTTCAAAGTGAAACAAAAATTTCTTTTAACATAATAAATTTTATTTGAAAGCGTTAGTATTTTCAAATAGCATTTTGTCTTGAAGGTTAAGATTAAGTTGATCAAGGTAACTTATATAATATCATTTAAGAAAGCAAGCAACCTCCCCCCCTTTATCCATTGTCCAGCTTTTAATTCAGCACATTCATAATTTTTTTTAAAGAAAATTACTCCAGAATTTGAAGAATCGTTTTAACATTGAGCTTACATATAATATGATTGATCAGTGAATTCACATTATAAATCTTCCAGAAATGAAGCAAGCTGAGGATAATTAAGTTTATGTGCTTGAATATAATTTACAATTTTTGTGACTGCTTTTTCAAAAAAAAATATGATATTTATAACTTTTGAGCACAATACTTGCTGGTGAACAATGCAATGAAAAAATTAAAAATTATTGTCATAATGTCGATTTTAAATAATGTGTTATAGGCCTCAATGCAGAGGTATTATTCCATCCTCTATGGCATAACAACCTAGGGTAGGCTTTGGCCTTCTTATGAATTCTATTCCATGCTGTCCTGTTCTCGTCCTAGCTTTTCCAACTTCTGATAATGGTTTTCAGAACTTTTTTAGGCAATCGATCCTCCTGAGCGTTACTTTATGATCTGGTTAGAAAGATATTTTTTTGTGACTTGATTGCCATTCAATCTTATCAGGTGTCTCACCCATTTTAACCTTTGTATTGCAATAAATTTAACAATATCTGTGGTTCTTTAAGAAGTTTATAAATACCGAAAGTAGTAGTTCTTCTCCAAAAATAACATATTAAACCTCCAAAATACTCTTCTTTCAAATATAGCAGGAATCTCCTTGTCTCTCTTGGTCACTACCCATGTTTCTGCAACATATGCGAGAACAGGCCTTATCAATGGAAGGAGGAGGAGGAGTTTCGTTTTTCTGTAGATGCAATTAGATTTTAAATATTTTTGAAGTCCCTAAAAACACCTGATAACAGAAGTGACTTTATTGAGAACCTCTGGGGTTATGTCATTAAGTGTGTTCATTTCAGAGAAATTTCTGAAACCATTGACAGTTTCAAATCCTAATTCTCCTTTTACAAAATAAGATTCCGGTATACTTTACATTAGTTTGGTTTTAAATGCAGTGGTATGCTAGCATTAAAACCAGTGTTGATAATGTTTAGTTTTTGAGAGAAAAATTAGCTTAAATCTAATGCAAACTTTTTAGATTAATTATCCCCAACATGAAGTAATCAGTATCAACAATAATTTGATGGGAAAATATTTTATGACAAGAGGAAATTTCATGCTTCTAGACAACTATTGTATGTCAGCTTTGTATGTGAGTTAAGCAAAGGAAATGATAGCTGTAAGAGGGCATGACAATAGCATGAGTATTCTAAGTACTAACACAAAGAATAATAGATGCACCATCCATTGCAAGACAAACCAACTTTTCCAAACTTCCATAACTTCATCAAAAATATCAGCTCCGTTGGTTGCATTATGAGTATGAAGGATTTCCAAGAGTTCTTCACTTAGTTTTATATTGACATCGCATCTGCGAATAAGAACAGATGGTTTTTGAATTTCTAGACTTTTATCAATTGCAATAGTGAGTGAGTGTTAATGAACATCGGATTCTGAAGCAACAAGAGGGCAATTGGCAACAGACCTCGAAACTTTGACCTATGATAAAGTGATGAGGACAATATCTGAGTTATATATCCCTCTCCAAACTTCCCCACCATGTCAATGGGAGGACTTTAAACCTCAACAGATTTAACATGCACCAGCCCCTCTAAATGGCAAGTCTTCAGTGGCATGATGACTCGACAACGTAGGCCTCGAGTTCATTACCTTAATTACTAGGCTACTATGGTCCTCATACGCAATAGATTGACTTGAGATGTTGATATTAATAAATTATGAATATTTCTCAAATTTTCGGCAATTTTATCAACTTTGCTAGCTACAGTATTTTGACTTATATTTTTTAATTTCTTTTATTTGAAATGAATGAAATACTTCCGGTGTTTAAATTGAACATTCACTATTAATTCCCCTGCAATAAATTGTCCCAATCTGCATGCGATTAAATTCGACAATATATAACTAAATTTTACAGCAGCTGTTTTGTCTTTATCAAATTTAGTGAATACTCTTTGTGTGTTGTTTTTGAAGAATTAATTTCTAATTCAACAATTTATCTTTAGGAAGTTTTGAAACATATTTGGTCTAAGATTGTTTTATGATTTGTCATAGTGGTTTTTTAGATTATATTCCTTTGAAACAGAAATTAGTTTTTTTATATTAGGCATACTATTTTATTCTAGTTTTGGACACAAAAATATTGCAGTTCACATTTTTCTTGAAAATTACGATGTTCCTCTTCAATTAATCTCTTTTCTTATACATTGTTCCTGAAGTTTGAATATACTTTTAATAAATAGGTTTTTAGTTTAACATGAATCAAAACAAAAGTCTACTTTCCTTCGCAAGTGATTGAGCAAACATTACACTATATTGATCACTTTGTGTTTTTAAACTAAAAAAAACAAACACTTATGATAGTCTCTGAAGTCACTTTGCTGTTCAGTCACTCTGTTTCCATATCTCCAAGGAGAGATGGAGGAAGAGAAATAAATGTCTCACACACACAAAATGAATCTTGGCACCACTTTAGTAAATAACATGCATATAAATGCATTTAAAAATTTAATAAAAATATACTTTATTAAAGTAAAATTAAATAAATTTTAATAAAATGCTTAAAATTTAAAACTTATTTTTATTATCAAACAGGATTTTTTTTAAAAAACAAGAATATGTAAGTAAATTTTTAAAAAAGTTGACATAAAAAAAAATTAAAAGCTTTTAAAATGTATCAGCGGACCGCAACCTATGTATTTGTGGGTTGCATGTTTGACATGCCTGCCGTAGGCAGTGAAAGGAGAATAACATATATATGATCAGGGTTCTGAATGGATTAGTAACCTAATATTTGATAATAATAAATACCTTATCTCAAATAGTCCAATGCTAATTTAGTTAACAAATTTATACTGACTAATTTATCATGTGTCTTGTATAAGTCATATGTTAATTTTTTTTATTTCCATAGATATCATTATAATTTTAGTTTTTATGAGTTAGAAGCATTAGCAAAGTTATTCATTGACATTTGAAATGCAGAAACCTACATCACAAAAACGACAGTAGTCAATTGTTATATCTAATTACAGCTAAAAAAAAAATTGGATGAGTGAAGTATACTGTTATGAATTTTATTAAAATTTATAATTTATGAATGATAAACAAATTCAAATAATTTAATAACTTTGTTGCCTAATGATTTTTAGGATACATAAAATATGTTTTTACCCTTTTATAACATTTTTATGTACTGCAAAATTTGGCGTAAACACACACTTTAAACACAAAAAATAAGATCGAAACGTACGGCTGCGTGTTATATGCTAGGTATAAAAGTGATAGCTTTAAAATTTTTAAAAAAAATGGGCATAGAAAAAAAATAAGACTTCTACATAGATCAAAATACTGTTTATTTGAAAGAAATGACAATCCTTTTAACTTAAAAGGTTGCAGTTATAAAAATATACTATTTTTTTTCCAAAACATGGAATAATACCTCAAATAGATGAGCTCAACATAAGAACGTTGCATACGTATATTTCATGTTTCTTCGTAAAAAGGGAGTGCGCGCCATATGGTGAAAATTCCTAAAAATGAAAAATTTCAGGTTGAAAGTACAGGTGCGCATTATATGCCGGATTTTATGGTAATTGTAAAAAAAAAATTGTTAAAACAAATATCAAATATAAAAAAACATCCAATCACCAGCTCCAGCCATTTAATTCAAAGTTATTTTGGCATGCTGTGTCTTCGTCAATGTATCATACTACTGTCATTAAAAATCAATTTTATATTAGAATATTCAAAACGTTAAGCAACTTCAACTTAAGATATACAACTAACAATAATTTGAGCTATGGTGACATCTCCAAGTAACATCTATCCTGAGTGAGAATATAATCTGACCTAATTTGATTTCACTCTCTCCTAATTTACACAACATATCATTTGAGGATTTGGAGACTAAAGAAATGCAGAGAAAGTAGCCCTAATTATTTCTGATCAATATGCATACTGCAACAAACTATAAAATATTATTTACAAACTGCATTAAAATATTTATAAATGAAATCCCTATGATAAAAAAATACTTCTTTAAAATTATGTTTTAAAAGAATTTAATATGAAATAATTATTTATGGTAATAGAGGGAATTTATAAATTGTTAGATAATTTAAGTCTTATTGCTGTATTCACCATTAACTGGTTGGATCAATCAAAGCAAGAAAAACATTTTTAACTGAAAATTCATTTCACTCTATTGAAGGTTCATTTTCTAATTCCAGTTCAGGTTAGTAAATTTTAATCATGCTTAAAGGTGGGTTAGATTCAACTGTGTTTGTGTAGTAATTGATTTTTTGCATGTTAACAAACACAGTTTTGAGTTTGTATATATTTCAACTCTTATGATGGACACAATTAAGAAAATTTCTTTAATTACTCAATTAGATTATAAAAAAAATTGGAAAGAAAAAACTAATGATAAATTTGTAAAAATGCAGCCTGTGCTAAATTTAAAACATAAGAAAATCAGTAAATGTCCCAGGGTCAATTTTGACCAATGAGATTCAATTAGTAACAATAGGTTAAGAAACTCACTGTTAAATAAACAGAGTAAAAAAAAAAAAAGGCAATGAGATGAAGTCTTAAACAGTAGCTTGTTTTTTTTAGACTTTGTTTTCATTGCTTCGTTCAGTCAACAGTGAATGCTGACATTATTGTTGATGATCATTGAAAATTTGCACAAATTATATATATATAAGCCTTAAATATATATTAATATAACATTATATTTAAAAATTGGCTAAAACTGACTTATGAATTGATGTTTTGGCTATTAACTCCCTAACTGCCAATTAAAAGTTACGCCATTTGCTCCCCAGAGCCCCCATTTTCCACACAGGCACATGCATGTGTATTGAAGGGAAAAGAAAAGGTATAAATGAGCATATTTTTCTCTGAAATAAATAAACCGTTCAAAAATAGTGTCAAGGTCATTTTATTGCATTCCAAAGAGAAGGATCAAATTTCAGAGAGACGTATATATTAGATGTATGTATATAGAAAGACTGAGGCATTTAATGTGCTGTGTGAGCGAGATATATATATATATACAGCCGCAGTTACGGTTTTTTTTTAAAGCTACACACATATTTAAAATCTACAAACACATTAAAAAGTAATACAACTATTTTATAGAATTTCTAGCTTCTGAACTATCTATTTTTGAAATACTTTAAAATTCTGTACAAATTTTTTGTTCTATAATTCAAATGTTAACTCCTTTTTCTTCTTTCTGTAAAATTTTATGAATGGATTAATTATATATGAACACATTTTCAAGACACAAATAATTGCTCTTTGAAAGTGCAAAACTATTTTGCTTTCAGTGATTTGATTAAATGCAAATTGACTGAAAAAGTGTAAACCATTAGGTAAAAGTTGTAAGTCTTATTGCAGATAACAAATATTTTTATGATTTTGCAAATCAAGATAATCTAATAATGTATATCTATTGTGATAAGACATTCTTTTTTAAACATAAAATAGAAACTGTTTTTTGAGGCAGCTCTACCAATTCAAAAATTTTGCATCACATTCTTTTGCAGTTTTAATAGTAAGTATACTATGCTAAATGATACATACTTACATTGTTATTTAATACTGCATTTTGAAATTTAATAAACAAATAAATAGCAATAAAAGTTAGAATGAAATTAGAAAATTATGATCTTAGCTAATTAAAAAAATCAAAACTATCTTTCACAGTTTCCTTTTTGTATATAACAAATCAAAGGAATTTATGATAACTTCTAGCTATAGTAGTGATCTGAAAATAATATAATTCCAGTCTAATAAAATTCCAACTAAGAATATTTAAATAGAACTAAAATAAGTCACATATTCAAACTGTTTAAAAAGCTAATAAAAGATTGCTTAAGCCAGATTTTCAAAATGCCTTACAATAAATATCATAAAAGGAGAAAGTTTAAATTTGTACAGACAGCATGGCACAAAGACCTAGATGCACAAAATTTGATTCAGTGAAATTAAGAATATTCATAAGGTGCATTTCATAAGGATTTTTTTATAAAAAGTTACAGCAATTTTCGGTATATTTTGCAGTAAGGTTTTGAAAGAAATAGCATAAGATTACAAATCTTTTACAATTAAAAAAATTCAATTTTTTTAAAGTCAACAGCTGTTTGGTGCTTATTAAATTAATAAGCCAATTTTTTTAAATAACACTGAAAAGCATCAATTTCCAACTTTTCTCTGCAAAACCATTCCACATGGAAAATCATCTATCAATAGACTATATGGTATATAAAATCATACAGTCCCCTTTAGTCCTACCCCCTTTAAAAAAACAATGAAGCAAAAATTACAAATTTCTAATTACACAAACTCTAAACGAATATCCAGCTTTTATGCCCTTTCAATCTTCACTAAGAAACAGAGGTATAGCTACCGCCATATCAAAGATACGGGACCCCCAAAGATACAGGAGCTTCAACAGATGTAATATTTTGACACGTCCAAATAATCTTATTGGTGTTACCATTATTATGGAATTTCAACAAAAAAAAAGAGCCTCCAAAGAATGTTGATACAGGACCTTCTCAGGATTAGCTATGCCATTTGCTAAGGAAGATTATTGCTCTTTCCCATATTACACAGCTCTTATACATAGGTCAAGGTCTATCTTTGCTTCATATTTCATAGTTTTTTGGAGATTATATTTTTCATTAATTATAAAAATATGCTTGCAAACTGGATTGCTGAGTTATATTTCAAAAATTACCTATACAAAGAGTGGGCATTCCATAGTTAATACTCAATTATTAAGAGTAAATCTTTGCTCAATAAGTATATCTTATTAGACTTTAGACCTAATTTTAAAAAGTTACTTTAAAATTATATCATGAAGTAGCAATAAATGCAGATTTCATTAAACCTTTACTAATTAGCAAATAATCTGAAAAATCTGTAGAAATTTTAATGAACATTGTCATCAAATTAATTTCCATTTGTAATTTTTTTAATCTTCAGTATGTATAAAAATAACTAATAAACAAAGTTTTTCCTTAGCAATTCTACAGAACAAGCAAAAATGGACATAAAAATGAATGAACAATATGAAGAATTAGATGTTAAATGCAAGGAAGCAAGCTATTTAAAAGAAATGAGCAAGAAAGAAAGTGCAAATAATAATACAATAGGCCAATGTAACACAGGAATATTAACTTATGAAGGATTACCACAAATGCTGCCCCCAGCAAGAGATTCATCAAAAACTGAACAGAGCAAAATGAACCAAGAATGTATACATTTAAAAAATGAACGGAATTGGACCGAAAAAACACTTGACAGCTCAAACAAACTCATGGGAAACTGCCCTCATTTTGAATTAAAAGATGATCTTCAATCAGATTACAATTTTAAAAATTTAAGCATAACAAAAACTCAAGGCCAAGCAATAAAAGAAATTGAGCATTCTAAAAATGACTTACTTTGGGCGAATGAAAAGAATAAAAATTATGTAGAAAACTCTAAACTGAATATGAACAATATTTTGATTGATGATACAAGTGAAAACAGAAATTTTAACAAAGACGAGCATTTACTTTCAAAGGTTAAGAAAACAGAATATGAAAAGCAGAAATATGAATCTGAAAATGTGAGAAAAATAAAGACAAATGAAGAGCACAAGAAAGGCAAGAAACATAACTGGTTTAATTTATTTAAGAAAAAAAAATCAAAAACTACAGAAGCAGCACAACCAAAGAAAAAAAAGGAAAAAGACTGCAAAATTATGTGATAAATAATTTAAAAAGAATTTTACGAATTTAGGTTAAAATGATAAATACATAATTAATAAATTTAATGTGCACTTTATAAATGTATTGGAATTTGTAAAGAATTAATAAGTGAAACACAAATTAAGAAATGTAATTTTAATATGATAGACAAATATGTACAGAAGAAACAGGATGAAAGAATATATATGCTTTGAATTCACAGGATACAGATGGGGATCAAATAAGCCCAATACTGTATTTACCACAGTAAGACCCTATAAAAGATAGAGTTTTACAAAACAGAAGAAAAAACATTATTAATCTTTACATATTTCTTATGTGTTTGTAAAATTAATTTCAAACTGCTTTCAAAATTTGAAGAGAGCACATTAAAAAAATTAACTTTTACAGATCGAATTTAACATAAATGAATCTAATTAAAAATAAAATTTATGAAAATTCTATTATATTTTTCAGTTTAAAATAAAATATTCCTATATATCTCTGTTCATAATTGAACCTATGCAAAACTACGAAACGAACAATCCAAAATAAGCATGCATACCTTTCATTTGAAAAGATGTTCATGATTTTGACCAAAATTTACTACTCCCTTTCGTTCTGAAACCATAAAAAAATAAAATGTTTAGCTCACTCAATAAACTTGATTATGAGTGACTACAATTTCCCTTACAGACCAATCACAACAAAATATTTGATTTAAATCTTCTACACTGGACTAAAATTCTGCGACGTCATTTCTAATATTTAAAATAATAAATATAGAAAAGTTTTTCAAAATGATTGACTAAATTTGAAAGGAGAAGGGGGATAATTCTAGATATTGGAAAAAAAGTCAATTGTTTTATGTAAAGCACTTTGCATGACAAAAACTAAAAATAAATATTTGACTTTTACCCTTTTGTATTTGGTTTTTTCTTGGATGGTTTTTCAACTTGTAGTACTTCACGCATCTCTTCTACAGAATCACTGTCTTGAGCTTGAGCTTTCAGGTTCTTTTTTATAGCAGATACCTGTAATTGATTTTTTTATAAAGAAAGATTTTTCTTAAATGCAAGTTAGAATTTTTGAAAACATATCAAATTGTATTCTACAACAAAATTTTACATTTGGAGTTACTTTAATATATTATTCCATTTCTTTATATATTTTTTCTTTTTTGAAATTTTATGTAACATCGTATTACAAACAAACACAACCTCTGAATTTTTTAACATGAAACTTTCTAAAAATATTCTCATCCAAAGAAATTAAAACATTCACAATATTTTTGGTAGCTTTAAAAATTCAACAAAATATTTTTAAATACATTTTATAACCAAGTGATATCATTAAGAATTAAGATAACATAAAAAAATTAAATTACAAAAGGTGACACATGAATAAAACTACTTGAAATAAGAAAAAAAAAAGTCTTAAATATTAGTTCTAGATGAAGCATGCTTAAAAAAGAAATATAAGCAAAATTGTATAGCAGATAGAATACTAAAACAACATTTTGGGATTAATTCATTGATATTTTTTTACTAAAAAAATAAATCACTTTACTAATAGAATAATTTTTAAAAATGTTATTGAAATTTCTTCACATTAAACTGGTTAAAATTAAAAAGTTTTCTTTATGTAATATGGAAATTAATATTCAAATGTAATAATGAAGTTCTTTGCTCAAAATTATTTAGGAATAAATTATACATAAATATATATATATTTTATATAAAAATCACTTTCTTGCATCAATATCTTACATAATATAGCTGTGAACAATAATAATTCATCAGTATATAAAAATAAATCATATAATCAAAACTAAAGTTTGCTATAAAAACTTTTTTTACCTCATTTTCAATTTGTTGTTTAAGTTTAAGATGGTTATCTTTCATGGTGTTTGCCTTAATTATTTGGTTTTCAATATTATTCAACACAGTTTCACAACTATCTGACCTAAAAATGATTTAAAAAAACTTTAAAAAGTTATTTTGCAGAAAAAGAAAGCAAAAGTGATACAGCATTCAGAATTTTATTTTTTTTAACAAATTAAAACAGATGGGAGGGAGGGAGATCAAAATATCCGACTCCCTTAAAGGTAGGACATTATAAAGTAAAAACTCGTACTTAGAAATAAAAATGTATCTAAAATAATGCAAAATATTCCAAACATAGAAATCCAATTTCTTTAGTATAAAAACTATTTATCTGCTCCTACTTATGTGGAATTAATTGTCTAGCCCTTAAAAAAAAGGGGAGAGGGTCTCTTTAAATGAATATTGTTGAACCCCTTGTGTAATCACTGGCTATTAAACTGTTCATTATGTGATGGATGTTTTTAATAGAATTTAGAAAAATACTCTATCAAAGGAACTTTATTGAACTTATTACAACAATTTTAGCAGATTAAAAAAAGGGGGAGTTCTCTATACAGCCAGAAAATCAAAATTTAATTTTAAATAACAACCCAAAATTTGTAACTATAATACTTTGAATTTTCACCAACTGAAGCTCAAATAGACATTCACTAAGACTAAGAACCTTTACTTTTTCAGACATAAGAAATTTTGTGCTTTAAGTTAGGATATGACAAATACAAATTTCCCCCTCTCCCTTTTTAAACATTAAATTATAATCAAAATAATGCACTCAATAAAATGAAAATATAATTTTTGTTAAGTTAATTTTACAAAATTTTTTGATGACTTCTGTAGTTCTTTAACATTTTTTCCCCACAGGATTTTTAAAACATGGACGTTTTTTATTCTTCGTGAAAAAAATGGTATTCTACTAAATTTATGTAATAAATAAAATTAGTTACTCTTGATACAATAAAATTGTTTTAGATTTTTCTTTTAGAAAACAACATATGATGCACTCTAACCACACCATTAACATTTATAATGAAGGAACAAAAAATATTAATCTACAAAAAATGTTATAACTAATAAATTTTTCAATTTATGATGCACTTACACAAAATTGATATTATTAATAGATTGGAAGGAGCTAAATTATGTCAATTGATTGATTGTTTTTAATAAAAGAGGTTAAACAACTTTAAGAAGTTGAAGTATGGGTGTAGTACTGTTCTTCACAAAAATGAAGTTATAAAATTTATCTTAAAAATTCCCCTTATTTTTTTAATGAGTTTTTTAACTAATATTAATGCTAAATGAATGCATCTAATATTTGACAATGTAAAATGTTCTATTCCACATTAAAAAAAAATATTTTAGTATAAATTGAAAATTATTTTCCAAAAGTCCTAAAAATATTTAAAAAGTAGCATATTTAACAAACATAGATAATTAAATAGTTACAAAAGTCATTATTTATACAAATGCTAATTATTTAGATTACTCATGCAAATAAAACATTAAATTTAATTTAGCAAGCAATTATCAGCAATAATTTAGGTAATGATTCAAGGTCAAAACTTATGATTAGAAATTAGGATGCATTAAGGAGCTGCATACTAGTATATAATTATTAAACTACTTTTCATTGAGTGTTGAAAAGCATGAACAATCCATTTTATTTTTACCTATCATTTATTGAAAATATTCAGCAAAAAGAAAAAAAGTTTGACATTTACATTGATAACACTGGTCAACATGATTTTTGTCTCATGAGTACCAATAGTTGTACTTAATGCAGTTTTTTATTATGTTTTCAAATATGTATTTGGAATTTCTCCCTCACCCACATTTTTTAAAAATTTTAATTTCAATTAATGTATTAAAATATTTTTTAATAAACGACCATTTGTCCATTGTAAAATAAAAACTCCTAGAGCATTGTAAATGTGATGGAACCACATGAGCTAACTCAAATGGTATCATTGCTACTGTTGTGCAAGTTCAGACATGTACAGACAATTTGGCACCAGACATGGTCTATACTAGCATGCATTCATTAGAATGATGTCAGTTGTGAGATAGTAGTGAACCAGTAAACACGTAATTGTGAGTGCCTTGTGTCTGGATTATTGTATGTTACATATTTACAAATTTATTTCTTTTAATTTGTTGTTAGTTACAAAATGCATAGAGCTTGTTTAAATCATCATAACAACTTTTGTTATGTATGTGGTGAAGTGACGCTCAAGTCCCAAAGGCGAAACCTTTCTCCATTAGTAAAACTGTTATGAACTTTATTATGGGTGTAAAGTGGGAAACCAAACAAGGACCTGGGCCCCACATATATGTTGTTTATCGTGTAGTAGGCTTCTCACTACATGGAAAAATGGCACACGCCACATGCCATTTGCTATCCCTATGATTTGGAGGGAAGCCAAAGATCACTCCTCTGACTGTTATTTCTGCTTAACAAACATTAAAGGGATTATGTCAAAATCAAAACATACAGTGGTGTACTCTGACTTGCAATCTGCAATGAGACCAGTTCCACACAGCGAAGAATGGCCCATACCAAAGCCTCCAGAACATGTGACATTAGATGAAGAGAGCTCAGATTCTGATAGAAGTAAGGAAGAAGAAGAAACAGTTTGTGGTGATACAACTTTTGAACCAAGCTGTTCATCTGAGCATCAGTTATTGACTCAAGAAGATCTTAACGATCTCCCATACAAGATTTAAAGTTATCCAAAAAACAGTCTGAAATGCTTGGTTCACAGCTAAAAAGGATGGAATCTTCTTCAAAAGTATACAAAGATATGTACTTATCGTAGTCGTCATTCTCAATGTAAAGACTATTTTTCTGAAGAAAATGGCTTAGTGTTTTGTAATGACATTTCTTCTCTTATGGAGACATTTGGTATTGAACGTAACCCTATAGAATGGCGCTTGTTCATTGATTCCTCCAAAGCAAGTTTAAAAGCAGTGCTTCTGCATAATGGAAATAAATTCCCATCAATACCTGTGGCTCACTCTGCTAGTATGAAATAAACGTATAAAAAACTTTCAATTTATATTGGCAAAGCTTTAATATGCAGTGTATGAATGGAATATTTGTGGTGATTTAATGGTAGTTGCACTTATTATTGGTCTGCAGCTTGGTTACACAAAGTACTGTTATTTTTTGTGTCTTTGGGATAGTAGGGGCAGAAAAAACCATTACATCAGAAAAGAATGGCCTAAACGCGATTCATTCATTCCTGGACAGAAAAAAATGTGAAACATGAGGCATTGTATAATCCTAAAAATGTGTATCAACCTCTGTTACATATCAAACTAGGATTAATGAAGAATTTCGTGAAATACATGGGCAATACTCCTGGTTTCATGTACTTAAAACAGAAGTTTCCTAAAATTAGAGAAGCAAAAATTAAAGAAGGGATATTTGTGGGTCCATAAATACAATCCCTAATGCATGATGAGAAGTTTGAGGAACTATTAAATCCACTGGAGAAAGCAGCTTGGCAAGCGTTCAAAAATGTAACTCACAGTTTTTTGGGAAATCTAAAGGCGGAAAATTACCGTGATATTGTTCATGATCTTATAACATCTTATAAAAATTTGGGCTGTAATATGTCCTTAAAAATATACTTCCTGCACTTGCACTTAGATTTCTTCCCGGCAAATCTTGGTGCAGTGAGCGATGAGCACGGGGAACGCTTTCATCAGGAGATTTCAGCAATAGAAAAGAGATATCAAGGCAAATGGAATGCTAATATGCTGGCCGATTATTGTTGGATCATCAAGAGGGGTACTCTACAGGCGAAATATAAAAGAAAATCGCGATTTCTTAATTTCTACGTGAGTCAGAATATTGTGTACTTAAGAATGTAGAAAATATTAAAGAGTTTCAAATTATAAATGCCTACCTCTCGAAAACCTTGTGTGATGAAGAAAAAACGATATCATATTTGAATTCAGGAGAAGAAATGCTATCAGAATCACATATTTTTCTTTCTGAAACAAAGCATTTTTTCTTTTTTGTTGCCCAGTGTAATTAATGTAATCTATGATTGAATTTGAAAGAAATTTGGGTTATATGTTAATATCAACTTAATTTTGGAAAAAATGAAAAAATTAAATTACAAGTAAATTTTAATTGAGTACATAATAATCGAATTCAGTTCCACTTGGTATGTGAAAAAGGATCAGTTTTGAGCAGTCACAACGAAATTTGGCAAAATTTAAAACAGTGTTATCTCATCTCTCATCAATAATAATTTTAAAAATGTACAACAAATGAGATTTAAAAGTACAAATAAAAAAAAATATAAAAAAAAGACCGCTTTAGTCTGGCAAAATCACTAAGTTTGGGACTGAGTCAGAGTTCATGAAGGATTATTATTTTCCAAGAGAGGACATGATTGTTTTTCACTTTATTTTTAAAGTAAATGTAATGATATAATCTTATAAATTTCTAAATTGCATTTATATGCATTCTATATGCTTGGATTATTATGGATTATGAATGCAAAAAAATATATATATAATAATTGAAAGTACCCTTTGCTTCTATACATACATTACTAACAAAATCTAATAAATTATGAGAATTCTCTTAAATTTTAAAGTAAGAAAACAGCAAACCATTCTTGAAGAACTTGTACAATAATATCAATATCAGCAGGTTTGATATCTCTTCCTAAAGTATAATCAACTTCTAGGCGGCCATTTCTCTGATCTAACTTTCCACGTACAATATCTGCATAAATTACATCTATTATAAGGTCTTCCAATTCCCTTAAATTTTTCATATCCAATTCTTTAAGAAGTTTTGAATACGGAATGCACTGAAATAAAGAATAATTCAGGTACATTTATAATATGAATTTAAAAAGAAACAAAAAATTACCAATGTCAAAAATAATTTTTAAAACACTTTCCTAGAAGCAGTTTGTTTATATTATTGATTATAAAATACTTATACAAAAAAATGTGTGATTCTTAAAAACATGAATGTAGAATTATTAAAGTAACACAAGTAATAAGTAAAAGCATCATAGCGATCTTATAGAGGCAAACCAGGAAAAATAAATGAGGAATAACTTGAATGCTTTACTTTAGTCAAATAATTTTCAGGACTAAAAATCCTTGCTCAATAAAAGAAACAAATTGTTGTTAATTAACCCTTTCTGGATGAAGGACACAAACATGTGTGTACTCCCAGGGCCGGAGATTTCTGTTGCTAGTGTCACTCACAAGCCAGAGTGATTTGTGTAGTTAAGAATAAATCCTTAAAAATACTGAATTATAAATGTGTTGTTCAATATTGTTCTGTATATTATACAAAAGGCATATGCTTTATATATTTCGTATCAATATACTTTATTTAGTTCAGCCACTTTCTGTTTAGCAAGTTTTTAAATATTTCACTGTCAGCAGTTGTAAAAGTCGGTCTTGAAAAAAGTAAGGAAAAAAAAGACAAATTTTGTCTACCAGATCTAATTATCCATTGGGGCCGTGGGTAGCCTAGTGGTTGAAGCATCGGACGCCAGACCAGAAGGCCTGGGTTCGATGCCCGATGCCACCAAATACTCGCTGAGTACACACTGAGCACGTGCTCGTTAAATCAATGGGTCTGAATGGTGTCACCATCTATCGTGAGCAAAATCGTACTGTCACCTTCATGGGCTCAAAGCTTAGGCTAATGACAGACGTATCTCTAGCCCGTTGCCATGATGAATTTCGTGGGCCTCGATCTGACTACCTCAGACAGGTGGCATAAGCAACAACAACAATTATCCATAAAAAACTAGACTGCAAACCCAAATCAAATGCTTTAGCGAAAATAAATCTCTCATCTTCACTATAAACAAAAACCACATGTTCATTTCAAGAGCAGTCGTAAAGCACTCGATTTGGAAACATTCCTTTTCCCCTCTTGTTTATAAAACAAAAACCATGTGTGTGTGAGTAATATTTCTTTCATTTGAGTAGAAGGTCAGATCTTTATGTATCTCAAATTTTATGGGCATAGAATGCCATCTATTGCCAAAAAACTGAGCTTAAAAAATGTTCCAGGTGCTTGGCACGCCTATGAGTTGTTTGGCCTGTGGTGGGAGAAACACGCTGGTCTGACAGTGTTTCATGCCCGTGCACACATGGGATGCTCATCCCGAAGAAGTTAAAAGAGAACTATAACAAATTTTTATATAATTCTGCAAGTTATATATACAAAATACACTGTTATAATAAGAGCAAATTTAAAAATATATTTTAACAAAATTACATAGACATATGATGAATTTTTTTGGTCAGGTATTCCTAAAGTGAAATGTACATAAATGTAATACAAAATCTTAAGCCTAAGAGTTTACTAAAATAATACTGTATCTTTTCTAGTACTCTTAGTCTTGTACTGTACTAATATTTTCTTTCCTTAAATTTTACATTAAGTTAGAGCAATTTAGAGTAGTATATAGTCACTATATTAATAATTATAAATATAAGAGGATGAATTTAAAAAAAAATACACAAGCAGTAGCATTTGAAAGTAATTATTACGAAAGGAATCTCTTCCTCTGTAGAGGAGATGAAATGCTTTGGTTGTTTTACAGCAGTTGTGCAAGTTAGTAAACATGTCAATAGCAATCAAAAAGGCGAGGCGTTTAGAAAAATGGTCTCTCTTGGAGGCACATGCTGTGATTAATTTCTTAAGGGCAATAAAAGAGTCAGCAACTGAAATTCACAATCAAATCATGGAAGCTCACAGTGAAAAAGCAATGAATAAATATCATGCAGCAAAATGGTATCACTCTTTTCAAATAGGCAGATGATTCGGAAAACTACAATATGATACAAGCAATCATCCAAATTCTTCAGTAACAGAAATCAATGTTTGAAGAAATGATTTAAAATCATGGATCATAACTGTGTGTGCAATCATGCTAGAGCTGTGGTACTGTGCTGCAGCATATTGTTTTAATGTAAAAAAAAAACTCCAAGGCTTGTGTCCATTGGGCCCCAGGGTCTTGTAATGCTAAGAGCAGAAAACCACACATGCAGTCTTATGATTATTGTGATTAATGCAGCATCATCAAGATCGAATACTGTCACAGTCAACTCATTGTAACACTTTGGCAAATTTACTTTAAGTTATCTGACACAAAGATCCTGACCAGGTATAAATGTTATGTGAATCATTAATAGTTTTCTATTACAATTATGACTGCTTTTTTTCTTTGACAATCACACAATAAATTAAATTTTTTAAAAATTTCTGTATTCATTTTAATTACAATCAATAAATTATTTATTTAACTTAGCAAATAAAAGGCAAATTTATTTCATAGTATGAAAATTATTTGTTTAATTAAAACTTGCTAAAATATACATATCACATAATATCGTATGCTTCATACTTTTTCAATAACATATATAGGTTCCATTATTAAAGTTCCATTTTGGAACACAGTTATACCATATATCTATTTATAGGCATATAATTCTCAAATATTTATGGCATAATTCTTAATCAGTTAATAAGTATAGTGATTAAACTCATAGTATTAAAAAAAAATTAAGATACTGTTTAGGACATGATTATTCTATTAAATTTCTTAATATCTAACTTAGTCATAGATATCACTACCAGCTAACTTGTTTGGAATTTATTTGAATTTTTATATACTGTTTTCATATTTTTTTAGAGCAACATGTTGCTTTCATTGAAGAATATTTATGAAAAATTATTTCCTTAAATGAAATCCTGTGATGTACACTGTTTAGATTTTTATAGAGAAGAATGAATTCTATTTTTTGTCACTTTTGGTAATTAACAATTTAAATTTTTTTATATTTTTAAGAGTAGATTACTTTTTTGATATTATAGGATTAAAAAGATTTAGATTTTTACAAAATAATTTTTGAGTAAATTTTTTTTGAAAAACTGTATTTTTTCTTCTAATTTTATTTTATATTTTAGCCCAGTAACATATGCAAATAAAGATGAAAGATGTATTTAAATCTGCAATCTTAGTCCCAGAGTTTGTTATTGTATTATTGTAGATAATCTATTTTGTCCTGTACTATTTTGATAATTTTTTTTTTTACTGTTGTTTAACATTAAGCTAGAATTATAGTAATTTACTACAATAATAATTCAGAATATTATACACTATTGAAACATCATACAATGCCTAATTAGAAACCATAAGTAATTTTGTACTTTTATTGAAGAAAAGCAACAATATGTAAAATCAAGTTTGAAAAAAATAACAAAATATAGAACAAAATGAAAACTCATATGTACACAGAGAGCCCATTTTGGCAGCTAAGTATATGGATCAAAAATGAATTATAACATAGGAATAACAAAAGAAAATTTCAAAAATTGTGAGTAAAAAAGTTTTTAATAGAGTAAAAATGAATCGATTCTACATTAAAAAAAAACAATTTATACCTTTTCTCTTGTAGCTAATGAAACAATCGTGAGGTGTCTCAATTTGTTTATCATTGCAGGCGTTAATTCAGGATACTGAGATTTGTTTTCTAAACAAACAAAACCACAATAAAAATTTAATGAAAACTTATAACAGTATTATTGATGTTGAACAGGATTATTTTAAAAACACTGTGAAATATTTCTTTCAAAACTGCTATTATAAAACATCAAAGCTTAAAATATGAAAGTCTGGTTTCAGCCTAAAATTTAATTTGTAACTAAAAAAGCACAAAAGAAAATTCATTTCAATTAAGAACACAAGAAAACAGGATATAACTTAATTTCTCATACAAATTTTAGTAATCAAACTATGATTACTGGAATATAAATGATCCTTGCACAACAAAAGTCATATTAGCTCAACATTTTAGAAGTTTTACATTTAGCCATTTCTTTTTCATTCTCAAAGAATATTAGTTGAAAATCAGTGAAAAGTTAGATAATTGTTTAAATTATTATATATTGTAGACAAAAATTATTTTAGGAATCTATAGACTCTTAATTTATTTTTTAAATATTTACTTATTTTTCTGAATTATTATTCTTTATATATATATGTTACCGGCAAAGTATCAAATCGGGCATTCTATACAATGCCTAAATCTAGCCAGCAATGTATGAAATGATTCCTATTTCACACATTGCCTAGGCATTCTATAGAATGCCTAATGAGAAACGGCAAAGTATAAAATACATCTCAGATTCGTTTTGAATATTGTCATTTGGCAAGACATAAAACTTTTAACACGTGTCTCAGGCTCAGAATTTGTTAGTTGTACAATGCTGTTTGTTCGGAAATGTCAAAATGCTCAATTTTACTTAAACTTGTTCAACAAAAAATTAGTTTTTTCCTGTGCTGCCTGAAAATGGAGGAGCAAGCTATAGTGTTGGAGAAGGTGTCACGATCTACAGCAGGGGTCGGCAATCTATGTCACATGTGGTACGCGGTACAATTCTCAGAGGCACTTTGCACTGCTCAACAAAATTTAAATTTTTCAATTGTTTGATTTTAAATATTTGTATAGTGTCCGGTTTCATATACTGCATGGATCGCTTTCGGTTATCCGAACAACCCCGTATCCGAACGGTGTCTGGTCCCAATTGATTCGAAAAAACGACTTTCTACTGCAAATTATAAAATCAAAACAATTTAAAATATAAATAATCAACGTCACACCCTCAGTGGGCCACCGTAAATTTATCGAACGTTGACCGGTCCCGAAGATAAAAATGTTGGGAAGAACTGTTATACAGTATTACGTCACGGATTCTTTTTCCCCCCAATGGGGCTACAGATTGGTATTTTTACCATTTTCAGACCTAATACATTCCCCTGGGGCTGCTATCCTATTTTAGTGTGGCACCATGTAGCCGATACCGATTGCCGCCGGTAATTTTCCCCCAGTTTCTGAGGTTTCCCCAGGTACCTGAGCTCTGAACTTGTTCTAATTTGCCAAGAGCAAAATTAAATTCCGAATTCTGGGGATGTGATAGAATTCTGAAAGAACTTTCAACCAAATACAAAAATATTACATGTTATGATATTGAACTTGTACATCCACCTTTGTGAACCTTGCCAGAAAAAACAGAAAATTAATTTTAAAAAAGGTATTGTAGTAAAAACTTTGATTTTTTTTTCCGAATGCCAATATGTTGGCAATTATAATGAGTGGGAAATAGGATGGTTTCTATCGACTTAGAACTTCTGAAGGAATTCGAATACAAGTATATGCGAAATCACAATTTAGCAATAATTTTTTTTCAATAGCAATCTCATTTTGTCAGAATAGCATTTGTACAACTAGGAATGTAAGTCATTGATATAATATCCTTATCATGACCTTTTTTCATACTTTGCCTAAACAGATTTAGGCATTCTATAGAATACCTAGGCATTCTATACAATGCCTAGGCAAAGTATGTAATAAATCTCTTATTTCATACTTTGCCTAAAAACATCTGGCATTGTATAGAATGCCTAGGCATTCTATACAATGCCCGCATTTCATACTTTGCCGGTAACATATATATATATATTTCCCCTTCTTAAAACATTTTCTTAATTACACTTTCCCACCCTTTAAAATGAGTTGTTCTTTGATTTTCAAATTTAGAATCCGCCCTATATTGAAATAAAAAATGTACTTTCATAATAAGAGATTTGCTTTGTCTCTCTCAGTATAATCTCCTAATCTTTCCAGTTTATTGTTACAATAAATAAACAATAGGTTATTTTAACAATCTTTTATATAATGATATATTTTTTAAAATCCACTATTTTTACTTACCCAAATAATTACTAAATGTCCCAAAAGCAAACAAATGCAATAATTGGTAATACGGTGAAAACTGAGTAGCATTTAACTAAAAAGGAAAGAAAAAATTTAAATTATACAATTTTCGCAATAAATAATTGCTAAGCAACTTTCATATTTAACAAACTTGAAAAAATAAATTAATATTTATTACTGCTAATATTACAAGTATAATAGTACATTTCTATTTAACTTTTCAATTATGACATTTTATTGCAATTAATTTATTATTTCCCCCTACTAAATAAATTTTCATAACATGTTTACATACAAATAACATAAGGAAATCTTATAAATAAATATGTTTAAATACAGATTAATTGTAACTTTTTTTACTTATGTAAATATGATTATAGAAATCACAGATGCAGTTATATTTTTTTAATTTATGATATTTTTGAGTAAATAATGCAAAAACAAATGCTAATAAGCTTTTTAACAAAATTGTTATTGTTATCAAATGATAAATTTTATTAACTTAATTTTTTTTATCTTGTCCCAAGAACTAATTTATAATTAAAAGAAAACTTTACAAAAAAAATCTATGTAATAATACCAAACAATTTTCCATAAAGTGCAAAATCATTTAATTTTTTAAAAATAAATTTGAATTATGACATATTAAAATGTTTCACCTCTTGTATATTTGGCATGTCAAGCAGTTCTCCAAATACATAAATTCCAGGAGCTACAAGGACTTGCTTTATTAGTTCTACAGCAGCAGCTCCTTTGGCCGATTTAGCAAGAAGCAAATATTGCTCTAACAGAGTTTGCTGATTTACAGTTGGAATATTCTTATCACTCATTTTCTAAATGTCAATGATACAAATTATAGCAAACAATTCATATGAGCAAACATTTTAGTACAACTCTTAACAGTTAAAATATTTCAAAACAAATTTATTTATTAATGATTTTGAAAAAAATTATACATTTTAATTAAGTTTGTATTTTTTTAAAAAAAATCCCCAATAAGAATAATACGTAGACTGGAAAAAACAGCAACCAGGGAAATATTTTTTACTAGCTAAAAAAATACTAACATTATTTGGAAAAGGATTTTGGGATGTTTTAATGGATGCTATGTATAAATATATATATAATTAGCTTTTTAAAACTTGGGATTTGGTATAAATTTTCTATGTTCTAGCTATCACACAAATATAGCTTTTCATCTGAAACCTTAATATAATTACTTCTCTTGCCAATATTTTTCATCCAGTATTTATATCATCAAATTGTTCGAAGATAATAAATTTCATTAATTTAAAGTTCACAGAGAAAAAAAATATATAAACTGCAATTTTATGTACTGAAAGTTTTTTTAAATACTATCTAGAAACTGGCTGAATATTATATATAACTGTTACATCATCTTTTACAGATTGTACACAATAATTTTTTTACATGTAACAACAATATTAAAAATAGCAATAGTATTAATTAAATTCTTCATCTTTATACTGATATTCTTCCATCTTTATATCATTATTTTGAAAATCAGCAACAGCTTCCGAAATTATTTCTACACTGAAGCGCATTCTTAATGTTAAGGCATCTTTTGGTTAAGAAAATCCAAACCAAGACCCAGGTATTAAATAAAGGATCAATTTTTAAAATTCATCCTACTTTCTTTAAGGCTGCATAAAGAGTATAAAAAAAATCTAGCATCATAAAATCACATTTTAGATCTGATGTGTGATTTAAATAATTTTGACATACAAAATATTAAAGTGTGTTTGTACTTAACATATCACTTCAATGGACATAAGTAAAACAAAGTAAAATAATTTTTGAAAATGATTAATGGGAAAAACACCAAATAAAAATTTCTTTGAACGAAATTTTAAAGTGTACATTTTCAAACATAAATGATTAAAAATCTATAAAATATCTCCTAATTAATTGCACATGGCTTTAAACAGAATTTCAAATTTATTGAACAGATCTTTGTATTTGATGAAACATATTTTCCTTCCTTTCAAACAGGACTGCATATTGGACCACTGAAGACATAGTACATTACCTGGGAGCTGGTATCACTTTTTAGTGTGGTACCATATAGGTGGACACCAATTTTCACTAAGTAATTTTGATGCCCAGTTTCCTCCCTACAGGAAGGCAACTGAGTTTTGGCAATGCAAAATTGTTCAAGGAATTTAATTTTGTTGAGATAACTCAAGCACTCTAGGGATCTTTAACATGTCACATAATCGTACCACATGGGCACTGCAGATTTTCTGCATCATGAAAATCCATAGACTTGGATTGGGGTCGAACCCACCAACTTGGGTGTACAAGGCCAGCGCCTAACCAACTACAACACACTAACCAACTACTTGGCTTGATGAAAAATATTGGACAAAAACAAAATCTCAAAACTAAGATTTTAATTTTAAAAAGTATCTAAAATTTTGCAACTAAAGTTGTAAATTTTTTTTCCAAAGTGCATTCGGTTACATATATGGCATAATTGAATCTAATGTGCAGCTGATTCTAATATTTTAAATGGGCATTCTTGGTGGAATATTCTACAACTTCTAATCATTAGTGCTATTTTGTTTACATGTAACTAAGATCACTTGATCTCAATAACATAAAAGCAAAAGGTAAAGCTGCACTAAACATATATACTACATTTCATTTGACAAGACTTTCATTTGGCCTTTTTTAGTATTATTCTTTGGTAAAAGTTTTCATCTATATTAGTATATTTATAACCCTAGAAATTGATTTTGAAAAGAAAAGAAAAAAAAGTTTTTTGAATCTAACCCTTTCCACCCTTTATTTAATATAACAAGTTACAATTTATATTTTTATCTAGATACTGGAAAAATGAATGATAGGAATAATTAGATAATGATTTTGTTTTGAATTAAACAATAATTTCTTTAACCTTAAAATAATTTAAATTCCATTCATCCTGTTAGTTAACTGAAGAAAACTTTAAAACTGCTATCATGGATGAAATTTTAAGAAAGTTCAAGGATTTATAGAATTTTTATAAAAAAGTATTATGATTTTCATTATTCTAATTGAATTATAAAAAGCTTTCAGTTTTCTTGACATATATTTACTTCTGAAAACCTAGTACGATTGTGTTTTCTGAGTCAATTTTCCACAGGGATATCAATATAGATACCACTATTTGCTTCATCAGATATTTTAATGCCTCCAGCAGTGGTATTAAAATATCTTTTCAAGTTTTTTGTATTTTTCAAGGGTGGGGGTTCAGGGTTGAAAGTCTACTATTCTCGTATCATACCCCAATATACGCCGCCAAACATTTTTTTAAATATTTTGTCAGTTATTGGAAACAATAAACAGTAAAAAATAAATTATTGATAAAAAATAAGCATTAAAATTGTTAATAACCAATAATTAAATTTATTATACTACATACACACAGGATTGTGATAAATTGGAAAAAAATCAAGGGCTATGGGAGGGTAGCCGAACCTAGGGACGTGCGCCACTGGCCAGTATAAAGCTTAATTGCATTATTGGAAAAGTTGTTAATGGTCTCCAATGCAAATTGTCAAAGGTGGGTAGGGTAAACTCTTTCTTAATGACAGGGGAACTTAGGTTAAAGTGAACTCTGGAGAATCTCTATGAAGGATTCAAGCTATATTGCAATAAATAGGGCTCTACATTGACAGTATGAAAGTTCTGGGACTCAACTTCTGGGGCTGTTTTTTCTTAGTTTTTTCCTGTTTCTCCAGTTAATCAGATAGATATTTTGTTTTGTTGAGCAAAGCCAAAGTTCATTAAGAGTTCTCAGGGGTGTTAACTTCATCTCGGGGAGAGGGGGTGAAAATATAAATCATTTTTAAATAGATATAATTCTTTGAAATTAAAATTAATTACACATTATTTATAAACGAATAAGGTTTAAAAAAGTACAAAATGTTTAAAATAAAATCATAATTTTAAAAATTATAAGCATATGAATTTAAGAAACATTTCTGTAATAAATACTAAGTAAATTTTACCTTGTGCATGCTAGGGGGAACCTGTGTACATAGGGCCACCTTTTTTCAATGAACAAAAACAGAGCATTGGCCTGTTTAAAAATGTGAAACTGTGATTCGCACTCATCCTTATACTAGCTACGATCTAATTGGAGTTCATATATAAGTGCTTAAAATAATAAATTCTGTGAAATAAAAGGTTTTTAAAAAATGTCACAAATGGACTTAGGCACAAAGATATCATGATATCATTGTACCAAGGGCCTTTCCCTGAAAGTTAGGTTTCCCTCTGCAACCAATAGAAAACAAACATACAAACATGAATTTAATAAATGAAGCAATATCAGCTAATATATTGATTTATCATGTAACTATTTAAATTAAAATGTGCCAAATTATTAATGAATTACATGTATTTTCATTCACTATAATAATTTTAAAAACTGGTTCCAAAAGTGAGTTGCATACATTGTCACTCTGAAGGACCAGCAGATTGCAGTTTGGGCAATTTGAACACAATATTTCTGTTGCCAACTTCGTAAGTTTCTTCTTTATCATAAAGAAACTTATTTGAAAGTGCAATATTTCTCAGAAATTTAACGTATAGTGTTCTTTAACATGTATTATTTCTGCCGCATAAAAACATTCAGTTTTTTTACCTGGTATTCTTGTTAAACAAAAATCCCCCTTTTTAAAAGTGTCCCTTACATCATCAGTGGAAATCAAGATCTTCAATATTCAGATAATTCTTTGGATGAAGTTGCGATTTTTTCACAAGTTTTCTTTTTTTTGGCTATTTTAATTGCATGTTGTTTTTCAATTTCTTCCTTTTCAGGAGTGTCAGCCAAAATCTACATCTCCCTCATCTTCGGCCACCCAGTGGCATAACGAAAAATAAGAATATTAGTGGCCCCCTGTAAAGCCATGTTTTAGCCCCTGCCTCCCACAATGCAGGGTGTACATTACATCACTGTGGCCACCTTTGTTGGATTCACTTCCAAGATTTTACCTTTGGAAAAAGTCGTATCTGTTCAGGTGTTATGCATGAAATGGATTTAGTGTAGAAGGCCCACAAAATTCTGCAGGACATATGTATCTGAGTTTGATACATAAACATATCTTATTTTAAGATTTCAGCATCAAGTTCACAACTATACTAAGACCTGTTTTTCTATGGACAGCAGTCAGTTTAGTCCAAAAACTTATTTGGAATGTTTGTTTATTAGAGATACTTTTTTAGAATGGCTGAAAGTGAAGTGATGTGGGGACTTTTTTCTACGTTTGTATGAAAAACACAAGAATGTAGCGATCAATCGATGAGTGAATGAAGGAAGGATTGACAGCATTGTGGTATGAATGTCCAAAAGTTGGAAATAATGCTTGTTAATTTGACAGAAAGGGAAATACAATGATTATATATAAACCTAAAGAATGCATACACTAAACTCAGGGGTGCAACAGACTACAAGGGTCAAGGTTTACTGAGCTCATCTCAGTTTTCGTAAACTTGAGCACTGAGGTGCATGAGCATTTTTACGGTCAGGTGGTCACTCTGGCACAAACCCCCCATTATTTAGTTCTCAAGCAAGCTTGGTACTCATTTTATTGACCCACTGAAGGGATGAAAAGGCTGAGTCGACCTTGCCCAGCCCGGGTTTGAGCCCAGGACCTGTGGCATAGAAGCACAATACAGTACCACTCAATCACTGGGCTTCAAAGCATGTATATTAGATATTTCTCCCACTGTTGTATTTTAAAAAAAGATTCTTTTTTATGTTTTTCTTATAGAAGCCATTTTGGAAACTATGTTATCTGCTTCAATGCACAATAAGTGGATTCTTTTCTTTTGAATGAAAGTAGTGAGAAAGAAATGATTGATGAATGAATGAGTATAGGACTGATAGCATATCAGTATGGATGTCCAGAAAATGGGAAGAATATGCATTTGTTTGAAAGAAAGGGAGATCATCCTACTTAAATCAACCTCAAGCATGACTTTGTTTTTCCCATTCTTGCATTTAAAAAGCCATGGATTTTTGTCTCTTAAAGCCATTTTGGAAACCTTGTTTTTCTGAAAATTTTCGGCAATGACATAATTTTGAAAAATACAATTTTTACATAGGCACAAATTGTACCAGGATTTTATCACCAATTTCACAATACAATAAGTTGACTTAAAAAGAAATTAATGATACATTAAAATATACTATTCTCCAGACAATACTGAAATCAGAAATTCAAATTAGTGTTAAATCATTTTTCTTTCTGAATATGTGTTCTAAAACAAAATTTCATTCTCAAACTTCCAAGGTAGCCTTAATTAAATGATGACCTATAAAACATAGTAAATATTTTTTTATGAAAAACTATAAAATAACCTCCGTTAAAACAGAAAAGAAAAATAATCTGATAAAAATTATTTAAAATCTTAAAAGATTTAAGGTATTGAAATTAATTTTTTTATAAATTTTTGAAGAAATGAATTTATAACTTGTCTAACACTGTCATTCAAAATTTATATAATTAGCTGTAAATAATGACAGATTACACTATTTTTATATTAATAGCACATGTATTCCAGGCATCAAATAGTCAAATGCATTACTGAAACAAAATGGTCACACTCGAACTTTTTACAAATTTTTGAAAAGGAAATAATTAATTATATATAAGTATGATAATGAAAGATTTAATTTTAAAATTTTGAATAACAAACACAATCTCAGTACAAATACATATTTAAATATATATTACGTTACCTGTAACTTCAGAATTCTAATAATGTACAAGATAAATACACAGACACAAAGTTACATAAAAACAACAACGGAATACACCTATGAAGCAATTAAATTACGGAGAAAATTTTAACCGGTATAATTTCCCAAAATTAAGACCAGAAAGAAGAAAATTTTCCCATAACTACAGGAGACTTTTTGTTTACGAATATAAATGAACAGCGGATTATCAAAATAACTGTTGCCACTTTGAGAATAACTAAATGTATTTTCATAATTGAATTAAAATACAAGCAAATGCTGTAGGGATACGAACAGTAAAGGAAAAAAGAGGGATTCAGAACAAATTATATGATTTTTGTATTTTTCGAAATCATAATCACAATTTTGTTAAGGAATTAAAATTATATCTAAGACATTTGAAATGCAATGTATCAAGGTTTAGCAGAAAATATACAACACAACTCCAATCCCACAAATTGTAAACAGCTATTTTGCTTGTTTGTAAATTATCTAGTCGAGCATGGCGTTGCGGCATTTGAGGCTTGCGCCTATTTTTAAAAAACTAACTCGCTTAGAAAATTCTGATTTATTGAAAAGCAAAAACCAGTACAAACTATTATGTAGATTGTCTCATTTTACTTACGTTCCAGATACAGTATCTGCATCGGATGGTAATTCAATATCAGTATTAAAAATAATAATTCTTGGCTTTTTATTTCATTCGCTGCTATCTGTTTGCATAAATGTATTTTTATAAGAATTAAATTTTTTCATTTCTTTTCATGTAAAGTAACAAAGGGGGTGGGGGATGTTACTTGTCTTTTTACGAAAAGAAAGTACGGAACAAATTTCTGTATAATATATCTTTTATTTTTATTTGTCATCAAAATTTTCTCTGAAAGTTACTCATTTTTAAAAAAAATCATGTTAGGTTGGATTCTATTTTTCCTGAGAGTTCTTAAGACGGTGAATTAAGAGATTATACCAGATGTTCCAAAATAGTTTAAGCTGGAAACTCTATGAATTTCATATTTGAAACAATTATTTCTATCTAAATTTGTCAACGTTTTGTTGTGTTAAATCTAGTTTAGATATGTTGACCAGCATAACCGTAAAGGGAATGTAAATAACTGATGTTCCCATGTTCTAGTGCTAGGTTAGTGGTGGTTTCTGAAATTTCTAGCTGGGAAAAACCCAACCTTGAAGACAAATCTTGTTGTGGTCAATCTATAAAGTTCAATAAGGATCTTGTGGGAACCCTGAGGAAATTAAGCCCCATCTTGAATTTTAAAGAGCTATTTATGAATCTTGAATGTAGTTATTCATTCATTCATTGATACATGTGTGCCATTGGAAAAGTCAGCAAGTTAGATCAATGGATTTTTCACGTGAATAAAAACGGTACTTATGTATTATCGCAACCTATTGGCAACATTTTATGAAATGAAGCACATGATTGCCGATTCAGAACATATGACTCATGTGAAATTGGGGTTGCCTACTTGGCAAGTTATCTTGAACATTGATTGTTGCGATAATACCATAAAAACCTTTGCATGAAAAGTGAAAAAATTTGGTAACAAAATGACCCCCCAAAAAGGGAAGTGTAGTACATACAGCCTTATATTTAACATTGCAATCATTATAATACTCTTTTTAATATTTGGGTTAAAGTGTAGAATAGAAGGTCCCTTGGCAAAGTCGATTTTTTAGTGCCAGGTATTGATCGACAAGCAACTTAATTTAGCAATAGATGTTAGGAGAATTTACAAAGTGGAATTTTGATATGAAAATAAAGCAATATTAATGAGAAAATAGGAAAAATATTAATAAAAAACTCGCTTGGCGACCCGATTCCAGTCGCCAAAAAGTTGACTTCGCCAAGGAGCCCTCTATTCTACAGTTTTACCATTTTATGAGAAAAAATTTTGATTACATAAATAAAACTCATTCTTTTTTCAAATTTTGTAATCAGTGAGCAAAAATTGTACTCTTTAACAAAATCAGAATTCCTTTTCTGCTTTCCTTAAACTCATTTGAAGTCCCGTATAATAGTTGATGTCTGTGAGCCCAGTGATTTGTTTTTCCCAAGCAATTCATCTACCATGAGAGATCATAGAAAATGTCTAAGAGAGCTCCATCTTGAGGATAGCTTCTAATAGTCTAACTAATCAAATTGTTGTAAAAACCAAAATTATTATGCATTTTAAGAAACAATTTACTTAAAACTGAGATGTTGACTGTCTTAAGGGCCCTTTGATTGACACACCTCTGATATTCAGGGAGTTTGCAAGAGTTAATTTTTTTTCATTAATGGTTTTTTTAAATTTGTCATTAAACTATTAAAAAAATTTAAGTTTGCTTTCCTGATTGATAGGCATATCTAGAAAGATGTAACTTTAAGCAAATAATTGTTATACATACACACTGTCTAAAAAAATAAGCAACAAACAGAAAAATGGTAATAAAAATAAAATTTATTGAAACACAATGGAAAATATATACAGGTTATTGGAAATAGATAATGACTTGGGAGAAAAAAAAGGAAAACAATTATTGAAGTGAAAACTTCTTTAGCGGCGTTGAGCACTTTTTAGTAGGGGAAAATCTTATGAGTTCGCATCATCGACATGCTCTGACTGGCGCACGCGCAGTGTGCTGTTCGCCTTAGACACTTTTTGGATGGGTGAAATCTCGTGCGTTCGCATCACCGACATGCTTTTAACAGTATATCTGTAGCTATACAGCTGACGTATAGTGATGTGTATATCTTATAAGTGAAGTTGAATGGATTTGGTGAAAAGTTCAATGTGTATATACTGTGCATTGCTCATTAAGATTCCAAGAATGGGCAATACATGTTTATGGTTGCCGTTTATATTTCGCCTGGAAAATCTATTAGACAGATACAACAATTCTTATTCGAAAATTTTTAGATTTTTACAAATGAAGGTTCTGAAATACTAAAAAAAATATTTGGCGTAAAATATAATAATGTACCGATGATTTTAAGTGGAGACTTCAATATTAACTTTGCATGATAAAAATCTACCACTAAATTGAATTTCTACATGAAGCACTTAATTTAAATATGTCAAATAATCGAAAACTCAGTACTACAAAATATAAAACGACATTCGATGCAGTGTTTAAGCTACACTTAGATAAATTTGAATCAAACATTTTCCTTTCTTACTTTAGTTACCATAAGCCTATTGTATCTTTCTTAGAACAAAATAAAATAATTAAAAGTACAAAAAGTCTAAGTATTGTTGAAATTAATGATGACAATGATGCAAACAATTAAAATAATGTTAAAAATCAAGTACATTGAAATTTAAGTAAATACAAATACTATCCATAAATAATATGATTGTATATTAATTGTTATTTCAATTGAATTGTATTTATATTTTGTCATGATTTTGTACAACCCGTAATATATTTGAATAATAAAAAACCATATAAACATGCATTTAGTTGTTGGTCGGAGTGTCAATAGATGTGAAAACCAGATTGATGTTGATCATTTTAATTCAAACATTATGAAATTTCAAATTTTAACACTAAAAGTTTAAGTTTTCACTTCTATCGGCAGTCTCTAAAACTGCCCATTTTTTTATTTTTCAAATAAGCAGTGTAAATATTAGTGTCTCCAGCTTGTGCTAAGAATGTTTAGTTGGAAACATTTATTGGGGAGGGGGGGGGGCATCTCGAAGAACACAAGTTGTTAAGTCATTAAAGTTTTGATGAGGACTGCACAGAACAGAAAGATGTCTTCTGAGTATGTCCCGGATATGCTCTGTTGGGTTCAAGACTGGCAAACACACTGACCATTTCATTTGAAGCAGCAGTTGTGTAATGTACACCTCTGCATTGTGGGAGGTCAGGATTCCAGAGCGCTCAAAAGTTTTGGTTTTGCAATCCTTTTTAAAATCTGGCTGGTGGCGCAAAACTGACTTTGCTGGGGATGCCCTAATATTCCTTGATACGTCACTGTGAAACAGTGTTTCATGTTCAACATAATGGTTGACAGCACCTGCTCAATGTAATCGTACATTACTGTCATAAACAAGGCATCAGATTAAAAAGTATTAAGAGACCATTTAAGTAATTTTGAAGTTGAAAGATGATATATTGTTATGAAATTGGATGCTTAAGTGGGTTTGAGTTTTCTATCCCAAAAAATATTCTAACTTATGTTGTATTTTTACCAATAAGTGAAAACAGGCTTAACAGAAATTATTTTTTAAATTTCTTATTTACAGTTTCTTTATTAAATAGGTGAAACAACTCGTATGAATCTCTTTCAATCTGTGACTAATGCATTGGACATAGCTCTTGCTGCAGATCCATCAGCAGGTTTGTTTTTCTTTTTCATTTTCAAATTGGCTGCGTGAAATTTTTTCAATGCATTTATTACAAATTTTAGAAAGATTATTTGATGCAAATATGTTCTAAAATCTGACTAAAATTGCATACTTTTGATTTTTTTATCAATCTTTTGAAATGATTTATTAATTTTTTAAAAATATTTTATAAGTACAACAAACAGGAATTTAATAAAATTCCTGAATGTTTCAAATTTAATAAAATATAAATTTTAAGAAAACATGTTTATCATTCTTTTTATGTTATTTTTCTCAAATCTAGAATGAATTTTGTTTGTTTTTAAAGATTAGTGCACACCCTCATAAAAAGTATTTAATTTCTTTCACAATTATGCCTTTATAATTATGTTATTGTTATTTTTGGTTGGAAAATTCTAATTTTATTATAATGTGGGGTTAGTAAAAAAAATTTAAACCTCTTAAATGATATTTGGAAAGTAATATTAAAATCTTCAGTATTTTTATTGCCAGACTCAAGAAAAGCAATTTAAATTATGAAATTTAGATTTATTGAAATTATTTCTATACACATTTGTTTTATTGGTGATATTGTATTATATTTAAACAGTGAATTAATGCATTTTTTTCTGTATAAATAAATGAAATATGAATTATATTGAACACTAATTAATACTTTCACATCACAATTATGCAAAGCATTAATTGTTTCATGTCTAATAAAGTAGATGACTTGTCATGAGATAGTTCATTTGCTAAGTATTACAGTGCAACTGCAATTTATTTTACAACAAATTGAATCAATTTTAGCTACTAATTCAAAATAGAATTGGTATATTTAGTTTGGTTTATCTTAAAACATAGTTCTATGAGGCCTGACATAAGAGAAAAATTTTTTTGTGAAAGGTGAGAAGAAACTGTTGATAGAAATGCGTTTGTTTTAAAACTGTAGATAACTTTGTTATTGCTGCAATTGTAAGTACTATGAAAAGATGTAAGGTTTACAACCACTGATAGTAGTGTGAGCATGAATATTATAAACAAACTGAGAAATTGATTTGGAAGAAGAAAATGATTTGGAACAAAATAGTAAATTCTCCATGTTTGAATATATTAGGTGATAATTCACATCCAATACACTTGTTTTTGACTAAGCTTTTTTGAGTGTTGAGTTTTGGGACATGTACAGCATATTTATTTATTTTAATCGCAATCAAGTATAAGAAAATGAAGAACATAAAAAGTGTAAGATTGATGATGATTGGTTTCCTGTAACTGTTGAAGAATGAAATGCATATTTTGTGCTATATATCTTGTCTCTAATATTATCCCAAAGCTTCTCTATTATAAACTTCATTCTCTTATAGTATTGTAAAATTAGCTATATTTTTTTAATTGAAAAATTTATTTTAAAACACTACTTATACATACGGGGGGGTTATTATTCATATTGTCACGTAGAAGGAATAAGGCGATGTTATCCAATACACGATTTATTTTGTCGTAGTGTTTTACACGGGCAGCACCACAACTGAAGACCTATCCAGCTGCGGTACTTTTATAAACCTGGTGGAGAGTTCTAGAATAACCACCAGGGGAAAGATTAACATAAATTCAATTTACATAATTTGCAAATGTCCATAATAATAAATAACAAAAGTCATGATTAAATTTAACAAACAAATACCTGGGAGGCTCGAACCCGAGCCACTTACATGGTAGAGCAGTGCTCTAACCGTTCGGCCACTCAGAGCATATCAGTTTGTGACATTTCTCCCTCCTTAGGAGACACAGCGACCCGCTGTAGTTGTTTCGAACGGCTTCTTGTAACAGGTCCAAAGTAAACTTGTTTAGGGTTCCTTTTGTCAAATACAGTCCGGACTGGTTCCATTGGTGACTTGTCTTGTTTAATGTCTTCTAGCTGAAGGTCTGGGTCTTTATAAGGTTTCATGCGCAGAACATGTACCACGTCTCTTAATTTTCATTTGCTGCGCATATTATCACAAGGTTCCGCTTCATAAGTGACTTCGGATAACCTTTTTCTCACCCTATAGGGTCCAAAGTATCGCTTTAACAATTTTTCAGATAATCCAACTTTACGGATTGGAGTAAATATCCAAACCAGGTCTCCCTCTTTGTAATTCACTGTCCGATGTCTTTCATCATAATGGCATTTGTCCTTGTTTTGTGCTCTTGTTAGATGTATTTTTGCTAGTTGTCTAGCTTCTTCGGCCTTCATTATCAGGTTTTGAACGTAATCATTCGCTGATTCATCGGGAAGAAAGGCCAAAATAGAGAGTAGAGTATCCACATCACGTCCATGAACAAGGAAAAATGGACTGAAACCTGTCGTCTCCTTCTTTGCGGTGTTGTATGCAAAGGTGACAAATGGAAGTATGTTGTCCCAATTCTTTTGGTCAACATCGACATACATGGCCAGCATGTCAGCGAGTGTTTTATTGAACCTTTCCGTGAGGACATTTGTCTGAGGGTGATATGCAGTAGTAAGCAAATGATACATCAAGCATAAATTATTTACTTCTTTAACGAAATTTGACAAAAATGACCGCCCTCTGTCGCTGATGATTTCCCTTGGTGATCCATGTTTCAGTATAACGTCTTCAACTAGAAATTTGGCTATTTCCGCGGCTTCACCGCTTGGTAGGGCCTTTGTGACAGTAAATCAAGTGAGATAATCTGTACAGACTCTTATCCATCTATTCCCTTGCTTTGTTAGAGGAAATCTTCCAAGTAAATCTATCCCTATTTTAGCAAATGGGATATCCCCTGGCAATATTGGATGAAGCAATCCTGGAGGTTGCTGAGGTTGAGATTTTCGCCTTTGACACTCTCGACAATGAGACACATAGCGTCGGACACTGCGGTATAGGCCAGGCCAGAAGTATTTCCGTCTGATTCGGTCGTACGTTTTGGCAAACCCTAAATGACCCGCTGTCAGTGCATCATGAAGGCTTTTTAATATGTCCCCTCTAAGTTGTTTCGGTATGAACAATAGCCACTGCTTTCCTAAAGGATCGTAGTTTTTTCTGCATAAAATTCCATTAATTTCTTTAAACTTTGAGGAGTCTCTCTTTCTAACCATTTCGTCTCGAATATTTGCTACATCAGGGTCTTTACTTTGCTCACTTTCGAAATTGGTAATGGTATTGAGGAACGGTATTTCTTCAGTGGAGCTCTTCTTCAATTTTAAGTAGTGGGCTCCTCGATAAGCAATCAGCATCCTGGTGCTTTTTTCCTGTCTTGAAAACTATTTCCACATCGTACTCTTGAAGACGCAAAGCCCACCTTGCTAATCGCCCAGATGGATCTTTTAGAATCGCCAACCAGCATAAAGAGTGGTGATCTGTTACCACTGTAAATGGGTGGCCAAAGATATAGGGTCGGAATTTACTTATCACCCAAATAACTTCTAAACATTCCTTCTCTGTAGTCAAATAATTTTTCTCAGATGTTGAAAGTGATCGGGATGCATAAGCAATAGGCCTTTCAAACCCACTCTGTATTTGTACGAGAATAGCACAAATGCCATATCCACTGGCGTCAGTATGTATTAGGGTTTTAGCTTCTGGTTTAAAGAAGCCAAGCACAGGATATCTCGTCAGCAGCGATTTCAAACGGATGAATGCTGATTGATGTTCTTTCCATACAAATTTAACATCTTGCTTCAACAATTCGTGCAACGGCCTGGCGATGTCGGCAAAATTATGGACAAATCGGCGATAATAAGAGCAGATCCCTAAAAAGCTTCTAACTTGCGAAACGGTTTGGGGGGTTGGAAATTCTCGAACTGCTTCGACCTTCCCTGGATCTGGACGAATTCCATCTTTGTCCACTAAGTGACCAAGAATCTTAAGGCTTCTTTGACCAAAACGACACTTTTTATGGTTCAGTGTCAATCCAGCATCTCGTATGCACTGTAGCACCACCTTCAATCTCAAAAGATGTTCTTCGAAAGAGGCAGCATAGACAATGACATCATCCAGATAACATAGACAGTGCTTCCACTTCATCCCTTTAAGGATACTATCCATCATTCTTTCGAACGTGGCTGGGGCGTTACATAACCCAAATGGCATAACCTTAAATTGGTATAATCCATCTGGAGTAATAAAAGCCGTCTTCTCTCTGTCTCTTTCATCGACTCCAATCTGCCAGTATCCAGACTTAAGGTCTATTGTAGAAAACAAGCTTGCACCCGAAAGGTTATCCAAGGCATCGTCAATCCGGGGTAAAGGGTACACATCCTTTTTGGTAATTTTGTTCAAGCCACGGTAATCCACACAGAAATGCCAGGATCCATTTTTCTTTTTCACCAGAACAACTGGGGATGACCACAGACTCTACGAAAGCTCTAAGATGTCCAGTTTCAGCATGTGATCAACCTTTTTTTGAATTATTCTCCTCTCTTCAAAAGACACTCTGTATGGCTTTTGCTTAATAGGTTGGCAATCGCCAGTGTTTATCTTGTGTTTTACTTTACTCGAGACTCTTATTTTGTTCTCAAAATCAAAAACATCTGTAAAGTCGTTAAGCAACTTCAAAAGATCTTTCTGTTGCGCCTCATGCAGTTCCAGGTCTAAAAGGCATTTGAATTCTTTCACTGACTGTCTAGGGTGCTTCATCTGTTTTACTTTGTCAGCATTCTCGTTCAAAGAACTTACCAATCCATCCTCAATATCCGTCATTTCGGCTATACACATGCCAGCTGGTATTATCTGTGGCTGAGAGGAACTGTTAGCGATCCAAATATCTATTTTACCGTTCTGGAGTGTTGCTATTGTAGCTGGGACTTTTAGCTGTTTAGTCCATTCAAAATTCTTCATTCCTGTTACTATAACCTTTTCTAAGGTCTGGTGGTCTTTAGCCAACACGGAAATCTTTCTTATAGAGTTTCCTGGAATGACAACGTCACTGACCGCATATAAACCAGAATTTACTTCATTCATTTGGAGATCATTTGGAGAGACTTCTCCAATCTGAAGTTCACTGGATCCGCAATCAATAATGGCATCAGTTGCTTTGAAAAAGTCCCATCACAATATGAGATCATGACTGCATTGCTGGAATACCAAAAATTTGAAAGGTTGCACCACTCCATTCAAGTTCACTCGCAACATGCATTGTCCTATAGCTTCTACAACTTTACCACAGGCAGTTCGAAGAATCGGGTTGTGTTCTGAAAACATGGGCGTCCTTAGTTGCGTGCGTAACTGTTCGGAAACTACTGAATAATCAGCTCCTGAATCAACCAAGGCATTAACGACATGCCCATTGACAGTGACGGATACAAAGTTTTTGACTAGTTTAGCAGCAGTGTATACTGGAGGGTTTTCGTTTATTGCGGCCTTACCTCCCACGCAGGTTGCATGCCTTAGTTTTCCTCACTGGACCTAACAGGTGAGTGACGAGAGGGAGATCTTGATTGGTGGCATTGTGGATTGCGTCTAGGGTACAGCAAATTACTTCTGTAACACTGGTAATTAGATTCAGGATCGCGGCCGTAATCAGAAAGAGAGTCAGAATCCCAGCGTTCTGACTGGTCTAATTGCCTTCTTTGTCTTGCTGTGTTAAAAACACGGCAATATCTAGTCACATGACCCGGTCGTCCACAATGAAAGCAAATTGGTACGTTATCTGAAGTACGCCAAAGGTCAGTCTTCCTTCCGGTATCCTGTTGAGTTGGTCTATTTTCTTGTTGAGGTCTCGGCCTTGGTCTCCAGGAATTTCCACCAGTCCTTTGAGATCTGTAAGGGAAAGGCGTGGGTTTTTCTCGAGAGAGTGGAGCCAAATTGCTTCGAACTTCTTCTCGGATAATGGATTCTAAATCGCTTGGCCCGTCGTCTATACATGTTGCGATCCGTGGGAGTACTTTCTCGATTTCTTCTTTAGCAATCCTTCGAATTAGATCGCTTAGATCTCCTTCATTGGCCATTGATATGGGTGTAACATTAAGTAGTATCTCATATCGTAGTGGTACAACTCGTCTTTTTCTCATGGCATCCACTTCACAGCAACATGTAACAAATTTATCTACTGTGCTAACTTCTCTGTTTATCAGTACCTGGTAGAGATCTTCAGCCACCCCTTTCATGAGATGATATCTTTTGATCTTCTGGCATATTTTTATCCACTTTCCTGCATAATGACAATACGTCCTGAACGTAAGACTCATGCGTTTCACCAGGACACTGAGCCCTTGTCCTTAATAATCCTTCTGCAAAACTTTTTACATCCTCAGGCCTTCCGAAAGTCTCTTCAAAAAGTCTCTCAAAGTGTGTCCAACTTTTCAATCGATCTTCATTGTTGTCAAACCACAACCTTGCAGTTCCGCTTAGATAGAACACGCCATTTGCAAGACGTACTGTTTCATCCCAATTGTTGTAGTTAGCGATCCTCTCGTAATCATTTTTCCATTTTTCAGCGTCTTCGGTATTCAAGCCAGAGAACGAACAAGGCTCTAGTGGCAGCTGATAGGTAACATACATAGATGGGATTGATGATGTTGCCTTGTCTTCCGTTTCACCTTCCGGCATTCTTTTTACAGTTCGGACTCGACAAGGTAGCAACCCGTATTCTGGAGGTAGCCCTTCGAGCCTTCGACTTTCTCTGATATTCGTTGCCGATGGCTATCGTTACCCGGCGCCTCCACCAAAATGTCACATAGAAGGAATAAGGCGATGTTATCCAATACACGATTTATTTTGTCGTAGTGTTTTACAAGGGCAGCACCACAACTGGAGACCTATCCAGCTGCAGTACTTTTATAAACCTGGTGGAGAGTTCTAGAATAACCACCAGGGGAAAGATTAACATAAATTCAATTTACATAATTTGCAAATGCCCATAATAATAAATAACGAAAGTCATGATTAAATTTAACAAACAAATACCTGGGAGGCTCAAACCCAAGCCACTTGCATGGTAGAGCAGTGCTCTAACCGTTCGGCCACTCAGAGCGTATCAGTTTGTGATAATATTTACATGAAAATAATTGAAACTAAATTATATGTCAAAAAGATAAAATTAGAAAACATGGTTTAAAATTGTTCAATAACTAATTTGTTTTTAGTTGTATATGCATTTTATCTCAGTTTCCAATTGTATGAACCAAGATGGAACAATTCTGTAATTTTTCAAATCAAGTAAAAGAATTAAATCTCGGTAGCTTTCATAATTTTTTCATCTTATCTCCCAATATAATAGACTTCAAAATTTTATTTTCCTATTCCCATGTAAAAGTAGATATTGCTGCATTTGAAGATTGCACAAGATACTAATATTTGTATGCCTGAGCTTTCTCAAACTTTTGTAATTTCATCTTTGTTCAGTGAGATATTTTAAAAATGTATATAGCTGTGTTTCATAAGTTATGTAAAAAGTAAGTCTGATGTTGGTATTTTTTTTCGAATAGAAAAAAATTATTACTGTGTAGTAGATGAACAAAATAGAACCTCAGCTGTACATTTTCTCCAACATTGCAGTACATAGAACATTATAATTTTTATGGGGAAAGGCACATTTGTATGAAAGTTTTATCATGAAATATTAATGGTGTATGGCTTACATACAGTGTCACATCCAGCCATAATGAAATAGTTCCAACATTTCAAAGGTGCACACACTTGGCCAATCAGAAAGATAAGGTAGTGAACATCAACCACAGCACACCTCTTAGATTTCCATATGTTCTGCAAGCTGAAAGAATATGTGAAAGGATGGGATTTCATTAGTAATGGCCAGGTTGAGATGGTTGTTATATGCTGACTCAATAATTAAGTAGTGAATTTCTGTTGTTAGGGCATTAAATGGTTAATGCTGAATTCTGACAGTTGCAAAAGGTTTACTGCAAGTTGATGATTATGTAGAAAAATAAACTTAATATATGAGCTTTGCACATTGTGTTGTATTCCTTGTCATAATTTATTTGCATTCTACTTTAATATGTAGTGTCTATTTTTTATCAGCATGCAATTAAACAAAATCATATCATAATATGAATTAATCATTATGGCTGATTCCTGATTCGATAATTGTGTTAAAATTCTTTTTTTAGTGATCTTTGGTGAAGATGTTGCTTTTGGTGGTGTGTTTCGCTGTACTGTTGGTTTACAAGACAAATATGGTAAGGAAATATTGATTTAAGATCCATAAGTTTTCATATGATTTTATTTGTCCATTCATTGTTTGTTTTTTGATAAAAAGTATAAATCTGTGATATATGTATATATATTCTTTAATTTTCCATAACAATAATTATATTCATGAACTATTTTATATGTTGAGTCCTTTAATTTAATATAAAAAACTAAAACTATTATTATAAATAATTTTTAAGAAATGTTATGCCATTAGTGTCAATTTTATGTCAATTTTTAATTTTATGACTTACGATTTTATTTTGAGGATAAATTTGTTTTATCTTTTTGTTTTATAAATTAACTTATTTTTTAAAATTTATTAGATATATATATATAAGAAGAAAAAAAACCAACTTAAATCTCTTTAAAATTTAAGAATGAAATGAAATTAAAAAATAAGATGGACTTAGGAGATTTAATTTTTAATGCAAATAATCTGAAATAATAAAAACAATGCACCATTTGACCTCATGAATCTGTTGTTAGGGTCAGTGTTATCTAGAGTTAAGTGAAATGTGAGCTACAATATTAATATAAATTCATACATCAATGCATAAACACTTTTACTTGGACACTAAAAATAAAGTAGAATTTATTTTATCAAATAATCCTCCTTGAATTATTTTTTACTAACATTTTATTTCTTGATCTTTTGCTTGATAGATTTTATTTGCTGTATCCTAATTTGAAATTCATGTTGCTCAGAATAACTTAGTAATAGCTTTGTTGTTTTGAGAGTGTTAGAAAATGTGATTTAAGTCTGTTTTGATACATCTTCCTCTTATCTGTAATCTGACATTTTTTTGTATAGAGCATTTTATCGATACTACTGGCCTCATTTATTTTGAATTATATGGAAATCACATTTTGTCATGGAAAGTTTGACTGATACAAAATTTTTCAATATACAACTGATCTCACTGATTGAAAGATCTTAAAAATATACTCTTATGAAAAAAATATTCTATCATTTAATTTTCCTACATCTATCTATATAAAATATCATGAAAAAGTTTTAGTATCTGCTCTTAACAGGTAGCTATGATATCATCTGAACAAAAAAAATTAATCCTTTTTAAAATTAGAAGTAAGAATTACAACATCTTATGATCTAGGAATTATATGACGAGAGAGTCATATGGTAAAACTGCATGTTGAGTAGAATTTTGTGTTACTGAAGCATGTATTAATGGAGTCTTACTGTATTTATGTTTATTATTTCAGGTCGAGATCGAGTTTTTAACTCTCCCTTATGTGAACAAGGCATTGTTGGATTTGGAATAGGTATGGCTGTTGCAGGTGCAACAGCTATTGCAGAAATACAGTTTGCTGACTACATTTATCCAGCTTTTGACCAAGTATAGCTTTTTAAAATGTATTTTTAAATATTTATCAATTTTGTTTTTCAATCTGAAATAGTAAACAAATGTATTATTGTTTTTAGATTATAAATGAGGCTGCAAAGTATAGATTTAGATCTGGTAATGAGTTTAATTGTGGAGGTTTAACAATACGAGCTCCATATGGAGCAGTTGGACATGGTGCCCTTTATCATTCCCAAAGTCCAGAGGCTTTTTTCGCTCATGTGCCAGGAATTAAGGTACTTTAAATTATATTTTTTATTTAAGATTATTTTGACATGAAATATATTCTTGCTTATATCAATATATATGACTTTTGTATTTTTTAAAATACTTACTTGTAAAATATTCTGCTTTTGTAAAAATCTTTAGTGCTCATACATTGGAGCAACCTTGGCAAAATTCACGAATTAAAAGTGCCTATCTGGGAATTTTACTTTGTAAACATAATTGTATACTGCTCTCTATATATATTCCTAATTCTGTTTTTAGATAATAGATACATTCCCAATGAATATTCATGTGAAAAATATTTTGCATTTATGGATAAATAGAAGATAGGCTCCAATCCTAAGAAATCAGCAAAAATAATGCAACTAACTGTGAGTTTTCATATCAGGATCTTACATATTTTATTTCATAAGGATTATACATGTATCATATATAAAGTAAATTATCATTTTAAAAGAAAAAAAACTTGTTACTAGTTCGTAAACACAAAAGAATGAGTGAATTAATATGAGTTTCACATACAAATATTTTGTTTACTGTCACTTTCTGACAATAAACATATAAATTTGCATAAGACTGCTATATTACTGCTATCACTAGAAATTTCTGGGTTATCTTCGTGTACCATTAGTGAAATTCTTTCTAAAACCTCTAGAACAAAATTAGGACTAGCCTTCAGTGGTGTTGATGTTTCAGTGAATTTAAGAATAAATTCAGTAATTTGTTTGGTATCATAAGCTTGATATTTTAATTGTCATGATAACTGTAACTGTGTAATGGAACTGAACTATTGTAACTGTATATATGATTGCTTATGTTGTTGCTGTTGTGAGATGATGTTGTCACCTCATGCATAATAAAATATTTAACCAAGAACTGTTTGATCGCTTCAAATGAAACTGTTCTGAAGAACAGTCTGAACTTAACAAACATAACATGGTGTCAGGAGTGGAAGCATAGATCAGATTGAAAAGATATCCACATGCGTAATGGAAGCCTTCCGACCCCCTGCTCCGCTGCAATTTTCGCTTGGAAATGTGAAAGAAAAATGGCGAAAATGGAGGCAAGAACTGGAGAGTTATCTGCTTGCAACAGAAAAAGATGATCGAACAGATAAAGTTAAAATTGCAATCCTGTTGAACTTATTGGGCAGTGAAGGACTTGAAATATACAACACCTTCAAGTTAGAATCGAAAGAGAATTTTTCGGAGGTTCTTCAAAAATTTGAAGAATACTGCTCACCACGACAGAATGTTGTGTATGAGCATTATAAATTTTTTTCATGTGTTCAACTGGAGGGCCAAACCATTGAGACATATGTCACTCAGCTAAAGACTCTAGCATCGACGTGCAAGTTTGCAGACCAAGAAAATGGATTGATTTGTGACCGCATCGTCCTGGGAATCAGACAGTGGGTTACAAAAACGACTCCTGTGAGAAAATAACCTCAGTGTTGAAAAAGCTATTGAAATCGTCCGGCTAGCTGAAGCGAGCCAGGAACAAATCTGAAATATGAAGAACGATACAGCCACAATAAACTTTGTGAAGGAGAATCAGAACAAGCCTAAAACCCAATACAACTGCAAGTAGTGTGGACAAAAACACAAGCCTCGAGAGTGTCCAGCGTTTGGAAAAATTTGTGCCAAGTGCAAGAAGAAAAACCATTTTGCTGCTAAATGTTTCCAGAATACAAAGAACATTCATGAAATGAACGTTCCTGAAAATGAACTGGTTTATATTGATTCTGTGAATGAAAATGAAAATAAATGTGCAATGAAAAATAGTAGACTCTAATGATAAAAATGTAGAAATGGTAAGTGAAACTTGGTATAAAAATGTTTCATTAGATGTAAATAATAAGTGTTTTGATGTCAATTTTAAACTGGATACTGGAGCTGAAGTAAATATTTTGCCACTGTATATTTTGAGTATGTTAAAAGTTAATCCAAAACTTAGTAAAACTAATATATCTCTAACTACATATGGTAATTTTAATTTAAAGCCAAATGGTTCCCTTATAATTAATTGCTCTACTGATAAACTCAAAAATGTTCCTTTGCCTTTCTATGTAGTAAATGTAAAATCCAAACCAATATTAGGGTTAAGAGGTTGTAAGGAATTAACACTTATTGAAAGAATTGATGCTATTGAATGTAGTATAAGTAAAAATGAGTTAATTAAGCAATATAAAGATGTATTTACTGGGGTAGGGGAATTTCCAAATGAACCATATCACATTACTTTAAAAGATAATGCTGTACCAGTAATTCACCCACCAAGACGTGTTCCTCTGGCTTTGCAGCCAAAATTAAAAAGTACTTTAGATAGATTAGAAATAGAAGGAATAGTGTCAAAAGTTAATAAGCCAACTGATTGGGTGCAAAGTTTAGTCATTGTAGAAAAACCCAATGGAAATTTAAGATTATGTTTAGACCCTAGAGATCTTAACAAAGTTATTAAAAGAGAACATTATCAAATTCCTTGTACAGATGATATCATTAGTAGATTAGAGGGCAAGAAAATATTTTCAGTTGTAGATTTGAAAGATGGTTTTTGGCATGTACCTTTAGATGAAGTTAGCTCTGAAATTTGTACATTTAATACACCTTTTGGAAGGTACAACAAAATTTAACAAAATGCCATTTGGTATAGTTTCTGCACCTGAGGTATTTCAGAAAAGAAATCAAAAGCTTTTTGGAGATATTGAGGGAGTAGAGATTTATTTTGATGACATCATTATTGCAGGATATGATGAGGATTCACATGATGCAATTATGTCTAGAGTTCTTGAAAGAGCCAAATTTTTAAATGTAAAGTTTAATCCAGATAAACTACAATATAGGGTGTCTGAGGTAAAATATGTAGGTCAAATTATATCTAAATCAGGTATAAAACCTGATCCAGATCACATAAAAGCAATTGTTGAGATGCCAAGACCAAAATCAAAAACTGAAGTTAGGAGATTGTTGGGCATGATGAATTTTCTTTCAAAATTTATACCCAATGTATCTAAAGTTACTGTTCCATTAAGAGAAATCATTCATGAAAATGTAGAATTTAATTGGGGAAAAGAACAAGAATTGTCCTTTGTAAACATTAAAGAATTGTTAGCTAAAGCTCCAATTTTAAAAGTTTTTAGTGTTAATGATGAAATAGTGATACAATGTGATAGTTCAAAAGATGGGCTAGGATCCTGTTTAATCCAAAAAGGTCAACCGGTATCATTTGTCTCACGCAGTTTAACAAACAGTGAGAAAAATTTTGCTCAGATTGAGAAAGAATTATTGGCAATTGTTTTCTCATTTGAGAAATACCATAATTTTGTATATGGACGTAAAGTTGTTGTACAGAGTGACCATAAGCCCTTAATGGCAATTGTTAAGAAACCTATGCATATAATATCTTCTAGAATGTAAAGAATGATTTTAAAATTATTAAAATATGATTTTGAAATAAATTATGTACCAGGTAATCACATGTTTCTCGCTGATACTTTTTCACGAGCATTTCATGTTAGTGAAACTGCAAGGGATGATCCTGAAATGCTAAATATTGTGCATACTATTTCAAAACATTTACCCATGAGTGAAAAGAGACGTGTACAATTTAAAAAAGAAACTGAATTAGATCCAGAATTACAAATAGTTGTTAAATATATCAAAGAAGGCTGGCCTAAATCTTACAAAAATGTAGACAATAGTGTAAAAGCATATTGTAAAATTAAAAATAACATCTATATTCAAGAAGGGTTGTTATTTAGCAATGAAAAACTAATTGTACCTTATAGTTTGAGAAAAGATATGCTACAACTAATTCATGAGGCTCACTTTGGGATAGAGAAATGTAAGAAAAGAGCTAGAGAAATAATGTATTGACCAGGGATGAACTCTGACATAGAAACATTAGTATCACAATGTGTAATATGTGAAAAATTTTAAAAAGCTAATAGTAAAGAGCCATTAAAACCTCATGCAGTTCCCTATAGACCCTTTGAAAAGATAGGAGTAGATATAATGGATTTGGATAATACAAGTTATCTAGTTGTAATAGACTATTTTTCAAAATGGACTGAAATTGCTGAACTTGTAAATAAGAGTGCAGATGAGGTAATAATTAAACTTAAAACAATTTTCTCTAGATTTGGTGTTCCAAATATTGTAGTATCAGATAATATACCATTTAATAGTTATATTTATAAAAAGTTTGCAAATGATCGGGATTTTAATTATGCATTCATTAGTCCTCATTACTCCCCAAGTAATGGAATGGTTGAAAAAGCAGTAGGAATTTCCAAAAGCATTATGAAAAAGGCAAGGGAAGATAGACGAGATTATTTAGTAGGTTTAATGGAGTATAGAAACACCCCAATATCAGGTCTTGACCTATCTCCAGCTCAAATGATGTTTAATAGTAGATTAAAAACAAAATTACCAATCTCGAATAAATTGTTAAATGCTGAATTATTTAATAACATTCGAGAAAAGTTAATAAAAAGGCAAAACGTTCAAAAGATACATTATGATAAAACTGCTCATCCATTACCTGAACTTGAGCCAGAAGATAATGTCAGAATACTAAATTTTAAAAACAGGACTTGGGAACCGGCTAGAATAGTTTCAAAGCATAAATTACATCCTAGGTCATATTTTGTTAAAAATCAGTCTGGAAATATTTTAAGACGTAATAGAAAACATAAGAACATCAAACACACCCTTTAATATAGAAACAGATCCCAATGACATAAGTACTTTCAATTCTGATTCAGAAGTAATTGTAAATCCTCAAAATGTACAGAACTGTAACGAGTCAGATTGTAATGTCCAAAGAAGAAGTAACCGTGTTTGTAAACCACCATCTTATTTGAATGACTATGTTATGTGATTAATAACTTAAAGGGGGGATGTCATGATAACTGTAACTGTGTAATGGAACTGAACTATTGTAACTGTATATATGATTGCTTATGTTGTTGCTGTTGTGAGATGAAGTTGTCACCTCATGCATAATAAAATATTTAACCAAGAACTGTTTGATCGCTTCAAATGAAACTGTTCTGAAGAACAGTCTGAACTTAACAAACATAACATTAATGTTTGCAAATCAGATGAAATTTCCTATTGAAGTTACAAAATTCAGGGAATTGTCCCAAATGGAAATTGCATTTCTTTTCTTGTTTTCATTGTAGCCTTAACACTACTTACATTTCCTAATTTTGGCACAACAATTTCTACTTTACAGAAAAAGATTCATGAACTTACTTTTTTTCTCGATTTGCTGCTCCATTTCCTCCAAAACTGTGGTGAAATGTTTTAAATCGATATCATTGGGGGAAAATCCACATGTTAAGTGAGATTTTAGATATTAGTCTTTAATTTTGCAAGAGTCTAATTTTAACTCCATTACTATTCTTTCCTGTACTTCATTCATTTGAAGTATCTCTACAGGTTTCAAAATTATGTTAATTTTATTTTTCAATATTTTTTTTGGCAGTTCAATGAAGATATTATTTTTACTATATTGCGCTAATGCTCCAGATCGCTAGGACCAAATTTATGCCAAAGGAATTCCAGTGCAGTCAAAATATAAATAAATAGTCTGTATTTTAATAAAATTCCAACAATTGAAGCTGATATACACAACTTGTGTATTCATGTATAATGAAATGAAATGGTATGTGAATATTTTCAAATATTTACAGAGAGAGAGACAAAAAGGATCATATACTCTCATCCCTAGTTCAAATTCAACTCACTACTCCCAAGAGCCAGGTCCAAGTCCATGACCTCGATAAAAAAATCCAACTGATTAGTCTTTGCCTAGTGCAGAATTGGTTTTCTACAAGGAAAAATTTAATTTACATGTTTGAAATTTTCAAATGTTTTATTTGCTTGCATTAGGTATTAGATATGCTAAAATTCTAAAATATGCATGTAAAAACTATTCTTCATAGTTCAAGGAAATGGATTTTCTTGTGGAGAAGTGATGCAATGTAGTCAGTGATCAGTTTTTATTACAACAGTTTATAAATTAGTTGCTGCATATATCAGGGTAACCAGATAAGATTGAAGCCATATTGTGGAACTTTAAAGCCCCCTTCAGAATTGGTATAAACAACAAAAAAATTGTTTTTGTATTTGTTCTGAAGTTGGAACCCTATATGTCATTGCAAAATAAATAAAAAGGTGACCATTTTCATTCATAATATGCATTTGATGAACTTTCTTTTCTTACTAAATTTAAAAAAATTACAAAAAATAACCCTAAAAAAAGAATGTAAGCAGATTTGAATATGTATATATATGTACAGGTGACCCTTAACTTTTGCATATATTTGGTTCTCACCAGTGTGTACTGTATGTTTGAAAGTAGAAAGATGTATGAAAACATACACTAAAACTGAGTTTTAAAATATTTAATTATAAATATGTATACTTAATAAAGTTAAAGAAGCATGTTTGAGTGCTTTTGGATATTGTCTTTATAAACTTGTCAAGACTTAATTGAATTCTCCCCTTTTTAAAATTTTCTTGATAAAGATTTCTATAACATGCTGTGGCTTTCTTAATAGTCCTACTTACTTAAAGTATATATTCTCCTCTGAAATCATCATGATAGTCAAAAATTTTTTAAGATACATGAAGACTTAATACATATTTGTAATTGTCAAAGCCTTGACATTTTTATTAGCTTCTTCATCATTTTTATTTTTACTCAATTAAATATTCATTTGACATTGGTACTAAGTGAAATTCAATCAATTCATTAACATTTTCATTGTTGACTTCAAAGTTCAATTCAATGATTATGATTACTTTATTTAATCTGTGATAGTTTTCAGGATTTCTTCAGAATTTATAAAATCACGTATCATTTGCAAACATAATTGTTTTAAAAATCTTTAATTTTTAATTCTTTTGTTTTGGCCCATGAATCTCCAGTCTTGTTTATTGTGTTCTATGTATTATAATTCTTCCAAAAATCTGGTAATCTAAACCCATCTTTCCTATCAGTTTCCTTGATGGCCTTAGTCATTATTGTCATCATATAATATCATTTAATCCATGAGCTATATGAGGTAGGTAATACTGAGAGAAAGAAACACAATGTATTGATTTCTGAGTATAGGTTCTGCAGAGATTTTGGATGGTCCTGGAACATGGTCTAACATTATTGAAAATTATTACTTTTACAATATTTCTTAACTACCGTCATGAAATGTAAGGCGAAATAATCTTTCTAAAAATATTATGCCATCACACAAACATTATTATTTGATTTCTAAATGACTGGAAACAATTTTTTATCTCTTCAGTCCTCTGAGATTTTCTGCTTGATAATTTGAATATCAAGAGAAATATTTGAGTTGAATTTTTAAAAATCTACAAAATTGTAACTGTGCAAAAATCAGGAACTGCATGTATGTAGGTCTTGAAAAACAAAAGTTTATTTTGGCATTCATTGCTTCCTATAACTTAAAAGATTTATCTTTCTCCTGAATTTTAATGCTTATATATTAAAGTTACATCAGCTACAAATGAAATGTTTTTATTAACCAGAATTTAAATCATAAGTTGCATTCTTCATTTTCAAAAATCTATATAATATTTAATGTTAGCTTTCAAGTTTATATATAATTGTAGCTCAAGAAGTAAAAGTATGTCAAATGTACTTTTGAACCATTGAAGTTATTTTATATAAATGATTTAAGTTGTGTGTGTGTGAGCATAAAATCATTTTTATCAAACATTAAAGAACATATTATATGATATGTTAAAATTTAAAAACAGTGTATTATGCTGACCTTTGATAACCTGATGAAGAGCTCTAGTTTCCTTTAGATTGTATAGTGTATGTGTTCATCCAAGTTTGTAAGGTTTTAAAGATTAAGATATAGTTGAGTGATGTAAATGTGTTTTGTTTATAGATCTATCAAGTTATATCGATGTTTTAAGATTCACTCTTTTACATTGTGATTAGTTTGTGCTAAATGTAAATTTATACATAAAATTGTTTTTTTAATGCTGTAATAGAAGTAATCTTCATTTCTTATCGTATTAGATTGTTATTCCTCGAGGTCCTCTACAAGCTAAAGGTTTGTTACTGAGTTGCATTAGAGATAAAAATCCTTGTATCTTCTTTGAACCAAAAATTTTATATCGAATGGCTGTTGAACAAGTACCATTGAAAGATTATGAATTGCCCCTTTCAAAGGCTGAAATTCTTACAGAAGGTAATTATTGAATGTAACAAGTAAATGATAATTCATACAACGTTACTTTTAAAGGATTGTACTGTTTAATTTTTGAAGTTTCTAATTTAGTTAGTTTCTAAACTTAGATTAAAAGTTTTCTAAACTTTTATTCACCTGAAACTTATACAAATATATCTCATTAAATAACTGAAATGCAGTATTAGAAGAAACAGAACTTTTCTGTTATGTAGACATTCTAGTTTGAAGATTAAAGATACATTTTTCAAAATCTGTAATGCTTTAAAATATTATAATGTACAAAAAAAAAGTTGAAAATTATATTAAAAATGTTTTAATTTATGTGCATTTTTAAAATCTGCAGACAGAACTAATCAGTGTTTTTGTATATGTATAATTTATCAGTTAAAAATGTGATATGTCTTTGAATTTTGATTGTAATCCATTTATGATCCCTAAATTTGTTCTTGTAATATTTCTAACTCTTGCTACTTCATAAGAAATGTAAATATTTTTAGGTACAGTCAACTCTCGCTAATACGAACCTCTCGCTAATTCAAAGTATATGCTCAGCTCCTTGAAAAGCTCTATATATTTCAAACTAAAACATTAGGTTTTGGTACACTCAATATTTCGAAGTAAAATCTGTGGCGGGCCAGACTACAACATACAATAATTCGAAGTTATAAAACTCTTGAGAATTCGAACACTTACTATCTGGAGTCCTGTAGCAAACACGTTGAAGCATACATGTTTTGTGTTGTATTGTTTTCCGGGTCTCTCCTGTAGTGTAGCCCCTTTGATGATCATCTGTCTGCTACCCTTTCTTTGTGTTTCCCGGTTCCTCAGGCAAAAAGTCACTTCTATTGCTTTCCTTCTTCAAATGGACAGTTCTGGCCACTCCATCTGTTGTCAACCATCCATATCTTTCGTTTAACATGTGGCTTTGCTACACATGTATTCAGAAAGGATGGTCCGCTATTGTGAAGAAGAGATGTGCAGGATTGTGTTTTTTTGCATCGCCTGACATAACGATTTATGACTCATCTGTGTGACTTATGCTTGTGGCACCAAATAAAAAATGAGCTGGTCTGGATGCTGCCTGGAAGAACCAGTGGTTTTGGAGATAGTGTCTGAAGGAACCGGGTGTGAAAGAGATTTGGTGGGGCATGGAAGAGTCTTGTTTGAGAATTACTATATAAATGTATTCTTTTAATACATGACTTTTTTTCTGTATAGTATTTATAATGTATAATATGTACTTTTTAAAAGTATTTTAAAGTAATTTTATACATATCTACAATTGTTGTTTTATGACATAGTTTAAAATTTAAATGTCTTAGAAAAAAATTCGGGAGTTTTTTTTACTCTCTTGATAATTTGAAGTTTTCATTGGCCCATTCAACTTTGAATTATTGAGAGTCAACTGTATATATAATTTAAATTGGGTTCATGTAATAGAATTTGCTTAGTAAACATGTGATATTGCAAGATCTTGTGTAACTAAAAAAATTATTTTGGTGAAATAATTTTGGTACTTGAGAGAGAGAGTGATTCAGTCAAAATTTTTACAATCATTCATTTGCAGATTATTTTTAAATATTTAAAAACAATAGAAAACACTGATTGTTATTACGTGTGTCCATTTGAAAAGAAAGTATGGTTAATTTATTTTATGTTATGACTGTTTTGTGTGTATGTATGTGTGTGTACTGAAATATTAAAATCTTAATCAGTCTAGTAAATATCTTATTGTAATGTTAATCATCACAGTGCAATAAATTTTCAAACTCTAAAAACTTTAAATTATTATTTTAAGTTTTTTTATTTTTATTGTTTGCCTCGAAAGATTGTTTTCCCAGATCCTTTTGTGTGCTTTATTTTTTGTCTTAAAAAAGGGATGTATCAGTGTTTAAATTTTTAAAATATTAAAATGAACATGAATTTTAAATTGCTTTTTGTAACTATTATTTTTGACTTTCAAGTAATTCATTTTACAAGTATGTTTTTTCTTGGAAAACTAATGCTGTTTTAATATAATTTATTTAAAATTTATTTAAAATGTGTAATCATTTGAACATTAATCAGATTTACAAACAGTTCATCCACATGAAAAATATTTTAAAAATATAATTTATAACGATTTTTCAGATGTTAGAAATGCAAGCATTCAGCATTATTATTATTTTAGCATGACATAATCATTTATGGTGTGATGTTTTCTCTTCATTATGTTTAAATATATATTTTGTGCAAAAAATTGTTACATATTAATTCTATATTTGAATTACTTTTTCATAATTAAATATTTCAGTGGGGATTAATGAATAGGGTTTAAAGTAATTATTTGTTTTGAGAATTTCAACAACTTGTTATTTGCAGCGATATGTTTGTAAAAAATCCTTTCAAAATTGAAATATATTATGCGATTATAATTTGTGATACATGTAATTTTGCAATCTAATTTAATTATATTATTTATATTTTCTTTTAGGAGATGATGTTACTGTTATTGGATGGGGAACAGAAGTACATGTTTTGCGGGAGGTTTGTCAGCTGGCTCAAGATAAATTGAATGTTTCATGTGAACTCATTGATTTAATGACAATTCTACCTTGGGATAAAGAAACTGTTATCAATGTGAGTTATTTCATCATTGTCAGGATGACAGTTTTTAATCTATAATTTGAAAGAAAGAAAAAAAATTCAACAGGTGCAGACTTTGCTTTTATGAATATAAAATCATTAATTTGGCCCCATCTGCAAATCTTCTTACACTAAATAAGTTATAAATTAAGATTACATTAAATTGTTGTTATATTTTGGTCTTTTTTGGAATTTAGTGAAATATTCTTATTTTAATTCATACTATTCTTTTAGTTATTATTCACTCATTTAAACAGGAAGTTGCCATATTTAATACAGAATGATAGTAATGTAAAGAGCAATCTTTAATTTAAATAAATGCAGTATACAAATCACATATATATGCAACTTTTCAGCATATTTAGTAGTTAAAAGCATTAAATTTATAAAGCTTTAATCTGTTAATTCATCCTAAAGCACAAATTTTTTTATACATGTTTTTTTTTCTTTGGGAAATGTAAAATTTGCATTTACATAAACATATAATTGAAAGACATTTACAATAGAGATTGCTGTATTTATAGCTGAATTGTTTGACCTGATTTTAAAACTTACAAAAGTATTTAAGCTCTTTAACTGAAATTTTTCTCTTATATAATTGAATGCAATATATAGAATAAACTTGTGATGTGTAAAACTAAATATGTTATTTATTATTTTTTTTCAAGTCAGTAAAAAAGACTGGACGTTTACTTATTGCTCATGAAGCTCCTCTAACTGGTGGATTTGGAGCTGAAATTGCAGCTACAGTTCAGGTAAATAAATTTTTATGTATTTTTTAAATCTGTTTTTGTTCAAAAAATTGTAAAACGTGCTGATTTTGCATGAAATTTTCAATACAAGATTATTTTTTTATTGGATTTGCTCAGGGGCATACATTTTTTAAGTTAAGTATGGGATGTGTATAGCTTCAAAGTGCCAAATGACCTTTTTTTTCTTTATTTTCTAGTTTTGGTACACACATTAATATGCTCCCAGAATATTTATGCAACTTAGCCGAATATGGCTCTTTCATTAATAAAACTAAATAGTTTGTATTAGATAATATTAAGTTATTGAAATTAGATTCCTGTTAATAAGAAAGTTATAAATGAACATTTTAAAATTTAGATTGATGTAATATTTATGCTTAAGGGATCTACAGAATGTATGAATTATTGAACAAAAATATTATTAGTTTTTTTATTTATTTAGATTTTAATAATATATGGGAAACAGAATTATTGAGTTTTTGAGTGTAATAAACTATTTTTTTTATTTATCATAAGTTCAGCTATAGTGACTTTGTTGCTTGAAAAATTAAACTCTTTCTGATTATATATTTGACAGATTTCTCAGTAGCTAATATATAGTTATATAACTGTTGTAAGAAAAATTTCCATTGATATTTTAACACTTTGGTAAAGAGGAATATATATATATATATATATATTATATTATTATTATTATTATTACTGAATGGTAGATCTCCATAAGTCTGCATTCAAGCAAAGATTACTAAATCCAAAACCATTGATCTGATACATAACTAATATAAACCTCCCTATGATTATGAAAATTGATTTAGAGTAAAATCTGGACATCTGTTTCTTGATAATTAAAAGGCATAAGAATTAGGAAGTTTCATCAGACTGACAAGCATTAATTGAGATAGAATGTAGTGGAATGTATGATCACAATTTTTGGAGTAAATGATTTTTCTTCAATATCAATAATATGTATGTATTATCATTTAATTAAAAATAATATTCTTTATCAATGCATCATAGAGACTATACATTATATTTTTCATACTTTGAAGAAAAATAGCATTTTGTTCTATTTAACAAAAACATACTGTCTACTATGAAATTATATATGTAGAAAAGTATAAATTCTGTTGCAATATTAATTAGGTAAACAAATATTTGTTACTTAGGATTATGCATAAAAAAAATTAAAAAATTCTTTCAATTATTTAAAATTTTCAGGAATGCTCTGCTTTACATTAAATGTTTTCTGAATATTTGTGATAAATGTCATAAATATATGAAATTGTGTCACCATTTTTTACTTATGGAGAAAAAAAGTCTTATTTGGTTTCTACCCCCTCCCCCTCCTCTCTCCTTCCTCCTTCTATTTAACCTCTAAACTGTGGAGGAAAAAATAGGAAATTCACCCCCTCTCCAGTGCCACCATTTTTCCCACAGGTGCTCTTTGTTACACAGTTTATTAGGGGAAAAGAAGAGGCGTCTCTTTTTCCAGTCTAAAAACTGTTTGCTTTCACTTGAAAAAAGAAAAGAAAAAGATGAAATAATAAAATGAAAATACAAAATTTAATGCGTCTAGAGTTACAATGTAATGAAAAAAATTATAACCTATGTGCTGTGTGATATATTCTGAAACATAGTTGAACACATAAACCAGTATCACATTCAGTGCATTGATAATGAGATTCTTGGTGAATATTTTTCCTTGCACAAAATACACATTTTTGCTCCGCGCTTTTCGTAGGAGACACTTACGGTACTGAAAAACTGCTTATAGTTATGAATTTCCTTGTTCCTGGAATATACCCTTTCAAATTCCTTTCTCACCTCTTCTCCCAAAATAAGTAAAAGCACTGTCAATGTCATTTTATTGTATCCAAAACTGTGAGACTAGTTTTAAACAGAGCAGCACCATGCAAAAAGTTGTCCTGTGGAAGGACAAGTATACCTGTCTGGGGCACTAAACACAGGAGCTCAGGAGGACATGTATGCACGCCTGTGGGACTTAAGGGGTCAAACCATGATAGCATAAGCAGATGCACTAAGATTAAGTTTTTATTACTTAGTAATTAAATTTTTTTTTTCTTTTTCAGAATGAATGCTTCTTGAACTTAGAGGCTCCTATTGAACGAGTGACTGGTCATGATGCTCCATTTTCACATGTATTTGAACCCTTTTATATTCCTTCAAAATGGAGATGCTTCGATGCCATAAAAAAGTTAATCAATTTTTAAGCAGTTTTTTTGTTGTTATATCTTGTCACAAGGCAGCAAGAGATTTTTTTTATCTTTTCATATCAGTACTGTTTTAATATATACAGATGTAAAAGAAAATAATATTGCATTTAAAATATATTTTTTATATAAAGTTGTGGATTTTGTTATATATATATATAAATAAAGTGTCAGTTTTTGTTGTTGCAGTATGCATTATGATTACTTTATAAATTTAATATCCTATCTTATGGTTAATGAACACACCTCATTTTTTGAATGAATGTATGTTATACTGAACAAGACCATAGGATATAGAACCATATCTTTTTGTAATATGAAAATATTTTAATCATAATTATATTTCCTCAGCCAGAATTGTCTTTTTATAATCAAGTGGAATTACATAGTAATAACACAATTAGGAATAGGAAGTATGGCTATATACTTTAGACTCCCTTTTGGTATTTGTTAAACAAAACTTAACTAGGATATTTTAGGGATAATGACTTGTAGGTTTTGTTTTAAAATCTTATTATTTTTTTTATTAAATACTTGCATTTAGTTCTGATTAAAGGAAATAATTAAATGTTCCATAATTCTAATCTGCTTTATTTCTTAAAAAGATTCAATAGTTATATGTGTGAATGTTTTTAATTTTTTCCCCATGATCTATGAAATGACTTTTTTTTGTATTAAAGTGATTTATTTACTGTATTTTATATAATTTGATTTAACTGGCTGCTATATTTGACTACATATAAAGACTTAAAATTAATGTATATGATGTTTTGTATTTAGTTTCTTTCATTTAAATACATAAAATATATTATAATCACTGAGACACAAAATGATAAAAAAAAATTGTCAAATTGTAGAAATCTGACAACACTAAGTGTCACTAAGCATCTGGCTCATCTTCAAAGATAATGTAATGAATATTTAATTCATTTTGGTATCAAAATCCTCTTTTGGCATATTGTAGAAGTTGGCATTTTGTCTTCAAGGATTCATGAGTTTGGATTTGAAGAAATTATATCTGTTTTCATTGACAACTCATGAAAAACTGCATTTCTTACTGTTTAGAATGTTTGCTATTAATAACACAGTTGGTTTATCTGCATCTTTAATATTAAATAAACAACAATGCTGTTTAATTTTTTTATTCTCAGTAAACAAGAACAATACCAAAGTATCCTTTAAATCTTAGAATACTGGAAATCTTGCTGCTCCTTAAAACACTGGGCAAGTGCCATTTTAACACTGGGCTACATAAAGCTAAAAATTTTAATAAAATGTGCATTTTAATTACTCGTTAAGTTCAGAAAGTAAGTCGTATCTTTGAAATAAACAGAATTTAGAAATCTAATTTGCTTTATGCTCATCTCTTTCCTATTTTTAAAGCTATCATTTTTATACCTGGCATATAATGTGCACCCCAAAATTTGGACTTTATTTCTGGTATTAAAAGTCTCCTTTATATGCCGGATTTTAGAGTATGTTCTAGCTTGACTTTTAACAGCTTATTCAATATTTATTTTGTTTTGTTCAAGTACAATGTGTTGAAATGACATCAAATCTCGATATTTCACAAAATTCATCTCTAGACCTGGTTTCTGTGCAAAAATTTAAAGCTCACATAGTAAATCATAATGGATGAAGTTTTTGATTTCTAGGCTTCTTAAACTCAGTGTGTATTCAAAATCAAAATACAAGCAAAAAGTTCCTCTTTGAAAGAGATCAAGCATCATTTTCTAATACTCCATGACCTGTTCTGTGTTTGTACATTTTATTACATACTCTCTCTGAAACTTCTTTCTATAAAATGTAAATATGCATTCAAAACACTTTCATTCATTTTTTCATGCAACTTGGTCACTATTTTCTAATGGGACATTTTAAATTTTATCTATAGAAAGTCACAAGAACAATAAATACTTCACAGAAATATCCAAGTAATCTTAATTTACCAGTATACTTACTTTTTTTGTTGTGAGAAATAAAAACTAAGAGCTAGTGTTGGCATAACCAAAATGGAACACTTGATAAACATATATCAGAGTGACTTCTTCATGTAATTATAAAAAAAAAGCCAAGAGAAATAAAATTAATCGATCAAAATTTACTAGCTTAAGAAAGGAATTTACATCCATTTCTACCGAAATGTAACTATCTGCTATTCTAATGGCAAGGATCAATGCACAGACTTGCTATTAAAAGAGAGTATCAAATAGCATCTCCTCTTCTGTATGAGAGGGAGGATTAGAAAATTCAGATGTTTGTGTGTGCATTTAAAAATGTTAGATAGTAATCTGTTTCAATTGCATTCTATTAAACAAAAAGTTTTATAAAAATTCATTTTCTTAAAAAGAGATTAATGCTATGCAACATTACTCTCCTTTAAAAATTAAACTGTGGGGTGAAGTCAATGTTAGGAGCAGTTTTATCACTATTTAAATATATATCTATCACTCCTGTAACAGTTGTGCAACTATCAATAACATTTACAGTACTAGTTCGAATATTTTCCAATATTCTGTATGAAAAAAAAAATACAATCATTCTTTCAAATAATTTGCAAAATAACACTGCATTCTATACATTCTATCAAATTATATGCTAGCTATGGTCACGGTCGCGAACTCGTGGCCAGTATTCGAGTCCTGGTGCCACTGAAAACCATCTGCTTAGAGGGGCTGATTTACGTCAAGCATATTGAGGCCTGAAGCCCAGTAGCTGAGCTGTAGTGAATCGCGCTTTCACACCAGCACGTTGACTGAGATAGGCACAGTAGGCCTTGGTCCTCACGAGTTCAATTATGTCGAGGCTTAAAGCTCTCACATTGGTATAGTGTAGAAGTTTAGCAGCTCTGATGTCAACCACATCACTCAATTGAAATTCAAAAATAAGAGGCTCGTTGCCAATAGCCCCCGAAAGTGCCTTCAGAACGTAACGTTAACAAACATCAAATCGCTATGTTAGTTTTCAACACTAGAGTCGAGGTAATTTGCGCTGAACCTATCTCGAGTGAGTTTTTCTTAATGTTGCACTATAAAGCAACACGAGGGCAATTGGTAACGATCCTCGTAATTTTGAACCACGGCTCCTGAGCTGGTACCTCCCTGTCCAAACTACCTCACCTCGCCAAGGAAAGCCTCGAGACGCTTGAGCCTCCACATATTTTCCATTCATCAGCTCCTCTACATGGAAGGTCTTTAGTGGTAGTAGGCTCGAACTCGTAACACACTGGTCATGAGCTCGTGACCATAACCACTGGGCTACCGTAACCATGAGCCTACTTCGAACTATAGAATATACCACGGAAAATTTTAATAAATGAGAATGAATCAGTAATAATGCTTGTATTGTATCAGGTCCTCGTTTCCGCTTAGGCACGTGGCTAGGGCGCAAAAAACTGGAGGTCAAAAAAGAAAAATAAGGAAAAAATTTATATTACAGTACATTTATATTACGCGTGTTAGTTTTGTTTGTATGTGCGCGGAACTATGTGTGGAGAACATCTACTATGGAAAATGAAAAGCTTAACAGTTTGATGTTGCTATATACTCAAAATGATATTACAATGTAATTACACTTAATATCATTTTTAATCAATGTAATCAATAATTACAATGTAATTACACTTAATATCATTGTAATCAATTTAATATCATTACAATGTAATGATATTAAAATGATGTCATTAATGATTTTGCAATGATCAAAGCTTGAAGCGAACCTTTATTGTACTAGTATAATGACAGTGACTCAACAAAGAATAAGGTTGTCTAAAAGTAATAGATAGTGAAGCGATCAACGATGATGCAGGTTGTTAGCAATTCATATAATAATATGTACTCAAAATTACAATTTCAATTGATTTCATAAATTTACTGTAGTACTTCACAAAAGGGAGATGGCCCATGATGGTGTATGGAAAGAAATTAACAAGAGTATAGCCAAACCATGCTACTATCCTTTCCTTATGCTGCCGGTTGCCCGTTCATTACACGGCGGATTCATAGTTGGTGGATAATGAATGGAAAGACTATCAAAAGAACAAAAAAAGGAGAAAAGAGTAAGAGAGAGAGAGTTAGGGAAAAATCTCTCTCGAACCAAAAGGGCAAGGTAAAAACTAAAGAAGTGGGCGCTCAGGAGGTTTAAAAATGGCCCTGACTGTGTTAATGAAGAGAAAAGCTCTTTGAATGTCATCAAATTAATTTTAAGTGTAAAACCTGCTTTTTTGTGTAAAAAAAGTAAATAAATTCTTTAATATTTTCAAAAATAAATATTCTGTACTGTAAAATAGTAGCGTTCTCTGGTTATTTAGCAATTTTAAGAGTTAAAAAAGTCATTCGGTCTTTTTTGCATCATGAGGATATTTTAGACCTTTGTGTACTGACAGTACTTTAAAGTACCAATTAAATTAATTAGCTCTTAACGGATTAAATTTCCCAAAATTGAGTATTTTTTTTATGTATATCTCTTAATTTTCAATGAAGTGTTCCAAAAAAAAAAATATTCTAATAAAAAACTGCAGTAAATCATAATGCGGTAGATATAGGGTTGATGCATTATTTTTAACTACTAAGTTATATATATATATACATCGACTGTGTTATGTAAAATGCGTATAAATAAAGGCTGTTATTCCCGTTTAACCTGTTCTTTTGGTTAAATAAATATCAAAGTATTTCATTTGGTGTTTAAAAGAAAAAATACCTACAGAAAAACGTATATTGCTGCATAATACTTTCTTGTAACAACAGCTTTAAATTATTGTCTAGGTTCTTTGGGATTTGAGTGAGTGAATATTAACGTCGCTCTGTTCAGCTACACGAGGGCTTTTGGCGACGGACCTTGTAATTTTGAACCATGGTCAAGTGACGAGGACGACACCTGAGCTGACAACCCCCTCCTATCTACCACACCAACGGGAAGACGTTTGAGCTATCGACAGATTGAACTTGCATCGCCCTCTACACGGCGGGACTTCAGTGGTACTGGGCTCGAACTTATGACATGCCAGCTACGATCCAATATCTTGACCACTAGGCTACTGCGGCCTCAGGTTCTTTGGGATACTGGACAACAAAAATTTTCCACAAGTTTTATTTTCTATATTTAATGAAATATTTTTTCTGTGTGTTCAAAAACAATCCAAACTCTTGTTTAATGATAGGGAATGTTCAAATTGTGCTCTCATTGAAAACCCGTAAGTTTGGGATTATGTACCGTAAAATCCGGCGTATAACGCACACTTATACTTTCAAGTTTCATTTTTTAATTTTGAGGTATATTCGCTCTGTATAAAGCGCACCTTTGGAAGTTCATAAAGTGTGTCATTTATTTTAAATAAACAAAATTTCATTGTAGGTAGAAGTATAATTTGCTTTATGCCCATCCCTGTTTTTATTTTAAAGCTATAATTATACCCGGTATATAAAGCGCACCCATAAATTTCGATCTTATTTTTTGTGTTGAAAGTGCGCGTTTATGCGCCGGATTTTACTGTATGTGGAAATTTCGGTTGTGATATTATATGGAAATTATGAAAAGGAAAACCCACCTAGGTGTCATCCTCCTTATTTGAAGGTTGCTTTTCCAATAGAGTTGTTTGTAATTGTTAAAATGACAAATGCAGTAGCGATTTGATGATTCCTTCTCTTTTTCTCTATAATTCCACCCTCACTCTTTCCTTTGAAACATTTACAGAATTTGGAACTAATTCATTATCTGCATGCTACGTAGTTTTCCGCCAAAATAAGGCGATAACAGACGGAAGCCGAAGTTTGATTTTAAAGGATTTCAAAGTCTTCCCGCCAAGAACGTGTACATACCGATATATAAAATAGTTTCCTGAATTTAATTTAGGTCATACATACACGTACTTTCATAAATTTACGAGTAGTTGATACAGCTTGATCATTTCATCAATAAAACCGGCTAGAAACTTTCATGCCTTCAATAATTTATTAAGTAGCCGCAGTATGGTAACAGACTAGTGGCCGACGTGTTATGAGTACGAGCCTGTGACCGCAGTAGCCTAGTGGTCAAGGTAATGGACTCGTGGCTGGCATGTCATGAGCTTGAGCCTGGTATCGTCGAAGATGCGCCGTTGCAGAAAGGGCCGATGCACGAAAAAATGTCGAGGTTCAAACGTTCTCCCATTGGTGTGGAAGTTAGGAGAAGGGGGTCCAGCTCAGGTGTCGTCCTCTTCACTGGACCGTGGTTCAAAATTACGAGGACCATTGCCAAAAGTTTAGCTGAATAGTGATATTCACTCACCTTTAAATGGCACGTCTTCGATGATATCGAGACTAGAATCCACAAACTGACAGGAAAAACGCCGGCCATAAGTTCGCTACCTTGACCAACCTCATGACTATCTCGACCCAGTGTCGGATTGAACGACATGGAGACCCCTAGGCAGTCGAATTCTTGGGGCCCTGTAGCCTAATAATTCTATAACACAACATGCTACTTCTAAAGCTCATGCAATTGCCTTTGGGCCCCTTAAATGCACGGTGCCTACAGGTAGTTGCCTACTCCGCTTAATGAGTAATCCGGCACTGTCTCGACCCCTCTACCTTTTTAAAACCCGGGGCTAGTTTGATATCACGGGGCACCCACCAAGTTGTTGTTTACGTTCGCCAAGATGGGAGCTAACAGAAAAAAGATTATTATTATATACTGCATAATATTATTAGTAGTACATGTTACTTTTTATTATATTTATATTCATTATTTATTAATCGGTTATTCTCAATCTTTTCCTATGTTTCTCATTTGAAATATATTTCAATGTAATTCAGAACAACTCTTTAAAATTATCTTCCTGGCGATGCTTTATCGCTAGGTCGCCATCTTGAATTCTATTCCATTGACTATAAACGCTGCTTGGCGTGATTCCTATGTCGCGCCAACCAGCGCTTGGCGCCTTGCCCCGTGATATCAAACTAGTTCCTAAACCCTCTGGAACTTATTCTTTTTTAGCCCCATTCTTGATAACGCGGCTTTTTCACAAACTCGGCAGCCTCTCGGTCCACATTAGGCCGAGTTTTCGGGACTCTACTATGTGTGTGTTTTGACTTATATTTTTTTTCTTTCAAGAGGATAAATATCCTATATGTGGCTCTACATCTAAGACCGGATCTACGTATGGGCTGCAGCCCAGGGCCCCCGGGTTCTTGGGGAGCCCCCATTCCCCGTTGAAGATAAACAGAAAAGGTGCATACAATCAAAATAGTAATACAATAATAAACCAGTAAAAAATACACACAAATCAAAAATAAAATACTCCAAATACCATATCGAATTTATTTTCGAAAGTAAGAGCAATTTACTTTTGTTCTTCCGCCCTACCACCGAATACGCGGAAATTTGTAATTATTAATTTCGAAAATCGTCTATATATTTTATGTAAATACCTTAATAAAAACAAATTAAAACAGTATGCTGGTGATTTTCTTTTAGAAACTACACCATAATTGGATGTAAAATGTTTAAACCTCAAGGGAATTTCTTGTTTTTCTCATGATCAGAGAGAGCCTGTGAGGTCTAGAAACAATAATTTTCATCTAATTGCTAGTGGCCAAGGTACCGGACTCATGGACCAAAAGCCCTCGTGTTACTAATCAGTGCGACGTTAATATTCTCTCACTCACTCACCGGACTCATGGCAGGCATGTCATGAGTTCGAGACTAGTGCCGCTGAAGACCCTCCGTGTAGGGAACGATGCATGTTAAATCTGTCGAGAGCTCAAACTTCTCCAGTATGTGTGGTGTGATAGTTAGGAGAGGGGATGCCAGCTCAGGTATCGTCCTCGTCACTTAACCATGGTTCAAAATTACGAGTTCCATCGCCAAAATCTCGTGTAGCTGAACAGTGCGACGTTAATATTCACTCACTATTCATCTAATTGCGGAGAAATTAATTTGCCTCATCAAGAACCAATATTTACATAGATTTAACTGGTAGAAACCCCTGTTGCCAAATTTCCCAGGCTATATTGTTTGAGAGAATTCCTTTTCAAATATGGTTTTAGCAAAAATATCGATTTTACAAAAAATCCTGATGTGATGGGAAAAATGTAGGTCATTTTCGAAATCAGCTAAATAATATAAAAACCACTGAAAGCCTCTTTTGTACTTCTCCAAAACTTTAATTTTGTAGCTGTGTGTAATTAATAGAGTGTCTATTAAGTACATTTTTTCAGTATTAACAATTATAATTAATACAGTCTATTAATTACACTCTTTTGTACACGGCGCCGCTCTATGATAGAGTCTCTATCATAGAGCGGCGCCAATGAGTATAGAGCATTTATACAAACGTAGTGGCACTATTTCTGAAACCATTTAATTTTGTGTAATAATAATTCTAAGTTACAATATTATACTGATAATACCAGGTATTAATATAATACCTGAAATTAAAAGATACTTAGCTACCTGTTTGTTGGTTTCAAGTAAAAAGTAAGTACAAATGCACATTTCTAAATTATTTAAGTATGAAGACACGGAGTAGGAAGATTAGGATTATTAATGTAGTTTCGTGGCCTAAATCGCTAAGTAATAATTTTATTGAGTACATCCCTTCACATGAAATGAGTTATTTTCAAAATAAAGATCCAAACAATATATATTCTGTTTCGCAAAGAGAAATACAAAGAACAAAAGAGATCATTTTCTAATAATCATCTCACTAAAAAACTTAAACATGGCCAAGTGCTAGAAAGATCTTGGCTTTGTTATTCAACTATACTCCGTTTCACCTTAAGTTGGCAGCATTAGGAAGGGTAGAAAATGTAACAATCCGCTTGAAAAATAGTTCCAGCTTGTTTTGGAATTTAAATGAAAGCAAATGCATAGAAAATTGTTAAAAAGTATCGTGTATTATCGAAATTGTGATTTTAAGGATATATTTTAAGTTAATCACATCTTAAAAACATTTATTCCTTAATACCTGTGAACGAATACAGTTGAAAAACAACAATTTGATGAAACTTTACTTGGCTAAAACCGGTTTTCAAGATTACATCCTTGGCGGAGTTACTTAAGCATTCCCGCCAAATCAACGCCATTCGCTTTGCTATCGTTTATACGTACTATTTTGATATCTCATGCTACTATCTTTGTTCTTGTTTTTTTTGACATTTTAAACATGTGTGTGTGTATAATATTTTATACACAGGCAAATGGTTCCACAATTTTAATTTTTGATTTAACATTTTAAATCGCACACCTTATTTAAGTAAATCAAATTTCACGTTATTTTTTTTGACAGTGTTTTTAAAAATATACACTATATAAAGAGCTCCTTATCTTTTTTCCCGAAGTATCTTAATGTAAATTTTTTCTTGTGTTATGCTTTCATTTTGATTCTAAGCGCTTCTTACATGAAGTGTTAAATATACATATATATATATATATATAATTTGATTTAGGAATACCTGATAAAAGAGCATTGTCCCTTTAAAAACTTTTAATGGAACTTTTTTACAATAAATATAGGTCCAAATTTCAAAATAAATAATTTTTGTTAAATAATTATTTTAAATTATTTTCTCCTTAAAAGTTATGCATATTAAACTGAATACATAAACTTTGCATATAATGTCAGTAACATAATTTTTAAAGTATGCATCGAGATATTTTTTTTCAGATAAACTATAAATTTTATAAAAGATAATAAGTTTTAATGTTGATAATTTTTTTCAAATTAATCCCAAAACTTTAATGTATGCTTCTGTATATCTTAAGTTAACATACATAAACGGCATTCATACATGTAATGTGAATAATTATTACAAACGGGTTTAAAATAGTAATAACCGAGAAAAGGCGATTAATTCTTAAAAAACAAGATAGAAATTTATATTTTATAAGCGGATGTAATAAATGAAAATTAAAGAAAAATGAGCCGTTTATTTTGAAAGTGGCCTAAGTCACTTAAAAAATCAAGTTAATGAAAGTATGAATTACAATTTAACGGTATTTTTTCATTTAAAAAACGTTGCTATCAATATGTTGAGAACTATTGAGATTTTGTTTGAGAAAAGTTTTGCTAATTTATTCATCAATATTTCTAAACATTGAAATCTCTCCTTAATCTTAAATATCTCCATTAAAAAACTGGTTTATACTATTTTCAAAAAAAAAAAAAAAAAAGCTCCTTCAATTTTAAAGAATATTTTTTTCAAGAGCATTTTTTTCCACTCGCCAAATATGGGGATATTTATTCGTTTAGTCACACTCTTCTCCTAGAGTAACCCGGCAGCGGCTGTGATTCGGTCATCGTACCCTTCCTAACGCTGCCAACTTGAGGTGAAACGGAGTATAGTATTGGTAGTGTTTTTTGTTTGACTTGCAAACTTTTTTCTGAAATAAATTCTTAATACACAACCGGCTTTTCTGATTGGGAATACGTAACAAGTTGCTTAGAAAATCATGAAAATTCTATTGAACATATAAATTCAATGTTAGTTTGGTTGACACGAAAAGAAAATAAGTCTTTTTTAGATAAACAATTACAGGAGCAACTAAGAAAAGATACAGAATATTTCCACAATGTCCTAAAACGTGTTATTGCGGTTGTAAAGTATTTGACTACAAGATGTTTACCATTTAGGACCTATTTTTAAGCCAGGCCACATATATCTGACATGTATTTTACGTGGGTCGCAACAGGAGGATTAATACAGAGGGGGAAGCTATAAGATCAAGGGCATTTAAAATGTGAAAAATTGGTCAAAAATATAAAATCTCATAATTTTGGATCTTATTTTAAAACTATACCAAACTCTATCAAACAAAACTCACAAAATACAGGTTTCATTCACTTTTTACCCAATTACGGGGGAATTTTTCAATTTCCGTTAATCAATGATCCCAAGCCCCTTATCTGCATTCTACTGTCATAAAAACAAAGCTTTCAAATACTTGGATAATTTGATTTTTTTCTTTTGACAAAGCCTTACATATTTTTATTTCACATATTAATTTATCAAACGCAGGATGGTAGCAAAGAGTTTTTATTGAACTACAGACTGAAATCAGGATTATCTGTATAAACTGTCTGTTCTTATTGCGCAATTTTGTTTCAAATTTTTTCAAATATTTTCTGATTTTATATAAAAAAAATATCTGAACAAATAACTGAATTCATTGGAAACATTTAAGAAACACTCTAACAATTTTTCTAATAATTCTTAAGTTTATCATTAACAATTTTATATATGTTTGTCAACATATAATGTATTAAATTTTATGGGAAGCTTTTGTTACCTCTGCGTTTTTGGGACATAACCACCTGCAAAATATTTATTGCTGTTTCAAAGTTGTTTTTTTATGAAAACCAATTTATCTCGTCTTTAAATGGATCCTCAAGAATAAGAGCCATTGAGAGATTTGTGTTTCGTAATACAGTGACTAGCAAAATTATGTTTTTTATATATAACATTTTCACGACAAATCAAACAAGTTGTTGATCAATTTTTTCCCCTATGAAATAGTCAAGATCCCAATCGTATTTTTTTAGACATGAGGGTTAGTTAAAAATTTGTTACACCTATAAAATGGTCGCTACTGCATTTTTATTTGTTATCACTAACCATTACAATTACAAAAAGAAAAAAATTGATTTCACAATTTCCAGCACGACATTGACAGCAAAATTGATAGATTTGATGGCTTGATTGATAGAACTCGCTAAATTTTTAATACATTATTCCTAAATAATTGAATTTGTTATTTCAACGGACCTAGACCGGGCCACTCAAAATGGTCCGGTGGGCTACATGCGGCCCATGGGAAACAGGTTGAGTATCGCTGATTTAGAGATACCGAGAAAGTTTTTGGTTCTCCTCATAATGGTAACTTTATGGGTACCCTGAAACTTCTAGCAGAGTTCGACTCATTCATTCTTGAATATAATGAACTGCGAGAATTACGACCAAAATCGTTAATATCGTACTTATCAAAAACAATATATGAGCAAATAGTTGAGATCATGGGCAAGCAAATCATTAAACAATTATTTTACTCAAATAAATAACAATGACACAAAGTACTATACAGTAGTGATGGATTCAACAGCAGATTTGTCCCACAATTACTAACTTGCTATTATACTACTATAATGTTTTCGGGGAAAAGTGTATGAAAGATATGTCTCATTAAATTAAGATTATTAGGCACGTTGGTTTATATTTAATTATCTACAAGAATTTTTAGAAACAAATGGACTGCTATTGGATAATTGTAGAGAACAGTCATATGGCAACGCTGCCAATATATCCAGTCCATATAATGTTGGGCAAGCTCTTCTAAAAGAAAAAAATAAATAAATTCGCTAATTATGTGCCGTGTGCTGCACATTCTCTTAATCTAGTTGTGTAGAATCAGTTAAGGTTGCAACTGAAATCGTGAACTTCTTTGGTTTAGTGCAACAAATATATGTTTGCTTTTCTACTTCGACCTATAGGTAGAAACTTCTAAATCGAAGACTTAAATTGAAATTTACCTTAAAAAGCTTAAGTCAGACGAGATGGTCTTGTCACTACGATCCTTTGAAGCCTCAAGAGATAAATATTGTAATATCATGAATATTCTTAAGACATTTAGTGACAATGAAAATCAAAAATCAAAAAGAGGCAGCAAATTTATTTTATAAATTAACAAAACTCGAAACTGTCGTTTTAATTATATTTTGGGAAGAAATTTTTGAAAGATTTAATTGTTAACAAAAAATAACAGATTCTTGGGGTTTGGACATCTGTGAAGGGAATAAGTCCATTATGCCATCAAAAACGTTTATAAGCAATATACGATATGTAAATCAGATCAAAAATCAAGGAGTATCAAGAGAGACGCAGCCAAAAAATTAAGTCGTAATGTAGAAACAGAATATAGCGATGTGAACTAAGACGGGTTATTTCAAAATTTGCAGATAAATTCACAGAAAAAGCTGTGTATGGGGCAGAAATTATTTTAAGTAATTTATTAAAACTTTGTTTTGGCAAATATAGGAAATAAAAAATACCCTATTTGAGAATTTGTCTTTCGTTACAAAATAAATATGTACAAAAAAAATGAGGAAAATTTACTAAAAAAATATAAGGGATGTGAATCTGGATTTGATTTTGATAAGATAGTATGACACTTAATTAATTTCCCGTCTTCAGAAAATGAAAACACAAAAATTCAATTTAGTCGATATCTTCCATTATTTTAAAGTTTATTTAGTTTGAAAATATTCCATAGGACGTTGCATTTACAGAGAAATCTGATTAAATTTAGTAATGGATTCCAAGAAGTTACATTTATTCATAGTTAGTTCTATGTGATTGTTACTTATACTATTTTATAAATGTATTTAAACTGAAATCTCGATGTATTTTAAATACAAGTTCAGAGAATATATGAATTTTTAAAATTCAACAGAATTATTTTCTTCCTTATTGGAAACATTCTTGTGCTTTTATTCCGATAACTTTTCTTAAGGATAGTGATGCCTCGGTAAATGTCCGTATTGGAATGCGTCTAGTTTGATATACGTTCTGTTCGGACGCGAATTTTTTTTTTTGTAAGCTAATGTCAGGTTTCCATTTTGTTAGTATTAGTGGCAACAGTTTTTATCATATTTTTATGTCATGTAATCTGGCAAGACCAGATTTAGAAACGTTATACCGAAATAATCGTATTGTACCACAGAAAGCATCGTTTTTCGCTATTATTAAATGTTATTTGGTTCTTAAATAGTTATAATCATTCTTCTAACTTATTAACTTCGTACATTTTTTTTATCTTATATGGCGCAGTCGATAGACAAAATAACTTAAAAATAATAAAATATTCCACGCTATAGAATTATTTATATGCAGCGTAGATAAGCCTAATTCGCCGCTTCGTACGTTAAGCCTAATGGATTATTCGAATAATCGCCGAGTTCACCGAACACGATATCGCCAAGATCTTCAACTGCAATCACTCCTTGTTTCTCGCCACATCGCCAAGCATACTGAATACAATCTCGCCAAGGCCTGTAAATCCAACCAATCCTTCCTTTTCGCCAACATCGCTACTATTAAATGTTATTTGTTTCCTAAATAGTTTATCCTTCTTCTAAATGATCAATCCATACACCTTTTTTTTATTATCTAAAATGCATCATTTGACACGGAACCGAGGGTGGCCGTGGGTAGCCTAGTGGTTAGAGCATCGGACTCCAGACCGGAAGGTCTGGGTTCGATGCCCGATGTCACCAAATACCCTCAGAATACGCACGGAGTAGGTGTTCGTTTAATCAGTGGGTCCGAAATTTTTGTGGGTGGTTGCAGCCGATACCACGGGTGCAGGGGACTGGAGAATATTTCCCTTGCGTCCAATTCGATGCCTAAATTGTGGAGATAGGTGGTGTCGCCATCTATCGCTTAGAAGCCCAACGAGGAAGTCAAATGACGAGGGTGTCATTTGACCGAGACTCCTTCTCCAAACTTCCACAACACGCCAATGAATAGATTTTAAGCCTCGACAGTTTTAAAGTGCATCATCCCCTTAATATTGCAGATCTTCAGTGGCAAAAAGGCTCGAACTCATTACAACACCGCGACCACGAGTTCGTGACCGTAACCACTAGGCTACCATTGCCACCGGTTTTGACACACATTTAACTATGAGCGCTCCGAAAAGATCTCTCTACTATAATCCACTGTATATCTCTCGCAGCAGCGGTAGCTTCATGGTCATGAATTTGTGGCCGGAGTGTCATGAGTTTGAGCCTAATGCCTCTGAAGATCCACCATGTAGAGGGGTTGATGCACGGTAAATCTATCGTGGCTCAATGTCCTCCTATTGCCGTGGTGTGGAATTTTGGATCGGGGTACCATCTTGAATGTCGTTCCCACCCCTTGCCCGTGGTTCAAAATTCTGAGGTCCATCACCAATAGACCTCATGTTTCATTATATTGGGCGATGTTAACAAGCACTCACTCACTGAAAATCTCATAAAGCTTTGTAGGAAGTCCCTATTAGACCTCGATCTTACCCAGAAGCAGTTTCTAAAAAGTATTTTAAGACTGTGCCTACAGTGGAAAATATTGTCCTAATGGACGAACCCATGTACTTGTATCTGAGTCATGATAATGTGGAAGCTTTAGTGGCCACTGAGAAGTCGTAGGAATACGAGAAAGACGAGCAGAACGATAATATTGTTGCACTGTCTTCGGGCAACTACTCTGAAAATTGAACTTTTAATTCAGAATTGTCTGCAAGGTTCGGTTATTTTCTCAACCTTGTGAAATATCCATTTTTTATACAGTATTTATCTCTTTTATCTTAATTTCTAAAACTAGTTTTCTCTAAAGCTTTTGCTAATGATCTGAGCCCGTGTACTTGTATCTGAGTCATGATAATGTGGAAGAGTTAGTGGCCACTGAGAAGTGGTAGGAATACGAGAAAGACGAGCAGAACGATAATATTGTTGCACTGTCTTCGGGCAACTACTCTGAAAATTGAACTTTTAATTCAGAATTGTCTGCAAGGTTCGGTTATTTTCTCAATCTTGTGAAATATCCATTCTTATACAGTATTTATCTCCCTTATCTTAATTCCTAAATCTACTTTCCCCCCAAGCTTTTACTGACGATCTGGAAATGATTAGTAATGGTCTAGCCAGAACGTATCCAAAACAATACATGTATTGCTTTAAATTTAGCGGGCATCATAGTGAGTGACCATGATCGTTAACTCGTGGCTGGCGTTGTTTTGATCGAGTCGAGGGTTTGAGTCGTGATGCCACTGAAAATCCGCCATTAGGAAAGGCCGAAGAGTGTCGATTCATACTTGAAAAAAGTTTAAAAAAATGAAAATCATTGCCAATACCATTCGTATTTTTCCAGGTTGCGACACGCACATTATAAAAGAATGAACCAATCAATTACTCTTAGCTGAATCTACGAAACTTGTATTAATCTTCATTTATGGATTCATTACCTTAATGATTCAGTCGGGTTTTAGGTGTCCACATATCTGGGAGCCCTTAAAAGACGAGTTTATGAAGCAGTCTTCAAGAGAGAGGAACCCAATTTTAAAATTAATAATCCCAATAAACAAGATTTTTTGTGCACGCGCGTTAAATCTATTAGATATTTATAAAATATTAAATATTAGTTCTTCCGGTGCTTTAATATTAAAATATTTATATAAAAGAATTTTTTTTATTTAAATTAAAATTTTAATATTTAATGAATATAAAATTTTTAAAAAGTTAAATAATGGTATATTTTTCTATTTTAAAAAGAATGGCGTTGTTATATATAAACGTAAATCTTTATAACAATATAATTTATACAAACTTTGATATAAAATAGTTATATATTGAGTATTATTACTTTTGGCTAACGGAATAGGGTTGCTTCCTTACCTCCTCCAAAACGAATAAATTTAATTTTTTTTTCTGAGGATCTATTTATTAAATATTTTTGAGGCTTATTGGACTTACCCTACCGATCCTTTATAATTCTTACAGTAATCTCTTCCATTCATTTATTCAATTCCACTATTAGGTTTTCCACACTCTCCCTATATATATTTATTTATATATATCTTGTTCAAATTTTCAATCGTTAATAAAATACTTTTTATTCATTCACACAAGTTCAAATGCATTTTTTAAATTTGTAGTGGATGACACTTGATGTTAATACAATTTTTCAACTTTTAATTCATTAATTAAATTAACAAATGAATAGATGGTAACAAGCAAAAACAACAGTCCAATAGTGTATACAGAAAGGAAAATCGTTCTTTGTGTCCCTGTAACCCAAAGGTCGTGGGTTCGAATCCTACCTAGGATGGCCTAATATCTGAGAATGTGATTTCTTTTTACTATGCTATGTTATTGAAATAATTAAATTTAATGAACAAATAAATAATAAAACAAACAAAAGTTATAGTCTAACACCATATATAGAAAAGAAAATGGGGAAAATTTTAAGGAAAAAGCGCTCTATTTTGTCACTTAATATGCGGTTCTGTCATATTTATATTAATTGTAATTAACGGAAATAAAATTTTTCTTAGTTGACCTAAGTGGGAATTGACTGTAAGAATTTTTTTTTATATTACTGGTTTATTACTTCAAATGTCTATCTGAAATACAAAATTCGGAAGCATAGAAACAATTTATATATTGTGATCTAGTCTCTAAATAAGTTGGTTTACTTCATTTCGTTACATCCCCTCTCCCTCCTCCAGGAAATGATTGTTTTCTATAATATCTATGAAAGACCTAACGAGTGGGAGGTGTACAGGAATGGATCTAAGATCAATATTATGAGGATAACTCTTATCTTTTTAAATTAGAAAGATTTTTTATTGTATTTTGGGCAGATATCTCTATTGGTTTCTTTGTCTATTGGGCAGTAAAAGATAATATTAGAATACATATTTACTCAGGGAGTCATCTGTTATAACCACTTACTTCAAAGTGTATCTAATAAATCTTCCTGTATATCACAATTCTATTATAAGTAAATTGGGCAAATATAAAAACTTTTATAACATTTCCTGGATTAAAGCTCATAATCATGATTTTTATGGTGCATGTGTAAAATTGGCTCTTACTTTAGTTTCGGAGGTGTATGAGTTAATCCGAGCTTCTGAGTTACTAAAACATTGAAGGATAAACTTATGAGAGAGAGGGATTGGGGGAATATATATGGACAATAGATTTTAAATTCTTTCTCAATAATTTGCATCGATTTCTAATATTAATTTAACTCCTTTATAATTTTACTGTTTGGTTTTCAACTAACCATAGCTTATTCAATTCCTACTACCTACTCTATCACAGCTCCCTCTCTCCCTATATATATATATATAAGGAGTTTATTATCAAATATCTGAACCAATGTCCGGATACGTTTTCGAACAGTGCAATGCTCAACATTTGTTTCCTGTGAGGCCAGAAATGACGGGAAAACCCAAGGTGAGGGATATTTGGAGAAATTTAGTTGTGTGATTTGGTAAACATCTGCGCTGAATATTAGGTCAGTTTGTTTCCAAGTGAGGGGTGTATACGTACTCTTTTGTTGAGTTTTGTTGATGTAGAAACCTAGATAGCATGCGATGCAGAAGATTGTGGATTTCAAATACTTAAGATATCCGAACACGTTCGGAGTGCTTTTTAACAAAATAGCATACTAAAACATTATAAATGCTCTTTTAGGATTCAATACCAATAAATGTTACTATTTAACTATCAAAATTTAAAATAAATTACCTGAATTTTACAAAAATCACAATTATAAGTGAAATTTTAGCAATATTTTTGAAAAACTTGAAAGCAGTTAGAGAAAAAAGTAATAGACATATATTAATAAAAGTAGTACTAAAACAAATTAGATGCATTTATCTAGAAAATGTATTAAAATTTTAATTTTTTATTAAAATTTGAAAATTTTAGAGCTTATTGAGTAAACATTATAAGAAATGTTACATTTTTTATGAGACCATTATTTAAATAACAAGCCATGACTCAAAAAGTATTCATACAATAAGAAATATTTTACTACATTCTCTAGAAAATAACATAAATATCAGGTTAAAAGAGTTTTATAGAAATACATTCGTAATTATTTGAGTTATCAGACACGCCATGATAGATTTTCAATAATTTAAATGCCCATTCTGGTAGATCAAAAACCCACTTCCGGCTTTTTTAAATATATAAAATTGATTGTAACTTGGTAGTGTAGAAACAAAACAAAGCATGCTTTGTAAAGTCAAAAGATGCTCTATTCAATAAAATAAAAAACAAAACTATCTGTTTTGACTGAATTTGGTCATTTTCAACGTGTTCGAATACCTTAATAATGACGAGATAGTGACTTCCGTTCAAGAAGAATCCGACCCTTTCGACGATGAAATGAATGAAGACGAAGTCAACAACAACGAAACTATCAAGGGTCCATCAAATGCTGACGCGTTTCTGCGTTAGAGACAGCTATGGAATGGTACGGATAACAATCAGAGTGCTGTCTTCTCAACTACTGCTGCTGAAGAGAATCAGAGGCCTTGCAGTGAAAAAACGAAGGTGTACAACGGTACAACGAAAAATAAGTGATTATTTTCCACAATCAAGGTAAAATTGCGACGTTTTGCACCTATTTGGCTTTTTCTTCAAGCACGTTTCCCGCATATGATGATTTTCAATATTTGTATAGTGTCCAGTATCATATACTGCATGGATCGCATTCGGTTTTGGGTTATCCGAACGGTGTCCGGTCCCAATTGATTCGGATAAACGACGTTCTACTGTATATATATTTATGTATATCTTGTTCAAATTTTCAATCATTAATAAAATACTTTCTATTCATCCAATCAAGTTCAAATAAATTTTTTAAACTTGTAGTGGATGGACTTGATGTTAATACAGTTTTTTTTCAAATATTAACTCATTAATACCGGTTAATTAATTAAATTAAATTAATTACCGGTTTTCGATGCTAACTTAGATTCGCCTCCATTGTTGTACCAATGTAACTGTTAAAACAATGACAAAAGTTGGCGTCGAAAACCGGTTTTTCAGCCAAGTGAGTGAGTGAATATTAACGTCCCACTGTTCAGCTACACGACGGCTTTTGGGGACGGTCCGGTTTTTCAGCCAAACAAGCCAAACTGGGTGTGCATTGTTACAACAATGCAGACAAATCATGCTCTTTTTTCAATTCCTACTATTAGTTCACTCTCTCCCTGTATATCATGTTCAAATTTTCAATCGTTAATAAAAAAACTTTATATTCATCCATTCAAAGTAGGAATTGACTTAATTTTTTTATATTGCTTATTTTCTTCTTATTTAATCAAACTGAATCATAAGACAAATCTGAATTATACTTTGGGTTCTGTTGGGGAGATGCAGACTACTAAGTGTTCCAATGTTAATTTACCAAAGAATTTCGCAACTTGGGCACTGTTGTATCAAATCTAATTATGACTTAATCATTTCATTCACCACATACGTTAAATTCCTTGTCTTGTGCCTCTGAAATTGTTGATTGAATTAGCTACTTTTTTTAAAATATACTAAAGGAAGTCTTTAGTTCAAATCTTCTTGACTTTTCTCATCCCATCCTCATCTTTGAAACGAATTGGTTATTCAGTATAATTGGGTCTTTGCAGCGTTTTCCATTTTTCCTAGCTAGTGAATTTTTGCCTTTTATTTTATTTTTGTTTGTTCATAATTATTATTTAATGAATTTTTCTAGGGTACAATCTAGTTGTAATTATTTATATTAATGGTTACATATCCGGTAGGTATTAAGTGTATAAATATGTAATAATATGCATCGCGCGTATTTGGTAAATTTCAGAATACTGGTTCATGCTAGTGTGTTTGTTTCATTTTCTTTGTGTTAACTCGTTTTATATATTTTTTTGGTGGTTTTATTGGATTTTTTTAATGTTCGGGATTCTATTTTTAACCATAACCTAGTTAGAGTGAGTGAATGAATGATTATTAACGCCGCACTGTTTAGCTACACGAGAGCTTTTTAATAACCTAGATCGAAGGATTGTATAAAAATATATTGAGAGAGAGATCATACACACACACACAGGCCTGCGATGGAAAAAATACCAGAGAAGTAATAGCTCAGCTTTTTTTTTGTGCTGATTTCAAAAATAACAATAAAAATTTTCTATCACATCACGTTTTTTTAAATTTAAGTTTGATTGGATTTTCATGAGTTATTTACCAAAAATATTTTCAGCGTTCAATTTCCTTCCTTCGTGTCTGACCTTCATTCTGCTGTGGTGAAATATATAGAATACCACTCTATGACCATTGCAATCTCTCTCTACCAGTAGTTTTGCCTGAAGTTCAAGGCTCCGATCCATAATGCAAGCTTTCAGAAGCCGCTTCACCTCGGACCTTCTACAAGGTTGAACTTAATGATCTGACTAAAGATCTGGGCTTTACGAAAGAAGCAGTTGAATTGTGTTGGGCTGCAGATTCAAAGAAAAAAAATTATTGACAAAATGAACCTTTTTTTACTCGCACAGGAATCGAGAACAGGAATTTGTTAAGTATACTTTGATGAAGAAGAGAACATGGTCTAGTGTTCAGATGTTCCCGGATTGATTAACAAATTTATTATCTCTTACGATATAAATAAATGGAGGTAATTTATAAATTCATCGAAAAAGGGCCTTAAGGCTGTCTTTTTATCACGGAGTGAGTGAGTGAATATTAACGCCCCACTGTTCAGCTACACGAGGGCTTTTTGGGGGAGGGTCCGCGTAATTTTGAACCATGGTCAAGTGACGCGGACGACACCTGAGCTGGCACCCCCTCTCCTAACTACCACACCACACGAACGGGAGGACGTTTGAGCTCTCGACAGATTTAACGTGCATCGCCCTCTACACGGCGAGTCAGTGGTACTGGGATCGAACTCATGACACGCTAGCCACGATCCGATGCCTAGACCACTTGGCTACCGCGGCCACCTTTTTATCACGGAAGCCAGTGTGCATGTGTACCCGGTTGGACATTTGGTACATTTAAAGAAACATTGAAAAAACCTGGCTCGCGTCCTCAGCAAAATAAAATATGCCGACCCCGGCATTGCAGCGATTTGAAAGTTATTTCCAAGCTTCTTGATCAACAAGGAAAATGTATAAAGTTCCCATGTTTCATTTTTGAGGAGGACAGCCGAGTTAATATTCAACACTGGGTCAAAACAGAAAGGCCAAAAAGAAAATCATATGCCAGGCACCAAGAATGTGCTTCTGAACAGCTTAGTAGAGCCGAACAAAGCCCTCTGCGTATAAAATTAGATATAATGAAGTAGTTTTCCAAGGTTATTCCAGAAGATGGCGATTGTTTCAAATAACTTTTCAAAAAGTTTACTGGTTCATTCGAAGCCAAGTTGATAAAAAGAGGGGATCTTTATTAGTTCAAATACCCGCAAGCTTATGAAAGATAAAGAATTTGAGACTTCCATGACAAAACAAAGGAAACAGATGCGAAGGTTGGATGAGTCAATATACATTTCTTTCACTCACCTGTGGACTTCCCCCCAAAAAATTAGGGTAAGTCAGCGAAGAACGGGATAAAAGGTTCCTCCAAAACATTGAAGATATGGAGCACAATTATCAAAGAATATGGGACAAAAACAGGCTTACCGACTACTGTTGGACATTGACACGAGATTGAATATAAAAGAAACGTCAAAAGAAAAAAATATGCACTCTATTAAATATATAAAAACTTTGTTTTGTTTTGCTTTTTGCGGTGTTTAAAATTTGTTTCAAACTTTCATGTACACAAGCATAATATTTGCTCTTCTTGGTCAATCTTTTATTTTTTATGTAAATTACCTTAATAAAAGCTGATTAAAATAGTATGTTTGAGATTTTTTTCTAAAAACTGTAATATAACACACACACACATTTACTGAAAAATCAATTTGCTTCATCAAGAATCGATATTTACGTAGATTTAGCTGGATATAAAAAAACTACTGTTGTAGATGATACATGCTAGATTATTAGAGATAATTTCTTTTCAAAAAGGATTTTAGCAAAAATATAAATATTGAGTTTACAAAGAATCCTGACGTGATGGGGGAAAAAAAGGTGCTCATTTTCGAAATTAGCACACCAAATTACATGGAATACACCGAAACCTTTTGTATTTTTCAAAAACATTAATTTTGTAGGCTTGTGTATGCATATTAGAGAAGTTAGCTGTTGGAAGTGTTGTTGTATTTTTCTTAAATTTGGAGGACATCTATAGTATTTTTTTTGTAAAATTTATGAATTTTGTTTATTTTTTTTTGTTCTAATTCTGAGAGAATGCTAAGATATTTATGTATTGTATTGTATTTACTTATTTATGTAAATATGTCCTTTGGATTTTATTTATTTCAGTTTGATTCTTACTTATATTTGTTAAAACTAGGCCACACATAATTTATATCCTACGAAATGCTGTCTTTGCTGGGGTGGATGCTGATTCCTGAAAAACAACAGTCTTGTAGCTCAGAACCTTTTGGGTAAGTCTGTTCCTTTGGGTAAGGTAAGGGGTTAGACTCGGCAAAGTAAAGACAGAGAGAAAATCTTTATCTTACACCATCAACTAAAAACTTTTTTGTCTAATGGTTGGATGCTACCGCTAACCCCTCATTCTAATCGTGCAAAGGAATACTACCCTCACAAATCTCCTCAGAGCAACCATGATAGTGTTTTCTGGAATGACCAGGCGATGTCACATTTTCGAAACGTTTTGAGGAGAGATTTTTGTAAAAGTCAAATCTGATTACCTTTTATCAAGTGGAAGTAGGAAAAAGAAAAACAAAGTTTGTTAAGTTTTCATTTATTTTATCCGATTGCTTTTGCATTTTTGTGTTTTAGAATTATGTTGTATTTAAATAATTCGATACGTTATCAAAATGTATAATACGACACTAACCAAAAGATGTTTTTCCGCGCGGGATTGGATTAATCATCTTTCCTTTATTTCTTATGAGTAATATTCCGTTGGTATATAGGTCCAAGGATCTGAAACGAATTAAAGACATACAGACGTACACCGAGATACGATTGTATATCCAAAAACTATACATACATCTTTCATTTTTTCCATGTCTACTTAAACAGGGCCCATAAGATTGTACAAAAAGTAATAATTTTTTTTAAAGAAAAAATAATTTTAATGATGGTTAGTTAATACCATCTTTTCTAAATGTTTATATTAAATAAAATTTGTATTATTTCATACACTATCAAACAATTAGTTGTATCACATTTTTTAGTTTAATTTTCTTATTCATAAAAAGCATTCTTCACATGAAAAAACGTCTTTAAGAAATAGGTATTTTTCGTACTTAATATTTGCAATAAATGTTCGTATCCATAATTATTAAATACAGTACTGTATTATTAATGCTTAACTTAAAAACGCACATATTTCTGAATTATAATTTTATTCTGTTACCTTTTTTTTCAAATAAAATTATACATTTTTCGTAATTTTACTTGACGTAAATGTGTGTATTACGCGCAAGTGCATAAGAGGGAAGAAGAGATCCTTCTTAAATGCCTTTGGCGTGTCTTGAATTAATGCCACATTAGAAATAGCACGAGGGCTTTTGGCGACGGATCTCTCGAATTTGTACCATTACTAAGTGACGTAAATGATAATTGAATGAAGTTCTATAGAGACCCTTTCTTCAAAACAACAAAGGACAAAAAGAATAAAAGCGCTTAGCGACTGGCTCGAAAAGGGGTTCATTTTCATCCCGGTCGTCTAATACTTGCACGTCGTAGCTGTGGTCCAGTAGATTGGTGGTTTTTTAAACACTCTTTCCAAGGTCAACAGCTTACTGCTGAAGTGGTAGCCCAAGAATTGAACACTAGATGGCAGCACACCCTAACGCCACTGGTTGATTTTTCATTCATTACATAGAAAGTCTAACTAAAACATTCTCAAAAATCATGGCTCATGATTCGGCAATGGCATACCCGTTAACCAGATCCACCATCTCAACAAGAGACTGCCCAAAAATCAACGGAAAAACCTTCCAGTGACGCTCAAACCTTTTGGAGATGTACTTCAATTGCAGTACTGGGTGGAAAAAGAATCTTAAATATCGCTCAGAAAGTTCATCCACAGCAAAAATAACTTTCTTCTCTGGGAAGGGGGTATACAGCAGCACCTTTTTCCACAAGTCGCACACAACAAAGGACAGGGAAAAAAGTGCTTACCACTGGCCCGAAAAGGGACTCAATTTTTCCCCAGTCGTCTAAGGAATGCACGACGTAGCAATGTGAACCGGTAAGTTGGTAGCTCAAATTAGCATTCTTGCCAAGGTCAATAACTAATGACCAAAAGACCTTTCTCTCCAAATTTCCATACCAATGCACAGGTGGGCTTTGCGTTCGATTTTATTTAAAGTAAGTGCAGAAGGTTCTCCACATTATTCCACATAATTAATTATTTATAAAATCAAAACTATAATTCATAGCTCTATACTTGAACCTCATGGACGACGAAGTTCGTGACTATTACCACTAGGCTACTGCCACCATCCATTTGAAATAATGCTCAAAACCTTCCTTTTATCGACAAATGGATCCGCGGATCAAAAAGGTTAGAAACCTCTGATTAAAACTGAAATAGAATTGTACTCCTTTTTAAAATAATGTCAAATATGTTATCTATTCGTTATGAATCGTATTCATTAATTAAAATTACTTAGTAGCAAGTAGTAATAATAAACAAAAGTAGCCAGTCTAAAAAGGTGGGGCATAAAAAAAAGGAGTTCTTTCCTCCTAAATCTTCCAGACATCTTTATTTGTTATTCTTTTGGGATCAGACGAATTGTTTGAGACATCTTTTCCAGAAAAAGATTGAGTCTCTGCTGGCTAAAAATATCTCCAAGCTATCAGCGATTAGAATCTAAATTTAGCAACGAGGAAACAAATAAAATGTTGCAGAATATCGGAAAAATGTATTTAATACAAGCCATAAATCTAAAATTATTCTCTCTTTTTCTAGATACTTATTTATGGAATAAAGTCTGCGGAAAATAACAAACAATTTAAGACGGATTCGTAAGTTTAAAAAATATCAAGGCATGATACAATGAAGTATTTTCACATGTAAAATATTTCATCCTATTACATTAAAAAACGATGCATCTAAACGGAGTTATCCGAATGAGACATAATCGTGTATGCACGTACCTTACGATTAAATATGCAAATGATTAACTATTACCTGAAGTTCCACGACACATTACAGTAGAGAATATGAATGGTGTATAAAACGCACATTCCATTGCTAAGTCATAACTTCCATATTAATTTGCTTCCATCGACCCAAGTGCACTGTACCAATGCTTCGCAAGCGGATTCGAGAACAATGTGAGCAGATGTCACAATATGAGAGAGAGAGGATGGACAATTGAATTAAAAGAAGCAGAATGGAGACAAATCACTTTGGACATTCGGATCGGAATGTTGTTGGAAGAAAGTGGTGAACCATGGCTGTCAAGCAGTTAAAAACTGACCGAGAGCGGGAATAGAAGGATCGTTGGCTTGGTGTTTATAGCCTCTGTTGCATTCTTATCAACGATCCAACAAGTAACTAAGACACCAATGACTGGAATGACTATCGATAGGCAATTCAGAAAACGGGGGCTGAAATCAGGAAGCCATTGGGCTAACAATCCCTCTCAGTTGCACACCATCTGGAGTGTTTGAAGACTGCTGAAAGAATTCGATCTGTATTCTCAGATTGTAGAATTGTTTTCAGCGATGACTCCGCTTCGAAATAAGTCCAGGGAACGAATGAAGACATGCCTGCAGACGTCTAAGACAGTGATGGAACATTCATTAGACTGCTACACAACCAGGAGTTATAGTATGGGATGCCATTTCATTTAATAACCGGTCTCATTTTAGCTATCGTCCGTGACACCTTTCAGGATGGCGGTAAGTGAATGAAATTCTACGTTGCGTAGTGTTGCCCTTCCTTTCTTGCATTCCTGAACTTGTTGCCTTTCAACAGGATAAAGTATAGATGTATAAGGCAAATATTTGTTTTGCTTGTCTTCGTGTTTCCCGAACACTTTTAATGTGATCACCAGACCTCTTCTCAATAAAACACGTTCAGGCTCTTTTGAATAGGAGTCTCCAACCTTTCCAAGATTGTGCAGATCTAACTCCCTGTTGGAACATATATCGCAAATACTTCTGCAGTAGAACATCCACTAACCCTATGAATCAATGCCCATTTAGTTAGCAGTTTTTATCGGGGCCAATGGAGGG